>SJOL01000794.1:15532-35897 GCA_004794785.1 Opisthorchis felineus | reverse complement strand
GAGTGAGTGAGTGAGCGAGCGAGTGAGTGAGTGAGAGTGAGTTTCGAAAACTTACAGGGTCTGGAATTAACAGCAATAGGCAGCTGGTTAGGTGGAAGTCCCAACGCCTCACTCAAGTCCAAGTGACGTGTGCGCCGAATGAACGGGGCTTCGACGTTATCTGAATAGATGAAAAAATGGATGAATAGGTTGTAGCCCCCAGGATCGCTTACCTGATAGCTGAACAACTCCTGGAAATAAAATAACCACAGAAGCGAACCATAACCATGCAAGATGCAGAAGCGTCCAGATTTAAATGGACTTGAAGGGCGATATTGTTCAATCGAATGAAATGAGCAAACCTAACTTATTCTTCAGATAACTCAACAGCTCACGTCGTAACTAGAGAAATTCAACGATTCGTTATAATCCATCCTTCCTATCCTTTTGGTCTATTCGGAGAAACTTGAATGTACAACTGCAGCACCAATCTCCACACACCTGTTTCGTCCTTGTCTGGAATACACAGTAATACGTACGTCGCAATTCAACTGTGCGACAAGAGGATACCACTTTATGTTTGAGCTACAGGGCAGTGATTACTGTTGAGACCAACATAAACTGCAGCTTATCCTCAAAGCTACTGTAAGACAGTGAAGCATCCGGACGACTGTATCAACTTAAACAGTCTGGTTAACTGTCTTCCTGAAAGTCAACTGGTCTAAGTGCGGTAGTGTGAGCTTTTCGGTGACCAGACTTCGTTCAAACTTACTGTGTAAACCAACATGGGTAATGAGTAAAACTTTAAAAAGCTTTCTAAGTATACTCACCAAACAAGGCATCCGGATGCTGCTCAGAAGTTGAACTTGGACGCAAAAATTCATCGAGTACCTCTGCGCTGTCGGGATCCTCTGGTGAGGGTGGTGCAACGAATGTGGGAACGGACTGTCGGTGGAAAAGACAGGAAGAGGGCCTGTGCATGACGAGCATCAGACATCAAAGATAAATCTGCACCAGAAAACATACTATTTAAGAAAAATTAATTTGATCTGCTAGCAAGTTCGTTCAAATTAACTGATGCGCATTCAGACCCAGAAAAAGGAAACGGCATCCGGAGTGGTTTAAAGTCACGATGGAGTAACATCTCGGAATACTGGGTTTGCACTGAAAATACTCCTTACAAGAGAGTATAAAGATAGGATGTTGAGAATGTCACTACAAACCATGTGAATACAAAAAACTGCCATCGAACAATTCAGTGGAAAATTAATGAATTTGATTGGATGTACTCGGGTAGCAAAATTTCGGCTGAACAGAAATTCGGCACACAGTCATCTAATCCTACATAACTATGTTTAACTGGCAATAGAAATAAGACAAATTACAGAAACTGTTAGTCACGACCCATCGGAAGGAAGTGATTCCCCCAAGAACTCTCGAGCGGAGGGGTAACGGATCCCGGGAAGCTCAGTCAGGCGGGCGATCTCGATTTCACGGAAACGGAACAGGAGGACAAAACGGGAATCGGACACGTGAACCATTGATCAACAGTTTTTGGCGGCTGTCCCTGGACTATTTAGGTAGAATAATTCAGATAGTCACCTCAGTATCAGCATCACCGTCAAGAGTGACAGCACGTCAGTGCTCAACAACGATGCTTACCTGCAGTAGAACCATAATTTATTTGAAAGCCCAACTGTGAGGAGAAGAATGAAACGGGATCGGCAAAGCGCCTAGTGCAAGTCCACCACAATCATTCCGAGGTAATTCAGTCAGCTCCAAAAGCTACCGGCGTTTGATCATGTAATGCGCAGACCGAAACATCGTTTGCCGAAAAGAGTACTGCTTTCAGTGCCTGATTCAGAGCGGCGCAAACAGAGAGGTGGTCAACCTTTGACCTGGCATAGAGATATACGAGCGCTTACGGAAAGTCTGGCTACTATCAGTAGGAATCGCCTTTCATAATGGCATCCATATGATCTTCCCTGTGCACGGTTGGAGACGCTGCAAGATATAGCCGCTGATCGATGTCAACGGCACACTAGTCAGTTTCCATCCATAGTGTCTGAATAAGTGTCTGGAAGTGTGGAAAATCATCTGACTACTGTTGAACAGTGTTGCGTCTTGTAGACTCCTATGTCGATCCTTGGTTTTCTGTTCTTCCGACTATGGTATGCCAAAAGGCAGGGTAGCTTGAGGCGGTCTTTTGTGGAAACGAAAGATTGTTGCAACCGTATTTACAGAGTGATCACAGAAGTTTATACAATATTACACTAGAATCTTCGCGGGGAGGCGAGATGGTCCGAGCTGCGAATGCTCAATTCTCATTGGCCCACATTCTGACCAATCAGGGTATCCCTTCGTTTGCTCCGTAGCCGCCCAATCGACGTGATGGTCAGTTATTTAGAACAGCTCGACTCCGGTCCCCCCCACCCATTTCTCGAGCTTACCGAAAGCCACACTGGCCTCAGCGACACGAGATTACAGCTCAAGGTCTACGGTCAAGTTAGTAGACAGGGTACTTCCGAGTAAGCAGAAGTCCGCGGCCTTAACGCGTGGACGAGTGTCGCAGACTCCACCTGTCATAGGTGGTGCAAAACTAAACAGGGCAAACTGCGCAGCAGCAGTTGCAAACTTCCCGGTTAAGCGTTGCAACTCACCTTGCCTACGTTCGAGCAGCACACAGTTGTTGTTGTTGTTGTCTTCAAACATGAAAATGCTGACAATGGCCTGTTGAACCAGGCTCCCCGCACCAAAAAGTCGAGTACCGGACAGACAGACATCAAGCCAACACTCGAACTGCACATTAGCAACATCGTTCGTGATAGCCGTTAGAGAAGGGGCCAGAGAAGGGGGGCAAGGACCCAATCCTATTTTGCGCTAGTGGGGATTTTAAAATCATTTAAAGTCGACCAACTGGTCTGCACATTCGCTTTCATTCCGTCAGGTAGGCTTTGGATAAGGTTGATGAATTCTGGCAGACAGCGACTTTAGGAAAGAACTGTTCACAGAACTTCTTGGCTGACTGAGTGGACGGTCTTCGAGGTGTCTGTGAAGAGGGTATGGAGTGGCTGGTTATGTTCACGGGATTTTCCTCGAATCTGTCGTGCATTAAACATCAAGCTAGGCTGAATGACACACAGCTGAACAAACATACCTATCTCGGATGCGGTGTAGAATATTTTGTTATATAATCGCCCACAGTGACCAAGACATGACGCCTCGATCCGGTCAAGGTGTTGCATCGTGCGCCCTTGACACACAAGGTCCTGAATGGCATGAAAATATCTCACCCTCGGACTTCCCTTGATGTATATCGTAGCGATGTGGTACCAGGAATTAGTTAACCGAACTGAAAAAGCGGTAAAGAATCAAGAAGACGGGCGATTTTGTACGTGAAACGCTCGTGGAGAAAACGCCAGGACGCTCTTTGCTGCACGTGGTCAGTGAGACCCATGTGTCTAGGTCTGCCGCTGACGTACAAAGTGGATAAGCTAACCGCTGACGAAATAAATATCGTTCAGCTGTAACACCCTTTCGGTGCCTAGATGCCATGCCACCAGAAGGAAGCACGGGGGCCAGGATACTGCCAGGTTGCTCAAGACTAGACAGGGGAAGTCGAGAGGCAGAGGTCGGGTTCGAACTACGGACCTTCCGGTCACTGAGCCGTCTCGCCCCGCTGACGAAATAAAGGCAATAATTGATCCCGGAAAAGCCCAGTAATGACTTGTTCCGTCAACCAAATCACCAGAAGCCCGCTTTTGGTCAACTCCATGTTAAAAATCCGAAGACAAGAGGAAGTCCATAAGGCCGGGAGCTTGGGATGGCACAGTGGTGAAGGCACGAAGTTACTGACCGGAAGGTCGGTGATTCGAACCCAACATCTGCATCACGGCTGCTCCTGTCTAGGCCTGGGCAACATGGCAGTATCTCGGCCCTTGTGCTTCCTTCGGGTGGCATGACAGCTAGCCGGCGAAACGGTGCTACAGCTGAACCATAAGACCGGACAGAGCTCATGAAATGCACGCGATGGCAATGCTTCAAGAGATATACTGACAAGAAATAAGGGTACCAGAAGAATCAACAAAAACGTCTGCAGAAAATGGAGGAAATACAAAGGCATGGAAATAACGCACCTCGCTCGATGGATAAATTGTATATCCGTCAGCCGGAGGATTGGAAACCAATCGGAACGCCGGAACGCCTTCACACCAAGCCATAATGTACGAGTTGTTTATCACGTTGGGAACGGATGGGGACTCATCGATAAACCACCTCTCATCATTCAAACGGGCCTCAATCGACGGACGAAATAGGGCACCAAGCTATTGATTGGATGTGACAGAAAGATGGATGAAAACCGACTGGTAGAATACACGAAAAGTCGTACCGATGAATAAACCAAAAATGGAGCTGTACATTCTAAAATATGGAGCTGACGCTGCTAGAAGGGAATACGCCAATTTCATAACTCATCCATGTATATTCTACTGAATTCATCCGCTTCAGTAACTACGTCAAATTGGTGGAGGTTCATACAGACAAACTCATTGTAAATGAAGGGCATCCGAAAGCGAACACACACGGGATCGGAGAAAATCGCCAGAATGAACGTGTTTGAATTAATGTACTAGGACCTCATGATTCACTGTTGCTTTCGGCGTCCATTCCTGAGTTTAGAGTTCTGGTTTGATACGCACGGTTCGTACTACATACCATGGCACTGTTACAACGTCCATAAAAGGGACGTCCAAGGAGTCCATGTTTTGACCATATTTTGGGGCGAGATGGCTTAGTGGTTAGAGCGCGAATTTACTGACCGGAAGGCCCATGGTTCGAACCCGACCTCTGCCTCTCGATTTCCCCTGTCTAGGCTTGGGCAACCTGGCAGTATCCCAGCCCTCGTGCTTCCTTCGGGTGGCAGGGCAGCTAGGCACCGAAAGGGCGTTACAGCTGAACGATTTTTTTTATTTACAAAGATATCCGCCAGTGTTGAGCATAAACAACGGCGCATTGAACACCATTGACCTGTGTATATGTTTGTCTCTCGAAATCGAATCTAACATCGTTTGTACAGTCATCTGTTAGATATTGGCCATCGGATTGACCCGGTCAATTACATCCGGATCCTACCACGCAAAATACGCCCCAAGGCTTTAGCGATAAGCGGATCGCTGTTGATCAAATCAAACCAACCCAGACTATGAGCACATAAACGGTTGAAGCAAACGATCTGGTTATCCTGGTACTGGTCAGATCAGGTGACTTGAAGAAATCAGCCAGTGTCTGTTCAAATTGCATGTTTTAAGTCCGCGACTGAAGAGAGTAGAACACATACCGCAGTATGTCTTTTGACGGTTCTAATGAGATGGGTAAAGGGGACGCAACGGTGCCAAGTAAGCTCCGATCGGTACAGTAATAGTAATGGAGGGCTCGTTGAAAACTCTACACTGCAGTCTCCTTATGTCTTAAACCGGTCCAGGATGGTATTGATCAAATACAGAGACAACATTGCCACACCATAGCAACAAAATTCATCTATTCGTTTAACGACTGTTTCAGGGTACATAATCAGATGGCGCTGTCCGACAGATGATTGCCTCAAATGCAGTAGGTTCAGCTACCCCAGCTATTCGGTCGTTAAGATGTCATCATCATCATTATCATATATCAGCTGTAGCACCCTTTCGGTGCCTAACTGCCATGCCACCCGAAGGAAGCACGAGGGCTGGGATACTACCAGGTTGCCCAAGCCTAGACAGGGGAAATCGAGAGGCAGAGGTCGGGTTCGAACCACGGACCTTCCGGTCAGTAAATTTGACCTCTAACCATCTGAGCCATCTCGCATCGTGAAGATGTCGGTGTTCATGAATCGCAAGACGGCAAAACAAAAAATACTCTTAAGCTAAGAATGTCACATCCTCAAGGGTTGTGCGAACTAGCAAACAGCTACTAATAGTAGCAACGCTTTGAACTTATACTGATGTGACACGATAGAACAGTATTATTGATTTTTTTAAAGTAATCGCGCAGAGGCGCTTGTATTCTGAGGAATTGTGAGCGATGTTGATGAAGAACTCGGGATAGCTCATTGGTCAAAGCCGGAAGCCACTGACCGAAAGGTCAGTAGTTGGTTACTCTCTCTCTAGATGTGAGCAACTTGACAGTACTTCAACCCACGTGCTTCCCTCAAGTTGCAAGGCAAGTGTGCATCGAAAGGGTATCACAGTCGTGACTGCTTTTTTAACCAGCCTTCGCTGTATACTCATTATTTTCAATTCTAGACCTGTTCATTATGTTCTTCCCAAAGCTTGGCAATTTTACTAGGTGTTGGAGGAGCTCTTCGGAGAACAACAACAAGGACAACACAAGTCGTGGGCTAAGCATCGCTCAAAAAAATTAGACTAGTTACGTTTATATTGTATGCATAATCAAGTGAAGGATCGCACCAATCATAGCCACTCTCACCCTTCTTAGCATCAGGCCCAGTGGTGGACCAATGCCAGCCGACATTTTCATGAGCTAAGTTGAGAATGGTCCCTTAAAAGCTAGCATAGAGAAGATACAATCCTACTGCCGATATGTGGACGACATTTTCGCGGTTTTGCTCCAACAATCCAATTTACCTAGGACAGAGAAAATGATAACTTCTTCCACTCCCTAGATGTTGGCCTTGAGCGACGTCACGATGGTATACTGAAAACCTACTTGGTCCAAGCAATACATCAACTTTAACACCTTCGTACCACTAAAGCAGAAGCGGAATCTGATCCACTTACAGGACGAAGAAGATATTCTCTGACGATGCGCTGGAACAAGAAATCCTAACTCTCACCAACGTTCTGAGAGACGACGGGTTCCCCGACAGTCTTATTATAAAGCATTTGAACAGGAGAGAAGCCAACACTGCAACCGCCACAGTTGAAGGAAAACCCGTTTACATTAGCCTCCCGTTTAAAGGCGATATACCAGCCGACCTACCGAACAGAAGACTTTAAACCAGTCTGAACAAAGTTTTCCCGGCCGCAACACTCCGGACCTGGTTCACAAGCGATCGTCTGCGTTCCTTTATTCTCACAGATAGAGTGCCTGACCAAAATATGTTAGTATACTCATTCTCTTGCTGCTGTGCGGCGGAATGCATTGGACGCACGACAAGGCAACTCGGCCAAAGAATGAAGGAACACAATCCACCTTGGATAGCTTCTGGAACTAAGAGGACGATAACCAGCTCAGTCGTGCAGCATCTAGTAGATAGGGCGCACAACCAGCCAAAGCTTCCGTATTACTTAAGAGGCGCCTGCTAATCAACCCAGATCGGTAAAGCAACGCACAGTCGCAGTGGCGCAAGCTATCGCCATGCGACATCGCGACCCGATCCTTCGTCGGCAAAAATGTTTTGTTCGCGTGTTGTACTTGCCATGGTCCAACTCACCTCCCCCCCCCCACATATAGACCCTGTGCTGAACACACATACACAGCAGTGACAAGCTCAGGTCATCCTATTGGTGACTTGAACCAGTTGTACCTTGGCAGGTAGCCAATGTCGTCTCTCACTCGACTTCCTGTTTATGTACACTATGTTCATTAAACTATGCGCAGTGCTGTCCTCTTAGCCTTTGCAACTGTATGACTTGAAAAGACCTTCCCAAAAACATGAAGTCAACCCATCTTTGTTCTTACTCTAAATGGGAATTTTCTGAACATTAGAGAATAGTTCAGTTGACTGTAAGGTCCACAACGGGATCCAATCATACGGACTGGCAACTATTGAAGTCGAATTCGACTTTTCTACCTGAAATATTAGGCCACAGTCTACTTGTATTGTTCCGGGGAGTACAAAGGCCCCTGTAGGCCTCCGTATGTTGCACTCACGTGCTGTAACCGTCTATACATCCAACCGAGCTCTACTTTTCCTACTACGTACAATTTCATTCTACCTAAAAAATATTATGAAGTTTAAATTTAGTTATTCGATTTTTTACGTCATTATCAGTCGTGAATGGGAAGTCGGTGGAACTACTTGAATGGCGACTTGGGTAATCAACTGGTATGTTCCAGCCGCCAGCAGTTTTATAATCGAAACCCAAAATTAGGCGTCCACTGCATCACAAAGGGTGAACTCCAAAAGCCAAATGGATAAGGCCGTGGGTTGACATTTCGACATCTCGGGTCTGAGCTCCACATAAGCGCCTTTCCAATTGACTGCTAACCCTCAATCTGATCATCCGCACACGTTTTGTTCCAGATAATAAAGACGTTGAGATTCATTTCTGACGCATTAACACTCAACCAGAAGAGTTCGTAAGAGGCGCCCAGTACGGCAGATATCTCCATATTTCCTGCCGTTTCGGTTCAGTACCGTTTTGGATCACTTCTTGCGTAGTGTTTCCACTCATAGAGGGGAGGCATCACCATGAGTTGACTAACCGAACTTATTCTGCGAACACAGACAGAAGCAAGGTGGGCCTGATAATCCAGATTTTCTGACGACGAGAGAGGGGGTGCAAATTCGAACCGAATTTTTTTGTTGGGTGGATATCTTCGGTGCATGCCACTGCTCTCCAACCGAACCCGGAGGGCTTGTCTGGCTGATCTCGACAACTGTGAGTCGTTTCGGCCATGTTCGCAAGTGAGCACCGTTTGAGGGGGGTGCTTTTGACGCAGTTTAAGTATACGACGAACTCCCAACGAGATAGTGTGTGGCCTCTGCTGGTATCAGCCTAAGATCCTCGGCAGGAACGGCAGTCCTCAAGAGAAGAAACCGGGCACGACTGGACGATGGTGCGGTGAGTCTGGTTGCTCGTTTGTACATCGCTCAAGTAAAGAGATGTTGTCTTGGATGGTGAAACCATCTATTGAAGACGCCCATCCAGTTGAGAGCTGTAAAAATGCTCACCGTACTCAACGCTCGTAAAGACTGAACTTGGTAGATAAACCCAGTCGAGTCGTACGATGTGCCGATACGGGCACTCCAGTCTTCAGTTGTGAACCAGAATATCATGCCTTGGAACATAATTAACGGCAACTTGTAGCTGCCCTTAAAGTTCGTTTTCGGTAGTGAAATGGGTGAACAGAGTTGATGCGTATATGGAAGTTACCAAGAATTTGAAACCGACGATGACGACTGTTGATGATATCAGAGCCAACAAGATGAAGGCATTGTTAACATTTTGACTCAATGCAAACGCGACCCCACTTTGATAAGGAGTCACTACTGATCCACTGCAGGAAGTCAATATGAGTTCGTGCCACGAAAGTTGACACGTTTGGTTCCATAACCTCGGAGAGATGAGGGATAGAGACCCGGCCTATATTGTGATCGATTGACTGGCAATGTGGAGTATGGGGTCGGATATTCCATCAACGGATAAATGCCTGCTTCCGAAAACTTACCCATTGTGGGAGTCGGGTAGCCGGGGCTGCCGGGAGCATATCGCTTACCGGATTCACGGTAGCATCAGAAGGGCAGTAAACATGAAACACAGTACGTTGAAATTCGGCAAAAGGAATGTTTCTAGTATTAACTAATGCAAATTCTAGTGGGCACAGCCAAATGGGTTGCAAGGCGGCAGGCAAGTTTCAGAGAACGACCGAACAGTACCGCCTTTGGGACGACCGGATTACAAAAGTGGTATCACTTGTCAAATCTACCAGAGCTAATTCAGATGACGACCTCGTACTCAAGACTGCTGCTCTTTTTGGAACACGTGTAATGAGCCAGTCTGCCCTGGTTCGTACACGTGTTCCATCTGATTTCTCAGTGATGACAGAGAAGACCATTCACCACTACAACATTCGATGTCTGTAAGTCTATCAGCAACAACTTAAGGAAATGAAACGAACCGATCAACCAGAGGAAAATTGGTTCGAAATCGGAAGCGGTATAAGTTCGTTGTTTGACTGTGTTAGTCTAAAAACGAGGCCATTATCCAATTTCAGTTGGATCGCCCAGCGCTGGATTAAGGCGAGGAAAGCGGTTCCATCGGGAGACAATACGATTCAGCGAGAACAGCCCTGAAACGGCATCTGAACCACAGTTTCAAGACTGATCTGGAGAAGTGGTGGCTAAGAATACCTCAATAAATGGAAAAGGCGGTGGTGTTTGGAAACGGTCCAACATATTCGCAACACTTGTTTGTCTTCCTGAGTTCGACACTGTTGATTGTGCTTCTCCGTTCAGTTGTATTTAGTTGAGTCTCCCGTCAAAACCAAATTTGTAGGCAGATTAGTCGAATTTCGTGCAACTTCGGTCTCAGTAAAACATAAGGGGAGTGCGGCTATCTGATGATCCCCAAGAAGGGTAAAACCGGTTGTAGGTTATCGAAGAGTTTTCAGCAACCTTATTAGTGTACTACGTTTAGTCTAAGTAATGTCACCATGAGTTTCAGTATGCGTTGTGCATCCGAAGTTCAAAGTGATATTACGAAAAACTGGGTGAGGGGGGCACCAAAACTGGTCACGTTAACAGAATCAATAGAGCTGGTGAACAGATTTAACTATATGAGTGGTTGCATCATGTCCAGTGACAACAACGCTGAGGAATTGAAAGCTAGAATCGCTAAAGCCCGTTCTGCTTCGTTAAACTTAGACATTTCTGGAGTCCAGGTGGCATTAGCCTGTCGGAGAAAGGCAGGGTCTAATTTGTGGTAGTGCATCCAGTGTCGCTTCACGGTTGTGAAGCTTCGCCGCTGTGTTGAATACCAGAGAAGATTGCTTACTTTTGACCATCGGTGGGTTCACAGCATTACAAATGTATTAAGAGGACATGAAATTAGCGATGCTGAAGTGTGCCGAATGGTCTTTGACAACAAATCAGTTGTTTGTACAATTGATGAGTTCATTCGGCTGATTCAAATATGTTTGCTCGGCCATGTGCTCCGTATACGAAGTGATCGACTGCCCCACGATGCTTCATTTGTTGCGATAGGTTCCAACTAGAAGATGCCACAAGGTGGACGACGTATGACGAGGCATGAAAAACATGACCAAGGGTCTTGGCTTCACTGGTGCATATCACCTGCGAGGCCTATTAAATCAATGACTGAAGGTACTCACCGATATGGCGATATCACGAGCTCGAGATCGCTCAGTGGCTGATGCGCAAACTTACTGAATGGAAGGTCAGTGGTTCGAACCCAGTCCATGCATCTCAAGTGCTGCTGTCTAGGATTGGGAAACTTGGCAGTATCTCAAACCTCGTGCTTCCTTCGGGCGGTATGGCACAACCAGCGGTGATGTATTTATTCTGTTGTTCTGCTGTTCCTTTGTTTTTTGTAAGGTCTTACTATTCCTTAGCTCCTATGTCCTCCACTATCCACTGACAAAAGCTGCGGCAACCGAAAACATAACACACACGTACACGGTCCACAGTTGTGAAGCCGAAATGAATCCGGCTCGGCTGCAAACACTCACCCAAGGATACCGTGGTTCTAGCTCCTGCCGCGTATGGCGCAAAACTCGACCGTACTGAATTATGCTACGAGACACCTGAAGGGTGCGAGTTCTCAGTCTTTCCAAACTGTAACTGTGAAATGAGAGCAACAGTTCCTAAAAACTGCGTCTTTCGTAATCTACCGGCCATGGAAAAAACGCAAGTGCTCCTTGCATTCGGTCTGGTCCATCATGTGGACAAGCAAACACCGCTAAAAGGCAAGCATGAGATTTCGCTTCACATCACAAGTTCCCACGCGTTTGCGACTATGGAATTAATGCCAGTCGGAGTAAAACAACCGCACCGAGCTGACCCACCACCCAGCTAACATTCGAAATAGAACAGGTTGTTAATCATTCCCACCGACACACAACAATGCATGATCTAGGGAGCCTGTTAATCATGGGTAGTGGTCAATGTGCAATCTGGAAGTTTGAATTGTACGCATTACCTAAAATTACACTGAAAACAGTGTACATTCAGGCGGTTGCTAGATTTTCCCCTGCAATGAAACGTTATTCAAACAAAGAAGCAAATTAATTGTGACCCAACAAAAATGCGTGAACAGAGAGGGGTCACACTTTTGTAGAGATAATCTCCAGAATCTGTCAGCGATCACACAAACGAATCCAATATTAGTCGCCAGGAGATAGGCGAAGAGAGAAAAATTTTGTTTCATCTTGATTCATCGTTGTAACTTCGATACAACCGGATTTTCGTTCGTCTTACGGAAATATGCCAATTGTGGCTGAGTTTTCATGGACCAGTTAATTTACTTTACAACTGTTTTGGATCTACTGATCATAAGGTCCGTAGTTCGAACCCAACCCCAGCATCTCAACTGCTTCTGTCTAGGCGTGGGCAACCTGGAAGTATTTCAGCCCTTGTGCTTCCTTTGGATGGTATGGCAAATAGGCACAGAAAGGGCGTCACGGTTGGACGATTAATTTTCAAGTAATTGCCTGACGTAATTGCCCCCACACGGATTACTTCACAGGCTCTATCTCCATTTGTTTAAGCTTTCGGTGGTATCATTAACAGCGGGAATACGTGCACAATCATGCCGATTGGACGTTAGATTGTTGAGAAAACGTGAAACGTAGAAATGTCACACGTCGTGAACAAACTACGAAACGCTAATTTAGTGACTCCGACGCCACCAAACTGGGAGCACCGTTGTGAGATTACAAATAAGGGGAAACTTTGGTTCGCAGAGATAAGCGATGGGAAGAATTTGAAAGAAGGCTGAAATGATATAGGACCTCTCAGGTTACGTTTCTGTTTATTACTGTTCACAAAGTGCTAATGATTCGCAGAGACTGTGGTTAGCACTCTCGTATATATTGAAGCTTCAGCACCAAGGAGCCTGCAACGAGCAAATTCGGGTCAAATCGTCAGTGCAAAACGACTGAAAGCAGCATTACAACTGAAAGGTCCAACTAAAACATCGAAGAATGCATTTATTTTCTAGGAGTACCTAACACCCTCCTGCGGGCCTCAACATCTCATTCCACTGAGTGTTTGGTGGCTGTTTTTTTTCTTTCTAAAGAAGATCTAGTGTTTTCAAGAAATAAACTCATTTGCAAATCAATCTGGTTTTGCGAGAGACTCACCTAGAACCCAGCTGAATCTCTCGTTTGTGATGTTTCCATGCAACTGAATGTGCTGCACCAGGCTTCCTTATGTTCCAGTTGCTACGATATTCGAGATATCGCGATGCATGTAATTTTGCGCAATGTACTACTCATAAGGTTGCTGAAAATTCTTCTTTCTAAAGAAGATCTAGTGTTCTGCATTGACTGGTTTGATAAGATACCTGGTTGAAGGATAAAATGTTCCACTACTAACATTCGTAGTCAGTAGTATCGGAAGGCTGGGACACCTTCGATAGCCAACAATATGCCTCGACTTTGATAATCACAATCCGTCACGATAGTCATAGTTTACGATCCAAGATAGTGTTCGGTAACAAATAACCAGACTGACGACCAGTGGAACTCGACGGCAGTCAACCAGTTTTGCTATCCAACGCATGCCTCACTCTAGATTATTCGGCCGCTCCAGGACCAGAAAGTGCCGCTATCATATGCCAGAAAAAGCGATCATGAAGTATCGGCAGTGTGGTATGGAAATTTGGGATCTTTAATGGGGAGTTCATCCTGTAGTGGAAGCCAATCCGTGTTAGACAGTCCAGAAGTACTGTGCTTCTCGGCTTTTCAGCATAGATCAGCTTCACGTACGGGACGAAATCCCCATTAAAAATCCCTAATGCTCCTCACACTACCAACAATTTATGAGTAGCTCAGAGGAAGAATAAAATTCATCCAGTGAGCGAAAATTCCATCTGAGAAGTCGTCATCCGAAGAGCCAGTCAATACGTGACCAGGTGACGTGGTTTCTGCAAGTAAGGGATGAGCGGTAATATATCCTGTCTGGGGGCGAGCTAATCACAATGCTGATAAGTCAGTCAATGCCGGACGGTTGAGTGTTCAAACAACCAGCTAGGAGGTCGCGGGTTGAAAACTCCACAGAATTTCGTGAGATCCGCACTGCTGATGATTCCTAATGAGAATGAAGCAGCCGCGTAGTAATTCTCGGCTTTTCAGTCATATATTGGCTTCACTTGCAGGATGAAACCTCTGTTACAAAACCCCTAAATCTCCTCCGACTACCAACAAATTCAGCATTGACTGCGGGTTTATGGAAGATGAAACTTTTGCACTGACGAGTTTGGCGGTACGGTCGATCTCTTTATGGTGGGCGACAGCAGGTCGGCTTTATTTAGTTGTGTTTCAAATAAGAATGAAAACTGATGTTCATTTCACCAAGCAGACTAGAATGGACGATAAGGTCCCATATATATGTATCATTTCCTGTCATATTGTCTATGAATGATCGGCATCTTTCATCTCCCGATGTCTCGGTTGACGTGTTGCGGGGAGACGCACACACACACACACACACACACATACACACACACACAGGATATTGAAGTTCATTTACTGAGTGAAAATTTCGCAGCTTGTTCACAACGAATGGAAAGCATATTTGTACTCTGTCCCGCATGGTGAGCAAATCCTACCCACATTCACACTACGTTTCACACCAAAGTACATTTCGTGGTTTACTCAAGCCTACAAATAATCGTTACGGATTTAAAACCAACGAAACTATCGGTAAAACCCTGTGCGCGCATAAGTATTTTGCACTTCGAAGTCTCCGGATGAAGTTGTTCGGTGATTTCGTGCCCCCTTTTCCAGATGGTGCATCTCAAGGATGTAGTGTCTCGGAATGTGCTGTCTGCGGCGTAGTGCCCCAGGATAAAGTGTCACGGTCCTAACCCAAACAAACCAAGTAAGGTTAAGTTGAGGAGAATTTTTGAAAAAAAACTTTCATAAGGTGTAGTAGAACCAGCTCCACCGATAAAATACTCTTATCGCTCAGCTGACGTGCTTCGTGGCATATAGCTGCTTTGTAAGCCAAAAAGGCTTGAAGACTGAGTTGCTGTCAGCAGCTGTCTAACCTGAGACAGCAACAAACGATTAATCAGTCCCCAGTTCGAGCCACGAACCGAACGGCTTGGAAATAACGCAGCAACTATCCAGGAAGCGGACCAGCCACTCAGAGAACCGGAAAGTGTCTCAGTTCTGAATTTCTCAAAGAGGAATCGCAATCAAGAATAATCCGACTAATCAAAAATGCTCTTTAGGGACATTACCCTCTGATATATAAGTATGAAGTTGCGTAGCGTGTTCAGTAGTTCAGGTATTAAAACACCCATGAGGGCGGACAACAGACAGGTGGTTCAATTCCACTGGCCGGCATGTGCTTTGATTTGCACCAAGTGTACTTCTTACACCAAGTGGACTTCTTAGTTGAAGATTTACGAAATCTTATCCTACATGACACAACTCTATTCGTTTTTTATCTGGAACCGTTTGATGCCAAGAAATCGTTTGCTGTAAACAGAAACACCTCGCAGAATTCGTACGGCACTTGCTGGGATCTGAAAATATGTCATCGGACAATATGGTAGCTGAGGAGATGTAACCATGCATTGGAGGGGGTGGCATGATCAGTTCGTATCGAACCAGTCCAGTTATTTGAAAGAAGAGAAAACTGGACAGCTACGAACGAAGGCAACGGCCTTGATGCGGGAGCGCCGCAGACTGTGATTCAATCATATCTGCCAGTGTCATCAACCATTGGCGAGTTAAATCCCGGGATCCCCAGGGAAGCGGTGGGCCTCCAAACCGACTGAGTTCACTGGTTAATGTTTCCATCTTTCATTGCCAGGTAAGAAACTGTTCGCCTCTCGGTCGTCTCGACTCAGCACAGGGCTGGGTGAAAAGAGCTGTGAGATAGACAGTCCCGTAGCATGCGAAGTACATATCCGAACCAGCCTAACCTACGACATGTGAGTAGCTCACCCGTTAGGGAAAAGTTTCTTCTTCCTACCTCAGCACTGCCACTCTGAAGTTCCTACCAGACCCGGTCAAAGCTTCGGGGCCACCTACGATCAGACATCCTTTGCTCGTAGAGACTACGTTTCTGATCCATAAATCAGTACGGATTGCGCCATTGCAGTGTGTAGTGTTATTGACAGACAGACTGATGTTACGCCAGCAGATCGGTATCTGCAGTTGGTTCAGTGTCTTTCAGTGGGATTCTGTCAAGTTCATTCATTTCGTTTGTTCGGCTGCCTAGCTGCCATGCCACCCGAAGGAACCACGAGGGTTCGGATACTGCCAGGTTGTCCAAGCCTTAACGGGAACAGTCGAGATGCTGAGGTTGGGTCCCAACCATGGGCCTTCCGCTCCAACCACCGGGCTATCTTGAGTTCAAAGGTTCCACTCGTTCGGCCCGTCGTTAGACTGATAGACTGAGTCAGAATGACAAAAAACAGTTCCGTCAGATTCTACTAATCAGCCGTAATTCCCCCAGTGATTCGCCAGTTCATCATGGATCCGCAGGCCGAATAAAAAGTAATCAAATTACATCAACATGTTAAAAGTTAACTTCTACGACTGGGTTCACAAGTACAGTACCCCCATACACACACACACACCAACAAATGACCTCAAAAGCATGCAACAACCTCCTAGAGGAAGCAACTCCGGAAAAATTTAGGATACCTTCTAATGAGCAAAAGAACACCCAGACATGTCTTATGAAGAGCGCTTACTCGAAATTAAAAAGTACTTCTTGATTTTTATCCAGGATGCTGACATCTTTTCGCATTTCGTCCAACCCTCGTGCCAAAAAGAAACTGGAAAATCCGACATGTTCCCTGAACGCAATCACTCTGAGGTCCTTCTCCCCGTACAGAGCTGAACGATATTTCTTCGATTTTTGATAGGAACATTTAAGCTCGATGGAAGTGTCAGAAGTTTTGGTAAATTTCACATGAGAATTTGTTCTTTCGGTGAAGCCAATCCATGCTGTAACACCGAGAAGCACCGTAAGGCTGTTTCATGCTTACTGTGAGTCATCAGCAGTGCGCATCTCACGAACGCGCCACCTCTCGGCTAGTAGTGTGAACAACTGACTGTTCAGTCACGAGTAACTGAGCAGCATTGTGTTTAACTAACATTTAGATAGGGTATAGTTCAGTGTCCACTGAGATTTAATCACTTGAGGATAAATCTAGCTTTCTACGTCGTACAGATAATCCACTTGAATTACAGGTAGCACTGGAGGCATCAGGTAGTCCCAGACTTCATCAAGGATCACTAACGCCTCAAAGGCACCAGTACCGAAGGTGTCCAATACATTACAAAAAACTGGTCACCTGTTAGCATTTGGACGCACAGAAAGAACCGGAAAAACAACCCGGACCGGATCAGGGTGCGGGAAGTGTGTTCACAAACAGAGGAGATTATGTATCGAAACTAGTAGCGCTCCTTGAAGATGAAATCCAGTTCACAAAAGATTACATGCTAAAGGTCCAAACAGAACGAATGCTTTTCTCCTCACCCAAAACCACCAACAGTATCACCGAAAGCACTTGGAGAGTCCGCCAATGGTTACGTCCTTCTTGGTACTCATCTCGTGGTTAGCCACAAGTCAAATCCAAGACTCCATATTTGCCCACTAACGACTCGGCACTTTCTCTTTTGCGGAAGTTACTGCCATCCATTTTCCCACACCCGAAGTTTGGACACAACAGATAGTTATTCAGTCCGCTCAATTGAACTGACCTGTTGCTTGCCTCTCGCCTCCTACAATTTCCAGACTTCCGCCACAGATCCACCTACTCCAGTGTTAATCTGTTCACTTTTAGTATACCAGCCTTTGGGTTGCACCAATCAGAGGATGAACCTTAAAGACACATATTCGCCCAGCATTTCGTTTCCAACAACAGGCGGTTGTTTGCCTTTACTCATCGGGTGGATTTATAACGGCCGTACTGAAAATGACTAAAACGCTTCGTTTTGCAATGCAACTGCGCACTGATAATGTCTCCTTCCGTAGTGGCGAAAGGTTTGCAAATCAATCATCAAGCTCGGCGAACAGACCGACAGTCACCTAGTCAATAACCAATGGTTGTCTTCACTGCTGGATGCATTGCTTAGAGGAGTGGACTAGTTTGAACACTGTTCGGTGCCAACCGTTTTTGACACACACACAAAAAAAGGTAATTTTCACAGAAGCCACACTTGTTCATAGGCTTGTTGAGAAGTGGTCAGTTCACTGGGAAACCCAATGCTCCCATGACGACCGCTTTTCGCGTTCTCCAAGGATGGTCTTCAGGGAAGGATGATGGAACTTGACTGACCTCAGGCAAGCCACTGCGGGTGGTTACAAGTTCAGTCAGTATTGCGCAGACAACGTAGGCGATGGCAAGCAGAAACCATATGGCTTTGTTTGGATCTTTGCTTGCTTTCTTCAATGGATGACACTAAAGCGTGCGTTCTTTGGAAAGAAGATGAATGTGTGAGTTGTGTACGGCTTTGGCATGCTGTTCCAACTAGTGAGGGGTGTGCTACTCGCTCAGCTCCGGCAAAGCGCTTACAAGTTATTCAAACACATACGGACATTCAGTTGGTATGAAAAACAGATTCGTTTAGGATGCAAATAAATCGTTTGTTTTCAGTGTTACTCAAACGAATGTACGACAAAAAGGCGGACACAGGGTTGAGTTAAACTGATGTTCACGATGTGACAATACTTCTCCCTCAAAACCAGTAGTGTGCACAAGACCGGTGTTGGTCAGTGCTGCAAAAGGTGTATATAACCCAACTTCGTGGAGCAGACACGTCTGAGTTCACTCACTGGCGTGTTAAGGACACTTGACAGTTTTCGTTAAAGACAGTCTAATCGTTGGGTTGACTAATCAAGGATTATTTCGAAGAAACAAGGGAACTGGGTTTCTCGATATTGTATATCCGCCATTGAGCAATGGGACAGACGACACGGAAGGGCATTCCTCGTTAGGGGGACTAACGGGTGATTGCGTACATCATTGAATCTTGCCGAAAACAATGTCATGAGGCAGCATATGACAAGGACAGGTCGATTGATTAGTGGGACAAGTCAGAAGACTTCCTAACGGAACACTGCTTATTTGGGTTCAAGTAGAACCTAAGGTTGACGGAAGTTCGGACGAACTGCGCCTACCTGACAAGTCCCAAAGAGAGCGAAACCGCTCGAGGACTGTCGAACAGTTTTCACCAACTTTGAGTAGTGCTCCGCCAAGAATATATACTGCGATATCTCGAAAATCGTGTAAGTTGAAGCGTCAGGCGGCCTTTGTGCAGCACATTCAGTTGAAGGATATCAAAAACGGGAGATTCAGCTGGGTTTCAGATGAGTCACCCGTTAGAATAAAATAGTAAAGACTCCATGTTTCATCTCACAAAAATGTTGTCCGCACACTTGGGTCGATCTATGAATACTAATCGTAACACAACGAAACCTCTTCCCAATCGATCAAGCCTGTTAAAATAGTGAAAAAATCTCCCCCTCCCACAAACTTCGGTATGCCATTTGACTGCAAATCAATATGTCCTAAATGTGGTTCAGTGGGGATTTCTGACAGCTTTGCTCACTTGTGGTTTCCCTCAAAATTCATCTGTAAAACTGTAAAAATCAAGAATCATTACACATCGATGTTTCAGTCCGAATGGGTTTCCTTTGGTTCTCTAAACATTTCGTTTTCGGCTGTCAATTCACGAGTTTCAGATTCCCGTAACATTCGGAATCGATCCGACAAATCCGTCGTATCGTGCCTGCTTTCCAGCCTCGGCATATCGACTGCTCAGGTGTAGGCACGGGCAACTTGATAATATCTGAGCCCTCGCGCTTACTTCGGGTGGCGTGGCAACTAGGCACCGAAATAGTGTAACAGCCGAACGATTTTTTTTTGCTTGTGAGCTACTGCGCGAAACAACTGTCGTCTCAATCGAAGGTAGAACCTGTATATGTCGTGGCGTCCAACTCAGTTCTGTCGAGGCTTCCTCCACTATTTCCGATAGCTCCGGCTGTAGTTAGGTGGCCTAAGTTGAATTATTGGTTCGACGGTAACATGTCTGCGAAGCATTATGAGACTAGGTCAGATTATGATTTTCTTTTCGTCCAAAGAACAATAGGTAAGGAAATAATGGTTCAGCTGTAGCTGTAGGCACCCTTTCGGTGCCCAGCTGCTATGACACCCGAAGGAAGCACGAAAGCCTAGATATTGCCAGACTGCCCAAACCTTGATAGGAGCAATCGAGATGCCGGGGTTGGGTTCGAACCAAGAACCTTCCGACCAAGTTCACAGCCTAACCAGTGAGTTATCTCTGGCCCTCCTGTACAAGATGTCCATACGGAAAGCACTGTATTCGCGAAATAATGGTTGAATAACAATTTTAGCATACCACATAGCATTTTTGTTTTATTCATTTTAAATAAATATTCTCTACAGCATGCGAGATATAAGTAGTCCAATGTAAGTACATTCAATCGCCC
>SJOL01000794.1:0-11320 GCA_004794785.1 Opisthorchis felineus | reverse complement strand
TAAATTGTTTACCGCCTTCTTTTCCGACATGTATAAATAAATAAAGGCATTTTTGTTTGAAACTGTAAAGAATTCTGGTAGTTCAGGTTGTACTGGTGGTCGTTGGTTTGGTAGACGAGAAATCCGATGAGAAATCGGATAGGTTAAGTCTCAAGGCTAGCCGGACATCCACCAATCAGAAAACAGGCCAACCAATTGACCAGTAGGAGTTCTCACCAAAACGAATAGAGATCGGTCAAGGTCAACCAGGGTGAGCAGTCCCTATATCAATCTACGCACGTTTCCGTGCACAACAACCATGCACTTCCGACCTCGCAACGCGTTGATGAAGTCACCTCGACTGGTGATGAAATGTTCGCAAACAAATTGCTCATCCCAGCGAACAAATCAAAGGCAAATACTTCTCTTTCTTGCTGACTGACAGATTTGCGTTGATGTGATGGCTAACTTTGAGCAAATACGCTGATTTCTCGGCTATCACCTTACCCATCGGTCCAGTATGACCCCCACCCAAGCTCCGGTCTCGGTAAAAACTTGCAACAGTTGCGCCAAAGGCGATAAACACCGCGAAAGTGTGCCACGCGTATGACAACTGCAGCAGAAACACTGGAAGTAAAACGGTTTCTATATGCATTGCTGAGGTGAAACGTGGACGGCAAAATGTGGTGGTTTACTGACTACACAGCACGGAAGAATCAGAATTCGCATTGAGAAGTCGTTCCAGTGCTTAACTGCGTGTGTTAAAGTGCTTTAGTCACTGGTTTCCGTCCAGTGCACAGTAACTAGCCACAATGATGGTGGTGGAATAGAACACGACACCTATGCGAACTTTGGATCCGTGATATCTGACTACATACCGCTGAAAATACGAACGTGTGCAGCAAAGTCCAACATACGGTTTGTTGACAGCGTTACAACTATGGTAAAACTCGTGAATAAGGGATACACCACATGCACGAATGCTTC
The DNA here is from genome assembly GCA_004794785.1 of Opisthorchis felineus. Lineage (NCBI taxonomy): Eukaryota > Metazoa > Platyhelminthes > Trematoda > Opisthorchiida > Opisthorchiidae > Opisthorchis > Opisthorchis felineus. Next base: position 10,354 of record SJOL01000794.1, on the reverse strand, counting down.
CCGAATGACCTGTGAGTGTAGTGAAAAAAACTCCCAGCAAAAGTTAGAGGAACTCCATCGATCCAGACACATGACAGCAGGCCAGATCCTGTGAGGCCTCTCTAGAAACTCTATGTGGGAGACGCTGATCAATTAATTGTTCTGCCTCGTAAACTTGTAGGCGAGTAAATTCGCATTTCTAGGAAGCTGGCGCAATTCTGTATATGGACATCCCGATGAACATATATTGCGCCAAGACACCCTATTCGTCAACAACGGTGCTGTCCGATGTTCATAGGCGAGCTTGTTTCCGGTCGCCAGTTTCAGATAAACTACTGAGTTCGTGTGTTCGCACGGGAGCCTGTTAAAAGGAAATGCTCTTTGCCTCCGAATGTTCTTTCGTCTTGACCTTTATCGGAGGAAGTACAACCAACTCGAGGGAGTTCAACAAAAACATTCATGTGGGTCCTCGGGAATAGAACGCATCATCGTTGAAGGCAAACGAGGCGCGAATATGGAGCTCCTACGTTCATAGTAACTACATTAGATAACTGGGGTGAGAGATGGCTGTGGTTAGAGCACGAATCTACTGACCAGAAAGTTCCGAATTCGACCTCTGCCTCTCGACTTCTCCTGTCTAGGCTTGGGCAACCTGGCAGTATCCCAGCCCTCATGCTTCCTTATGGTGGCATGGCGGTTAGGCACCGAAAGGATGCTACAGCTGAAAGAATTTTTTAGATAACTATTCTAACGGAGAGGGAACAATTTTACTGCATATTCACCGTTTTTCGTAGGGAAAGAAATATCAGGAATGGCGGAATCGTTTATAAGAATCCTACAGCCTAACCGGACGAAGTTGAAGGGATATTTCCGAAAGGTTTTGGAGAGCCAGCAAATTTTGGAGTATCATAAATTTCGACGCAATGAATGCTGAAACGATTCCGGCCAAAAGTAATGCAACCTACCTAGGAGTCATCACAAACAAGTGTCTCATCCAATCATTAGTTTAAAACTCTTAACAAATACGGCGGACATGGTGTAGAATGAATGTGGCCTTCGGAAAAGAAAAAAATCGTTCAGCTGTAGCACCCGTTCGGTGCCTAACTGCCATGCCACCAGAGGGAAGTACGAGGGCTGGGATACTGCCAGGTTGCAGACAGGGGAAGTCGAGAGGCAGAGGTCGGGTTCGAACCACGGACCTTCCGGTCAGTAAATTCGCGCTCTAACTACTGAGCCATCTCGCCCGCTCCGGTAGTCGGATAGATAGCCACGGAACCCCTGTAGAAAAGACACAGGTATTTAGGGACATTTTCGTCACTCTGGTGAGTGTCCCTTACTGAAAGAAAACGAACAAGAAAACGAACACTGCTGGCTGGAGTTAGTGAATACAAGTGAACTTAGTTCCCAAAGGAGGGCACAGGTTACGACTTTGAAAATGCTAACTTCAAGATACATTGCTCCCTCTTACAAAGCGGCCGCCCGACATGTAGTACCGCTCATTCTACTGAGGGAGTGGAACTCAGTGAATCGAATACGATTGACTGAGGAATACACCAATGTGAGCGCTAACCAGGAGACTGCCTTAAACGAATAATGAATAATATAATAATAATGGCTCAGTTGTAGCAAACTTTCGGTGCCTAGCTGCCATGCCACCCGAAGGAAGCACGAGGGCCGAGATACTGCCAGGTTGCCCAAGCCTAGACAGAAGCAGTCGAGATGCACGGGTAAGGTTTGAACCACAGACCCTCCGGTTATTAAGCTCGCACATTAAACACCGAGCCATCTCGAGATCATTATGAGTTTTACTAGAAGGTACACCTTCTGAACGCAATAAAGTGGGGAGTTAGGATGCTCCACTGATATCCGTCTAAGAAAATGATATGATTTGTATGTATTAACCTGGTGAACACTTCAAGTATGCTAGGAAATTTTTGCCAGGGGTTCGATCCATTCAACGTCACGTGGGCCTCCACAACGAGACAGACTAAACTTGCAGAAATGCTTGTTTGGCTTTCACTGACGGTCGACTAAATATAATACCGCCCTTTTGCTTAAGTAGACAGTGAGCGACTTCATATGAAAACTGTACATTTATGTCGTCCTCAGGACACTGAATGGCTGTGTGCTTAGTATAAACCCGAAGGCAGTTGGCGGGAAGCATATTACTCACCCAGGGCCTGTAAGGCATGTTTCAAACAGGTGATGCTAAGCCGTTACAAAACACCGTTCGGTTGCGTGTGTGGGCTGCTTCAGTTGACCAAACAAACACTGGCTGTTTTGTCGTGCATGTTCCCAAGAGAAAAGGAGTCAACCGCCTAGTTGTGTACAGCTATGGCATATGGTTTCGTGAAAAGTGTATCCCTCGTTCAACTCCCGTAATGCATCTGTCGGTTAATCAGTCACTGAATTCGGAAAAATCACTCATTTGCATGCTCGCTCGTTCCCGGTATTTTTTCCACACGAGTGCCCCTGGGGTTCCGCTGAGTAAATATTCGAGATAAAGTGTCTTCCTTCACGCATACGTAAGATCATTGTTAGCTGAATTCACGAAAGCCGATTCGTTAGACGTTGGCCCGTGGCACGTTTTGGACATTTATCCTGGGTTGATAAGGAAATTATCCCGTCCTGTGACTTACTAGCAAACAACGTCCACGAAAGCCGACCATCATAGTGTGGTACTCCTCAGCAGGTGTTGGGGGAGCCTTTACTCAGTTTGCTGAAACAATGAGGTCACTTGGACTACTAAAAAAGTTATTACAGTTCACACGAACCACAGAAGTACTTTGGATCTGTGTTGATTGATTGGTCATCACCTTTGACAGGAACGGCACTCAATGTGGCAACCGAATACAAGTGATGCCATCAATATCGAACCGCAACCATCTGTACGCAATATCTTATGGTTGCTTGTCTAAGCACGAGCTCGTCATGAACACTCCGCCGACCTGGCGACCATCGGCTGAGACGATAGACGTGTACACCCAAGGAGCATGCCACGGTCCTGAAAAAGTTCAACCGTCAGAGTAACCATTGCTTTACAATGCCCATTTTCAAACTATCCAGCATTTGCTACACCGCTGTTGATCACGTATGATGAATTGAGTCAGGTTCAACTTCAGTAACTGAATCCATGTTTTTCTCACGACCACAGGCTGGTTTCCGCCACTGGTACATTTGTTCAAGAGTCCAGACGGCCCTGGTGAACCAATAACGGAATCATTGAAGTCACCTCGTCTAATGGTGTCAAAATTGTGAAAGAAAACCGAAATTCCGGGGAACTGCACATGGAACTAGAATCGGAAAACCTTAGGTTCAAAGTTCTTTCACTCCAGGCGAGGAGAAGTTTCTTGCAAGCATTGAAAAAACTGAGGAAATCATAATAAAGCCCTCGGTCGATTGAGGAAGTGCAGTTTTCACCCCACAGAACGATATAGTCAGAGAAGCCACTGACGACAAATCGTTGTAAACCAGGATGGTCCACACACACTCGGGTTTTGATGTAGTTGAAGTGCCAAAGCTGCGAAGTACATTCAGACGTCTCTAAGAGTATGCTCCAAGAAACCAGAATGAAGTTACGTATAAAGAACACGATACCACAGAAGTGATAGCAGTATGTGACACCCTAAGGCAACAGTACTGCAGATGTATTCGATCAAACTTAAAAAAGTTGTTCCATTAACTGCCTGATTTTGTGACACGCACAACTCTGGTTGGTCAGGGCGTGGAAGGAAGGTGACTTACCCGCACTCGTTGCATGTGACTGTCCGAACACAATCGGCGCCAACCTTGCCTCATCGGACGAATGTAACAGCGCTCATTGTCCCGAATAACAGTCAGACCGTCTTTGCACAGGTGTAATATTTTCACTGTCTGCATCCCAGGCGACGTGTTACCACCCATCAGTGTTACATTGAACATATTATCCATGGGCGAAATCACCTCGGTCATACGCACCCTCAACACTGGAATCAGCACGCTACAGGTGGAGTACGGAGATTGGCTGCGATAGGCAGTGGCGACCGGTGATTGAGACGAGGCAGGAAACAAAGGACCCACACCAACCATAAACATGATAAACAGAAGTACCGTGACCGCGATCAGCGCCAATAAAACTGATAGCATACAATGGCACAACAAGCGACGCCGACGACGAGGATCCCCATCAGGATTAAACAGAGCTCGAAACCTGACACCCGGTTCGCCATAGACTTCAGACCCTACCGGAGGACGGAGAACGAGCGGCTCCGTCTGTAAAAACGAAAAAACAATAATCATAAGGAGGTATGTACATGTTATGTTAGAGTTAGTACATGTTAGTACATGTTTATTCTAGACTCAACTAGCAGCAGTAAACCAGAGGTTAGAATTACGCGCTATAAGTAGGGTTTTAATCACAACCATCATCACCGCAATCAAGTGAAACATTTTACATTACTGGCCCACAAGTTTGGACATAACACTTGTCCGGTCGACGACCAGCTTGCAGAACGATTATTATTAGTAGTATTATTACTCACTCCGTTCTCAGTTGAAGTGATTGCTGGCAGTGGATTGTTTATTATCATTATTCTTCTGGCCGTTCGCAAAAAAATATTTCATTGACTAAACGATGGGTATACTGTAGTCTTCTGTGTACAGACACGTCACTATCACTAGAAGCAGATCTTAGTGAATGCGTAACTGTGATGTCGAGCAAGAAGACTATAAAAGATCAGAGCTAAGAGGGCAACTCTGCGCCCGAGAATAAAGACATTTTCGATATCGAAACGTTATGAAACCACCGACTTCATAGGGCACCATCGGGATAACGCATACCCAGAGACACAAGCTATTTTTTAAACATCTATGGTTGACTTTGGTTCGTAAATTTTTGACTGTCCAAGTTAAGGTGTGGGTCGCCTTTAGGTCATTTAGCTCTGATTTATCCTTCAACCAAGCTAGCACTTGAATCTCATGAAAGCGGAGATAACTATGAGCAAATCGAGGACGCGGATAGACTCAGGCCTGCAGGAAATACCACAGAGGTGTTCCAGCATGTAGAAGTTACCGAATATGTAGAGATGGATGAATAAACACCCGACCGAAAGTCAGTAGTTGCTTGTGCAACAAGGAGGATAAACCCGGAGAGGGGAAAAGGAGGTCGGTAGCCTTGCAATGACAGCGTCAGTAATTGAGCTTATATGTCTAGCCCACGTAGCTTGCTGCTTCGTCTGATTTGGCATCAAACACCTGGGTAACATTCTGCTTGTCCGTCGCGAGTTGCCTCGCGCACAATAACACTACAAAGATAGGAAAATAGGATAGTTAAAATGTGTTCAAACTGCTAGTCAAGCGACCACGGGTTCGAAACTCCCTCCTTGAGTTTCATGAAGGGGCTAACTGCTGATGATCCTCAATAAGGACTACACAGTTGTACAGTGCCTCTGTACTCTTCAGCACAGATTGGTTGCATTTACAGCCGGAATCTCCACTGAAAAAATAATCGTTCAGCTGTGGCACCATTTCGGTGTGTATCTGCTGCGCACTATCCAGTTTATGGTTTAACAAATACTCCCGATTTGTCTCAGCCTCACGTCCCCTACAATGGCACATTAGGCACTTCTATATCGCAGGACCAGGCTGACTGATTCAACCACAGCCCGAAGAACGGAAAATAAAAAAATTAGGTGTCGTATTCCTCCCCTCCAATTGCCTCCGTTTCAACACAACCGACAGTTTTTTTGCTTACTTTCATGTGGTTTCTATGCCTCTCTATGCACTACGGTTAGAAGTACCTCCGAGACACGACTCCTCAATCCGAGATGCGACGGCTCGTGTGACTTACTTTGTCTAAATGGCAAGGGACTACCGAAGTCCGCAGTCTAATACATAAATACGTGACCGCAAAAGGCTGTAGCTTAGGGAAATGCATGTAGAAACACATGAACACAGCAAATAGTACAGGAACGCGCCGTAATACGACTTCGCGGACACACGCGACTCTGCCAGATTGAAGGTGGCGTGACGTTTCGACGAAACTAGCTTCCAAAACAAGCAACTTGTCGCCTGCCGTACGATGAGTGTTATTAGAAAGAAACAGCTGGCCATCTAAATCCAAGATCCGCAATGAGTGATGTGACTGCGTCAGAGTACTGTCGTAACCGAATAAATAAGGTGGTAGCTGACTAATGTTCAGTGTAATACGTACTTGACCTTTTGAATACCGGAAATAAGTATCAAGACCACGAAAACTAGGATCCCCGTACAGTTTGAATATGCAATTTCCAGTAGTCGGCGATGCAGAGTGTCACTATATCAGTGAGTGTGGTTTATGGATACTATTCAAAGATAATACGACCTAACCTCATCTGGCGTTTCGAACTCAGATTCAAATGTGTCTAAACTCGTAACACATCAAGATGATCTATTTGATGAATACGGTGCTGGATCCGTCGATAACGGAATTTCTCAACTGGGGAGAAAAGCTTCCAGAGAATCCTGAATGACAATAAAACGCTTCCTTCGGGGTGATGGTGGCGTCAACGAATTCGTGAACTGGTGATTAGAAAACGAGTGTTTGCCATGGCAGCACCAGTGCTTGAAGACTGACGTTGTGCTGCCGATAGTTATGCTGATGGTCATGAAAAAAACCTGACTTAGTTGATCGTACGTCCGAAAAAGCATGATATGCTAAAGAGCTGGTCCGAGTGATGTGTATGGCAATTGCCAGTGATGCACTCTAAATACCATTTCCAAAGCACACCAGCTTCCATCATCATCATCACCATCGACAGCATGACATCAGTGTTCAACACTGATGCTTCCATGACGTAAAACCATGATTTATTTGAAAGCCTTACTCTGAAGAAAACAATAAAAGTGAACGGGGAAGGGACTTAGTGTAAGCTTACTACAATCGTTCCGAGGTGCCTACACCTCCAGACACGCATTCAGGCAATCTAGATAGAAACTGACAAAAAGAACGCCACTGACATCGGTTAGCAGCCATACCTTGAAATATCTTCAACCAGACGCAGCGGGGATTACGCGGTCCAATTCTGGAAGGCAAGTAGCACCCACAGCACACAAACGTTTCGTAAACTCTTTCATACTCCTCTGCCAGGCCAAGGGTTGGCCACCACCCTACTTCCACCACTCTGAATTGGGCACGGAAAACAGCACTCTCTTCGGCAAACGATGGTTCGGCATACGCAATACATGGCCTAACCAACACAGCTTCTGATGCTGGACACATTCTTCAATGGAAGTCCCCATTGCACAACCGAACACTCGCCTTCTAATTTCCTCGTTACGGATTCGCCGACAACAACCCACACGAGCTATGGTTCTGAGGCACTGGCTGTCGAGCACTTGAAGACGTCTCAGTTCCGCTGCTCGAACAGGACGAGTCTCAGCCATACAACAAAACAGCCTGATACACACGTCCCTCGAAATTCAGGGATATACCGCTTTGACGCCAAAGGTATCTCAAATTAATAAACACGACCCGGGCCTTGCAGATTCGTGCATTGAATTTATCCGTCACACTACAATCAGAACTAACAGAATTTCCAAGATAAGTAAAATGCTCCACAACTTCGAGCGCCCCTTCCTGGATTGTAATTGGCGTGTTCAGTGACTGCGTGTCCATGAGCATGACCTTACACTTTGTGGGTGCAAAGCGCATACCAAAGGACGGTATGGTTTTCGTAATTTCATCAAAACACAACTGCGTCTTCTCCTTTTCGAAGACGACAATGACATTTGCACATTTCAGGATTTTCAAGACCTTCCACCGTTCACCTCATTATTTAATCGATCACAAAGTTAAATAGGAATAGAGAGAGTGGACACACTTGCTGTACATCACTTTGTGTACGAAGCTTTTGGAGAACTCTCCGTGTACTCTCACACGTCCGGAAGTCTGAGAATACAAAGAACTTATTATGTTCACAAACTTCCGGGGCATTCCTTGATGGGCAAGCGTGTCAAGAACGGACCGGTCAACCGAGTCGAATACGCCCTGAAAATCCAGGAAAGCTAAGATTGTGGGTCGTTTGTACGTATGACGTTGTTCTAGCATCTAACGGAGTGCGAAGATTTGGTCAACGCATCCCCTACCAAGTTGGAATCCGACCTGCTGCCCTCAAGTCACTGTTTCGCCAGCCATCATAAGACGACGAAGCACAAGTGACGCCAACAACTTCATTAGGATCGGGGTCAAGTTGATCCCCCTGTGGTTACTACACTCACTACGACCCCGTTTTTTCCAAAAATGGGCACTATCACCGACTCTCCCTAGTTGCCCGGGGCACTCTCCTTTTTCCAAATGCAGGCAAACAGATCAGACAAGCGCTCACTGAGGACTTCACTCCCATCCTTGAACAATGCGGGTGGGAGGCCATCCGAGCCAAAATTACGGTGGCGCTCAAGAGAACATATGCAGTCATTGAGCTCCGAGCCCGTAGAGGGTTCTACGTGCACCTTCCAGGGTTCTGGTTCAGTTGTATGCTCCAGGTGAGTGGCAGCTGGTGGCAAAGATAACTGATGTTCGAAGTATTCGGCTAAACGGTCGAGGCGTTCTTCTTTATTCAAGATTGTTGCCCGCTTCACATCCTTGGTGGTTTCGCTCACAGGAGACCGGTCGCACGGATCAACTTTGTGCATTCTCGGCTTTCTGCGCCTCTTGCGTTTCCCTGGCTTTCCGTGCCCACAATACTTCACGGTCTGCACGCACGCTCACTTTCACCTAACGTCTGATAATTCGTCGGACCAAGTAGTGTTCGGTACCGGAGGGGGTGTTTCCCCGAGACTTAAGCAGTGCCACTGATATCCAGTGCTTGAGTAGCCCTGGTAGAGCCGTCCCACGGGCAAAACTTCCAGCACTGTGCAAAGAGGTGGCGATATCTTTCCAGTATGAAATCACATCTGATGGTGGAGCATTCGAGAGACCCCAGAAGACGATTCTACGAGCTATGCCCAGCATTTTGAAGTCGTAATACAGAGTGAATTGTTCGATTTTGCAACAAGCTGTCTACGAGGATATACAAAACACCATGATAATCCTTGTACAAGTGGATTTCCGTAAACGATCGAAAGCAGAATGGAGTCATGATTGCCGGTGTATCTTCAAGTAAAAAAGAGGTGTTCACAGGATCTTCCGTGTGTAACATCAGACGGACTCTTCTCGAGAGAGGCCATCTAGAAGGAAAGGCAAAAGGAAAATATCCGCACACCAAAGGGAACTAAGATTTACTGCGGACCCCAAAGTACCAACCAAAACAGGTCTTTCGAGCAAAAGCCTGTTCAGGACAGGACAACTAGAAGCAACAACGAGAACCTAAAAGATTCACAGGTCGTCTGGCACGCATTCCGCGTTCATAGAAGCGATTACTGATACCACCGCGTGCGTGCGCACCGGATCTCACTAATTTTTCACAAGGGGGAGGATGGTTCTCGACGACCGGAAATTGGCTAATGCAGCACTGTTACAGAGCGTTAAGCCTAATAAGAACTTCAAAACGAAAACAATGGGCAAAACACTCAAACGAATAATATGACAGAATCTTTTTCAGTACAAGAATCCCACTCAGGATGGATTTGTCAAAGAAAGATCAGTGCCTGACAGAACCACGGACATTACCGACAGAGATGTGTGTAACGGGTGACGTATTCGGCCTTGGAAAGTTTCTCGATGATCAACCACGCGTGCGCGGCTGCATTAAAGGCCTTGATTGGTAATTCCCCTTAAGTTCATGTAGTGGATGCGATTTGGGCAGCAGCTGGAGCCACCAGCATGGTATTCCACTAAGTTGTGCTGTTAGCGTCGTTGCCTTGTCACATATATATATAGTCGAACTAAGTAAACCGTGTCATACCACAGACCTACTAGCCAAGAAACGCAACGGCAGATACGAAACACAACAGCGCGGAGTTGCATTGCGTTGCAGATTCATTTCATCGTGCTTCATAAGGCGGGCACTACTGCAACGACCTGGGTGACTTCGAATGACATTATTGTCTTCAAAAACTTAACTTCAGCGACGTCCGTGTGAGTACTTCGCAAGGTAACCAGTCACGACCAGACCGGAGATGACATGCTACTCCTCGATGCTACTTCTGCGCGATACGAGAATTCTTATGAATCCTGTCCGTATAACCGCGAATGAGAATCAGTTTACTAGATTATACACAACACAGAGCTGCACTTTATTGCAGATGCACTAATACAAATTTACTATCACTGGATTGCAGCGGAAGAGGCCAAAGGAGCCCATTCAATCTCAATGTTACATGTTTACTCACCGAACCCTGCACAAACTTCTCGCTTTGCGACATTTTTGCATGAGCTGCGCGCCCAAACAATGGCGAATAGATATGACCTTCGGCAGTC
>SJOL01000787.1:52381-85292 GCA_004794785.1 Opisthorchis felineus | reverse complement strand
GGATTTTTCCTTCCATGACTTCGACGTGCGGTACTAAGGGTGCTGCGTTGGATTCGGAAGTGGATAATGAAACTTTTCGTTAGTCTTTATCCACTGCATGATCCCATGAGACATCTTCTGTGATATGAGGCCGCAAGATCCGAAATTCAGTGGTGTGAAGATTCAGAATCAATCTGAAACTTATTCTGGAATGATTTTATCAACGGATGCAGAGAATACTTGAAAAAAGTTCTGTGGAAAGAGGATGCAACTGACATGCTGCCTCAAGATCTCAACATAATTTCCTCATGGTTCAGCAAAAAATGGCTTTTGTCTTTGGTTGTTGCAATCCTTAGGGGCTCGTTGATTGATCAGTTTCGGTATCTGCCGCATTTTTGGTATAAAATGGTGTTCCTTTCTCGAATTACCACTGTAGCATTAGATGTTAGCCTCATCGTTTGGGCTTCAAATCCTTTAGTCTCCCGGCTTCGTGCCTTCCGTAAAATAGTCAGTTCTCATCGAAACAAATTAGTATGTCACAGCTACACGACACTAGTGCAGATTTATGGATGCGGAGTTCACTGTTTCATCAAATGTGCTTGAGCCTCCGCACCTATCCAATTGCGCGTCTCTTAAGAATGTTGTCAAACATTAGCTATACGTACAGTTTGGGTAAAACCAACTATTCGGAAATGACACCTAACGCCTCTCCTTGATACGAGCGTCATTATTAGGCACAGTTCACAATATTTCCCATAATAGGTACCGGTGGTTTTTTGAAACAATACCCTTGATTGGCCAGTTCTCGTAGGCCACCATTAACCCACTTTTTGTTCAACGTAGCGTGATCAACTGACAACAGCGAAGCAGAATTGGGGATATAGGAGAGATTAAAACCTAGTCCTGATCCAGATCAAAATCGTCCTTTTGACACGGGGCAACTGTCCATCATGCTGTATTCTCAGTTGACCATTTTGGGCACTATGCAACCACCTAACTCACTAAATCTTTTGGCCATCACCGTTACTGAGGACATGGTGAATAACTCCAGAGGTAGCCAAATCTGGCTAGATTGAATGTAGTGGCAATCACCTGAAAATAAACAGATAGAAAATATGTAGAAAATATGTGAGTATCAGTAGCACCACCCACATATATCTTTTCACACGGCGCGAATCCCAAGACGCTCTGTTTGCATTGAATATTTGCAGATTTACAACTACAGGTCTGTATCTCGATGGGAATGCTGGCGTTTCACTTCCCTCTCATGTTATTATGCTGATGACTTCCTTGTACGCTCCACAAGATGTAGAGGAAGGTGCTAACGACTTCTCATTATTTTACTCTACTGAATATGTGTGATCCCTCGCGAATAAAACAAACAGTCACTCCTTGATTGGATCTTCTTGGACTGACAAAAATTGAGTGTTCTGCTCAAGGTTTAATTGTTCCCTTTGGCACTGTGGGGCAGCATTCGTCTCAATCAGGCCTCGCCAACCATCTTTATGATGCATCGGATGGATCCATTGATCTCGCTGTTCAAGATTTTCTTCCATTTACCAGAAGGGTTTGGAAGGCGGCCGATCAAATTATTGCTGTCTTTTGCTCCAAATCTGGTGGTTCGATCTCATACACATTACTTTAATACTACCCCAAAGAAAGACAGAAAGTGAAGTATTGTCGTGATGGCTGTTGTATGAGTACGTCTTTGTACATATACCGCGAGATCGAGAAAGGGAAATGCATTAGGTGGGGAGATTCATCATGTTTTTATCACATTGATATTGATTTAGAAAAGGGTCAAACCGCCAAATGAGAGATTATCTGACGTAGCCATCTTAGGTAAGATGCATACATATCCGCACAGTTCATACATTCAACAGCATTTCCTTCGAGAACTGTGAATCGAATACATGCGTGCTGAAATTCCAGGCCACTCCTTTCTTTCCTGTCTGTGAAGCGTCCTGCACTGTATAGAGCCCCGCCGATGAAATGCGTGATTCTGAATTACAGTAAACCCCTCGGAAGCCTAGCCGGTACCTGCCTAGTTGTCCAAATCCTGTTTTGATCGAACACGTCTGAGCAAATCGTCCGATCTCTTCCCAAGGTAAGCTAACATCGAATCATTGTTTGATCTGAAGGAGATATTAGCTTCCTACAACCAAATTCATGGGGCAATGATCAACGTGACATCATGTCCCAGGCGACCGATATGAGTAGCGCAAAGCCTTGCGTTGCGTTACGATAGTCTAAGAACCAGGACGTTGAATCATTTCACTCCAATTGGTTCAGTTGGCGTTTCTGATCTAACACTTCACATCTCTATTTAACCTGATGCTCGCGTGCTCTGCACCACCCAAGATTGTGACGCGGTAGGAGGGATAAGTGAAACAGTCTTTCGTGATTTCATCGTGTTGTGGGCGCTGTGAAAATGGATGCTAGCGGAGGAATTATCCCCAATATCTATGCGATCCCTACCAAGCCTGCGTGAGCCGATTATACGATAAATTATTGCCATAATTAATTGGTGTGAAATTTCTCATATGGTGATTTGACTGGCGAGACATTCGTTGGAAATTAACCACAGTTTGGCTGAGAGTATCAGTTCGCGTGGTTTTTGCTGTCAGTGCTTTTCAGGTGTCTTTGTGAACTAACTTTCTACCCAACAAAGACCGGGAATCATAAATAATTTTTCTTAGGCCCCCACCCCCATACCCGCAGTACACACCAGGTCTTTCTAATATAGCTGAGATTTCAATCACTTGGAAAAAGTTTGTAACCGATTGAGAAGTCATCGTTTCAAAAGCGCTTGGTAAACAATCGGTAGTTTTTTCTAGTTTTTTTTAATAGCTGAAATAGCTGAGATTTCTGAGCCTGATTTTCAGGAACCAATCAGGACGGGGTTTCCTAACATTCCCCATCTAATACGACCAAGTAAGCACAGATCCACCTCAATGAACGAAGAGGTATTTGAACAACCATTCCATGATAATGCAATGACAGTTATATTCCATTCGTACACAGTGACACGAATCGACGTTCTCATATGCGAAACTGGCTGCCATTCAGCCGCCAAGTTGACCAGGTTTTAAGGCAGTCGGAGAACCAATCAGGAAGACGTCTTCAGATTAATTCACTAGATCAGTGTCGAATGTCAATTAACGGCTCTTTTTGGGTTAGTGTGGTTGCCCAAATCTTGCGTTGATGGGTTGGTTCTTAAATCTTCCACTTCAAGGTTATTCAAATGATGAATCACAATGGGTGCCACTGGTAGACTTCGTTGGTCTTCATGGGCTTGTGAGTGTTACGACAATTAAGTTGGCAGGACGGAAGGTGGCTGAGGTTAGGTGGAAATCAGTTGAGGACTGTTTCTCCTTCTGATAACCACACATCAACACGTGTCAGCTCGACTGATCTAAAGCCGTTCTCCACACACTCGCTAGTTCAACGACTTCTACTCTATGAACATTGGGATGCTTAGCGATTTCTACTGCCTTGGTCATCAGTCTCTGTGGCGTGGACAGCAGTCCTTCCCGCAAAACCTCAACATTTTCTAAATCTATTTGTGTCCCGCGTCCGGTGCATGTTCCGCCATTGCCGAGTCTTTCAGTAGCGCTCGATATTCGTCTACGTTTTTCACCGGCCTATTTATTTCCTCCTGTGTTCTGCGATTCTGGTGTGAAGTTCTCTGGCCGTCTGTCCTATATAGACCTTAGTGCCAGAACATTTTGGGTGGGTATGTGAATCCGGCTAAAGCTTTCTGTTAAAAATATTCCATAGATATAGTTGCCACAGCCGGGGATATTAGACACCCCATTGCTAGATCTGGTTCTTGAGTATAAACTAAGGAGTCAAAAACGAATTGAGTGAGATTCTGGCACAATTTTCTACTTTCCTTTATTTCATCTACCGTTAGTTATGTTCGTTCCAAAAAGGTGGTATCTGTTAGTAACAGTCGCCTGGCTATTTCTAGAGAGTGCCCTTTTGTCACATTCGTATATAACGTATTGATATCGGAACTTACGAGAATGTCGTCTGGTTCTACGGTGGCACCCGCTACTTTGTTGACAAAGTCGTATGAATTCCGTATGTAAGTGAATTTTCCGGCAAGGTGCTTTAAAATACCTGCTGGTGAGACATTCAGTGGAGATTATTCCACAGTTTGGCTGAGGATATCTGTTCGAGTGGTTCACACTGTTATTGCTTTCCATTCTAGATCAACTCGAAACGCACAAGTGCCGTGTTCTCCCAATCAAGCACCAGTCTACTTAGAACCACCTCACTCCGACTACGGGAAAACATCCTTGAAATCGGCGTGTTTTGGGAGAGCACCTCCCCCAGTTCCGACCGAATATCACTTCAGGTGTCTTGAAGGAGCAATTTTTTACCCAAAAAGACCGGGAAATATGAATGTTTTTCTTGGTCCCCACTATAATAGGGTGCTAATTTGGTGCGCAATCACCCGCAGTAGACGCCAAGTCTATCTAATATAGACGAGAATGCTGAGCCTGATTTTCAGGAACCTGGAACTGAAACAGGACCGAGCCTCCTAACATTCCTCATCTAAAATGGTCAAGTAAACACAGATCCACCGCACTAAACGAAGATGTAATTGAAAAACCATTTCATGATAATGCAATGACAGTTATATTCCATTCGTACACATAGTGACACGAATCGATATTCTCACAGGCAAAATTGGCTGCAATTCAGCTGCAAACAATCAAGATAGTCTCCCCAACAAAAGCCAACTCCCAAAAGGGGACATTTTGCTCAGCTACCGTGAAATTAATCTTCAAACCACTAGTTCTTGAAGCACCTCTCCATTAGCTCCTATTAGCAATCATTTGCATTCCTGAGGCGCAAAGAGGCATGTTTTCAAAGGTTACAATGTGGAATCTGTGCACTGGGCTTTTTAATGTCAACTGCGTCTGAACAATGGCAGGAAGACAACTTTGTTCTCCTAAGCAAATGGAGGCCACACGAGAACACAACCATCTGGTTGGAAACTTCGATTAGTCGGGTCCCTCCTAGAATGACCGAATAACGAAAAAGTTTAAATTTGTTGACTCTTCGAAAGTAGTTCGGACTGATCAACAGTACCAAATTCCCTGCAGTGACTCATCAAAAGGTCAACCACATGAGTGCCCTTCATGAAGCGGACACAAGTGTGCTCTCACCACAGCTCAGAAAATGTCTCAAAGACCCGAAGAGAAGTAGTTTCTTCTGAATGTTGGTCCATTCTGTGATGGAAGTTACAACCAAGACCAAACAAAGGGCTCTGTATTGACGACCAATTTCTCAGAAGAATACATAAAATTTTAAGACCACGAATTTCGACGCTGATGACATGCCCAACACAGGAACCTGAACATCAGTCTCAACACCCAGAAAAAAAAGTAATTTTTAGGCCTGACACAGTTGTACACAGTCCAGTTGTTAGAGCTGTCCCTCACTGTAAAGAACACGCCCGTGGGTTTGCAAATGATCACTTACAATTCTGGTGAAATTGTGGTCAGCGTTTGTAGGATGTGGCTTCCTAACCGGGGTTTCTTAACTTTAACTATAGTGATGAGGCGTTTTGCTGACGATAAGATTGATCCTTTGGTATTTGTCACATTACGGGTGTTATAAAAGAGGGCAAGAATGTCGCTTTACCAGCTACAGTATGCCACTGTTTTCCGAACAAATTTGGAAGAAATTGCGTTAGCATTTGCTAGTACGGTAAACCGGAAATATTTCCTCTCCCAAAGAAGACCGCCCTCATCGCTCCGGAAATTGGAGTGTTTGGACCGTCTCTCTAGATGACCTTTTCTCGAGGAGCTTCTGTATCTTGTTGTTGGGCCCAGGTAATTCGTAGCTCCTTTCTGCCGAATAAAGGCTTGGGGTTTTAAGTTTTATGGAGAACGCATTATGGTTTAGATTCTATCACCAAGCTTAGTGGCTGGAATTATTTTTATGGTTATATCAGCGCTTATTTGTTATGCTTAAGGTCATTCACGGCTGCCGAATAGCTCTCTTTGTATGGCGTCTCCTCTGTTACTTCATACTTTTGCATGCTAGGATATTATTAGCTACGAGCGTAGACATAAAGGCTGCTCACAAGTTTAGTTTGCAAATGTGTGTATTTAGCCAAAAGACCACTCAGGTTTAGCGAACTTCCCTCTAATCCAATTCACACTTCTGGTACTCTACAAACCAATGAAGAAAATTTTCCTCTTCTCCCTCTTTTTTCCAGCACGCCTTCATCCTAGTAATCCAGTTTAACAAAATTTCATCATTGGTGCAACCGACGAAACAGGTATCCAACTTATTGTTCAACATATCTAAAGTTTCTGACAAACTCCTACAGTGTGTGCCTGTTCTCAGCTGGGAACTTCCAGGCTTATGTGCTCCTATCATCCTGATCCTCACCACCAACATTTGCACAAACCGACTCTCTTCCATTCACCTTTGACGATTCAGTATTTGTCTTTTGTCTTGCGCAGACCATCTTGACATCCAATCCATTCTAACTTTTAAACACTGCTATATGTAGGCCATGTAGACTATTGATATTGATTAAAGATGTGACAACCACTCAACTCTCCTGCAGACTGTCAGCATCAAGTGTTTAGTTTTGGTTACTGAAACTCTGTGTATTATCAGCAACGGACATCGTCAGTGACTCTATTTAATCTAGCTTTAAATTTGTTGTAATACCAGATTTCATTTATACCTGGTGTGCATCATCACATGCATAATTTTCAGGGCTCTCACAACCCATCATACTCGCAAATGGCACGCGCCGGATTGTGAATTCGTCCTCTTGCAACCAGAGTGCCCAGCGCGCGAGCTTTCCGCGAAGATCTCTGGTGGTCATGATTCAATCGAGGAGTCTGTGATCGGTTTCGACATAAAATCTTTGTCCCAGCAAGTATGGCCTCCACTTATCCAGGGCCCACATAATCGCCAACCATTTTCCCCAATAGTTGAGTACTTCTGCTCAGCCTTAGTCTGAGCACGACTAGTATATAGATGACTCCATTCCTCTGCTTTAGTAGTGCACCGATACCGCGGTCACTAGCGTCCGTTGCAACACTAAACATCTTCCCGACCCTGGGCAGTTTGCGGGTCAGATGCTCATCCAGCATCCACTATTTGACACGTTTGGAGTTCTCATGCGCTTCTCTGGTCCACTCAAACTTCCGGTTTTCATGCAGCAGTTGGTACAGTGATGCAGCAACCGTGTTGAAATTCTTGACAAACCGTCTGTAGTGCGCTGCTCGTCCGAGAAACCGCCGTAGGGACCGCTTCGAATTGGGGACTGCACAGTCCTTGATCTGGAGTGGGCTAAAAACTCCGTCAGTCAATTTATGCCCCAGCAGTGTCACCGAACTTCGAGCGAGTTTTGTCTTGGCTTCGTTTGTCCTCAGGCCAGCCTCCCGAATACTTATTAATACAGCTTACAAAGGAACTATTTGCTCTGGTTCCGAATTGCTATACGCAACGATATCGTCTCCGTACACAGCAACACTCTGTAGTCCGTTTGTTAAACCAAGCATAAAGCTCCTGAATGTGAATAGTGCCCCCAACTGCCCGCATCCGTCTGACAGACCCCCAACCGTATCCGTCTAAATGGATGTTAGGTGTCCCTAACCATGAACGCAGTTTTCTCCCAGTCCTCTGACTTGATAGATAGTTACCAGTATCCGGAACGCAAGTCGAACACCGTGAAATATCAGGATTGCTGGAGCGAATCTAAAATCTACGCAACCCAAGGGACAGGTATAACCCGATTTATGGTCAGTTCATTCAAACGCCGGAACTTCACGTAAAATTGGTGTTTCCCGTTCACCTTCGTCACAAGTACAACTAGAGAGTTGTATGCACTGTTGGCTTCCTCGAGTATCCCATTTCTCAACATTTCTTGCCTCAGTTTTTGGACGTCCTCCAGTTGATGGTGCAGTAGCGGGCCGGGTCCGTAAGGATGAAAGCGTTCGGACGAGAGCGGAATTTCGTGTTTAATCCACCAGCCGCAAGCTGGCGAAGAACACGGTTGGGTCGCATCCAGGTCCCATCCTGGCCGACTTGAACCGCCTCATAGCCCCCTGGTAGTCGGCAGGTGTGTCGAGCTCCGCTGCGACAGCTTCCTTCGCGGCGGCCCAGCAGATCATCCGAGGGCCCCTTCCAATGCATCCAGGGCCGCCTTCGTCCGGCCTCTGAGGAGGTGCTCCAGTGCCGCCACCTTACACTGGTAGGTCTCGATTCAAGACGCCTCCGCAACATGCTCGACATCCTCCAGAAATGTTCGCACAGCCCCATCCTCGAAAGGTTGCAGCCACGGGATCGTCATGCGTATCCTGCCGATGGAACCAAATGCAAGGAGGAAAGCCATTTGTCACGACTTCGTCTATTGGCAAACACCAACTAACCAGTTACAAACTATTGGACAGGAAAGTAAACGTCTCATATGCACATAGTTTTTTAAAACTGAACATTCTCAGGCGTCTTCTTGAACTGTCATGGATATTCATTGACTATCAAGCAAATGTAAGCGAATACTGCAAAGCAGTTCCGTAATAAACTTCACCTTCCGTTAGACGCCGTGCTGAGCTTCGAAAAGATCACAGACTACTCGCATGCCTCATCAGTAGTACCCGCTTTTACAAACGTAGTGTGTAGTGGGGTTTCCTTCGTAGATCTCGCCCGAACTGGCAGCCACTTTGGCTGCGAAAGACTGACTTAGCTCAACGGTGCGGGCACGAGCGCATTGATGCTTCACTCTTGTTATTACCGCTGCATGTTTTGTAGACGTCTCATCTTTTAACAATTTTAATTTTATTTATGCCGTAGTGAATAATACTTGGGCGATAATACAACCTTTAAGTTGACTGAATAAGCGGATTTCGAGGCTAACGCTTTCTAACTCGTCCTTCGTCACGACAGGAAGCATGCCTGATTATGAAAATGCGGACGTGCCGGTCACATGGAAGAAATTCCTTAGTTCCCTTACACCCCTATCGCAAAAGACCTTACAACTATCTCTGCAGGCCACCCCTTATTAGGATGGATCGCAGTGCGACAGTTCGCTGTTCTCAGTCTCAATGTTCCCCTTTGGATTTTCTGGCATGGTTACATTTTGTGGAACGAAGATCTAGTAGATGTAATCCGCAAGACCGCCGAAGCCAACAAGACAAATCATGATATCAAGGGTGCGGCATTTCGCTTTTGGCTTCGTACCCAGGTTTGAAACGATATCCAATAGTGCGCTCTTGTTTAGTGCTGGCCGTGATAACGAGAGCGGTGAAACGATAGCACGTTGCACCTGAGCGCGATAAAGGCGCCGATCTCTCTGAATAACCCAATATGAGCGCCGTGAATAGCAGTATAAGGAACATGACTGTCATCCAGCAATTCCATTGTTATTCAGTTTTACTTCTTTGCTAAACAGATATGATTTTAGAAGTAGAAGCATTACATTACTATCTTCTGCTGCATGGCACACCATAACCACATTGATTGCAAGATCCGCTTCCGACTTCATATTATTCAGGCTGGCCACTTTTCATCTACATTGCACGTCTGAAATGTCGATAGAACTCCTACTAATATTTGTCCTACTCACCTTGGTTAACAGCAAGTTAAGCGTATATGATCATCGTGTGCAGAAACGGTCATCCCGAAGGTAGGGTGGTGCGCCTTTGGTAACTGTTTTGGCCCTACATAGTTAGGCACGTGGTTTGCAGATCGGTGCTCGGTTTCATCTGCCCTGCCATCGGACACGAAAATGGGCTGGTAGATTTCCCTCTTTCTGTATGGAGCAAGCAGAGTTTCCCTCTGGTTGCACTGAGCTAATTGAATCAGATTTTAAGAAGACAATGCTGTCAGCGACCATGCAACCCTTAGATTTGAAGAAGCCATTTCGGTTCTTATAAACTAGCTTCTGTCTTACAGACGCTCGGATCACAGTCACGTTGGTGGGTTATAATATGTTTAGTGATTGAGGTATTTCACGTGACACTGTTACATTTCGAAACACACAGCAATTCGTTGCTGGATTACAAAGTCGGATACAGCTTTCGCTGCCTTTGCTAGTCCATTGATTAAGGTGGGTGGTGAGACAGGGTATGCTTTCTTATACAATATCGCCTGCAATATAGATGTAATTTAGCAGCATAGATGAAAATGTCGGAGAGAAACGTGGCTAATACTGGAGGAGCGTGGGTGGAGCGCTTAGGTGGTATAAAATGCATGACCATCGTTTATTCACCTCAAGTTCGTCTTGCACAAATAACATCATTCTCACCTGTGTGGTGATAATTCATCGATCGATTATTTCTCAATATAGAGTGTCCCTCTAGATTTATTGAAAAATTCTTCATTTCCGAATATCTGTGCTCCCCCGAAGCATGACATGTTGACGCAAATCACATCGGCGTGGTATCACAAACAGCGCGATGTTTCACTGCCACTTAGCGACATCAAGCAATGAAATTTTTAACCGATTTGTTCTTGTCTGGGAAACGAGTCGCGGTGCGTTTGCTTTCAGTTTTAAGGTGTTTTATTGGTGTGTGAATAACTCATTTCAGTGTGTTTTTGAGTGGCCAACATATTTGCCGCTCACTATGTCTATGGAAACGCTCCACACGTGATTTATTTTGTGAGAGGTCTTTCGTGATAAAGTACACCGTCGAGAGGTTTTCTTTTTCTTCATGGACGTGCACAACTCGAGCATCACGTCCACATTACTCTCGTTCCGAACACTCCACGTCCTGTCCTGGAGATGAGTCCACGCTAAACAAAATTGGTGACATTTCTTGTTGAAATGGAAGCCCGAGAGGTATTTTCCTTGTATTGGCGAGCTTCCGCTGTTTCCTCGTGATTGCCTACTTCGAATCACGCTACAGATTACTTTGCGTCCACCTTTAACATGAAATGGCAGTAGAATATGACGCACGATGTGGATTAGTATACCAACAACTGTATGTCTGAACTAAGTTGTGATTACGCATTTTGCTTGTGGATCCAGAAGTTTCGCTGCGGGAAACTGTGTACATCCTGTGTAAACCCTAGCGTGTAAGATGGGGAAGGAGACGTGCAAGGGCTTGTTACAGGCAATAAACCTGCTTCTAATAAAATACCACAATTCTCACGCACCACAATGTGCCCCAACTCAGTGTGCCAATGTATTAGTGCAGGGATGATCAATTAATAAGGTGTACATTTTGAACTTACAATCGTAGTGAATTTTCAAAACAACTGAACATTTGGACCAGAAGCATTGGGCTTGTGAGACACCAGCCTTCCCACTCTCTACCAGTGGCGAAGTCCCGATGGGTAATCTTGGGTAAATTTGCATCTTTTCATCCCAGTGACCATATACCCCTAATGCAATGGTGCCGCCCATTTATGATATTCGAATTTCCCCGCATTGCCACTAATTCTCTCATGATTTTCTATCCACACACAAAGTACAATTTTATGACTGGTAGTACAAATACGGGGTTCTGTAGCTGTAAAAATAACACTGAGTAGATTCATCAAACTCGCGAATACAAATATCACTATGCAAATGAACGGTAGTATATTATCAATAACAAAGTTAACATGAATGAGGGAAATATGAGCACACTTCTATCCTATAGCTGATATCTGATCATGGGACCAGTTTTCACCTCACTTCTTTTGAAAATTAATCCACAATGGAGGGCACAACAAAAGCACGGCGAGGGACAGATATTGGACGTTCGAAAACGCCAACAAGGAGAGCGATAGATCGAAAAATTTGTTTTAAAAGTGCCACCCAAGAACAAATATTTTGTCACATGTTATTACGATAACTTATTTTGCTAAAGAATGCTAGAGTACAACCAAAAATGGGAGTCACCAGAATATCCGGAATCACAAGCAACAACACTGAAAAATTCAATGTAATTGTTCGGCTACTAGGAAGTTGTCAGCGGTGTATAGTTGTCTTTAAATGTATCGAAACAACTGATACTTCCTTCAAAACTTTGAAAAAGGATCAGCAAAGATGATTACCCAAGCAACCTAGTAAGTGTATTTCAGACACATTCCACAAAGATACCTTGCTCAATTACTTAAACGTTAAACCCAGTCCCCTAGAACAGACTTGCAACCTTCCGAAATTCAAAAGGGGCATAATTGTTGAGATAGCACAAATTTGCATTTTTTTAAAAGACATAAAAGCCACCGTTCTTGTCAAAACTGTGCTGAAACCAAGCCGAACATTCCATCAAACACCAAACCTAATCGGTCAATTTGGTTTTATAGCCCATTTTGAAACGAATATCTGAGCTTACATCGCGAGATACACGGGGGCGAAAACCTACAACCTGACATAAAGTATGCATATATGTAAAAGGGAAATGACTGTCGACAGAATGTTGGCAAAGTAAGTTTCGGCTCACACGGCGTAGGTTCGGTACTTGGAACAAGAAATAAATGTCTGCATATCTATGCGTGTCCGCATACACGATGAGCTCGAGTATGTTCTAACCGTCCATTTTTGTTGAAGATTTGCTAATCCGACCGCATCTTCAATGAAATTATCAGACAAAATTTCAACCTGAATAAACATTACGTCTCATTTCAGGATTGATGGATATGCGGATGAATATGATTGATGTGGTCATTTCCTAATGTAAGCAGATGATCTCAGCACTTGCTGACCGTGTGCTTCACAATTAACCAGTAGTCGGTATTTTTCATGAAGGAAACTACTCACACGGTTGCTGAAAACTCTTCGGTCGGTCTGTTTGATTCTGTTATTAGCTAATTGCACTGTGGGACACTCAGTCCAGAATTCGAAAAATACAAATCGGTGAACGAGCTATTGTTTCTGTGGTTACTAGTCAGCCGTCAACTTCATGCAGTATAAAATCTGACGCACGCATTTCGGATGAGTCTACTTGATAATTGAGGGCCTTATAACATTCCAGTGGTTTCTGAACACACTCCTCAGCATACGCTCACAGTTGTCATGGGTCCTTAGTCTAAAATGTCTCCCGAAGAAATAGCTTGACTCTGCTCAAAAGCTGGTTCTAGTGGTTATATTTTAGATAGATAATTGTCAGCAATGGAACACTGATGAATTACACGTTGCCAAAACATCTGCCAGCAAGATATTTTAAGGAATGCTAAGAATTGAATGTTCATAAACAGTCTTCATCTTTGCTGTCTGAGCTACGACTGGTATCTCCTATTTGCACTACCAATCCGTTGTTTCACCATGATATCCTACTTCACTCCAAGGTGAGCTGTTTCTCTGTCGGGTTGAGAGCACGGCTGTTTTTCTGAGCTGAGGTTTCCCAAACAAGCACTGATTCACTCAGCGTCACTACACATGGGAATTGCTCCCTTCTCGCTGGTTGTAAAGTCCGTTGAAAGATATCTCGCCGTTAAGGAACTTCAAGCCATGAGTTTGAAACGAGTTTCTTACTATGCAGAATATTGAGGCATATTAAACTGCGCATAAATGGCAAAGATGGTTGCAAAAATAAACGAGATTTGGGCGATTGGAACTAAGGCGAACGGAACTAAAGGCAACGTATACACCCACATAATGAGTGTTTCTTATGGTTAAATCCGACAATGGCTGCTAGAATGTGCCCTCTCCGCAGCCACTAAAATCTCATACATGCAGGAGCAAAATTAACACTGTAAATCATATACGATTCCCGCTGAATTTAATTTTAGGAAAAGCGGATACACTATTCAGTGGTTATCAAAATTGGGTTAACAAGACGATATCGAGAACAAACGTCGGACTCCTCCAGATCTGTTATACATGATTAGCAGATTCTACGGAGAATCCTTTTGTTCACGCCTGCGACTGTTTTAAAACACTGGGGCGTGTGCACATAAAGAACACTTATTAACCGAGTAAGGACGTAGAGACATTCACCATGGAAGTAACTCATCCGATGGAGATGGTTAGTCATCACGAGGCTTACATATGTGCCCCGAAAGTCCAACTCACATTTGTCGTACTCACATTTACCGGCCAATACGTGTCCAAAGTAAGTGAAGGATTTAATCGTAAACATTCGCCTCACTATTAACCAAACATTGAATAGTTTGATGTTTTCCCACATGCATTGCGAGTCATATTATTGATACAGTTTGGAAATTCTATCATGTGGCTTATCAGAATGGATCTCCAACGTGCACATACCTGTTTGCAGGAGACCGGTGCTTCAGTCACGTTCGACCAGCATCTCCGTATCAGGTACCAGCTAAGCGCTCCGATAAATCTGCGGAAATATTCTCAAACAACCATTTTTACAAGCTCTAAAATCGGAAGTGAGACATCATAAACGTCGCTTGGTAAACGCGGACATGTCCAACAAACTGTTTTTTCCCGAATTTTACATTACTCTCCGTTGAGCCACAGCATTCACTTAAGCAAGGGAAGTCGAGTGAATTTGTCCAAAATTGGAGAGCATAAAATTTTGATCCGTAAAGGATCATGTTTGAAAATACAGCCTTGGTAATGCAACCCGCATTTGGATATCACTGTGAATAGAAAGGGCATAAACAATAGCTCCTCCCAAGCTAATGCTGCAAACCGCCCCACCGCTCGTAGTAGCAAAGTCCGACGAAGAGTGCCAAATGCACTTGCATGTGGATGCTTTCTGTTTTTGCCTGGGAGATCTACCAGGTCCATTTGATTCCGTATGCAGAGGTGGATCTGGAATAATTTCCCCTAATGCCGATGGTTTACTTAGAAGATTTCTTTTATCAATAACGGATTAACACATTTAATGACGGTCATTTCATATACGGGAAGTCAGTAGAAGTTTACCAACACCCCGGTTAAAGATGAGGATTCTCTGATGTTGTTTACTTTTGTGAGGAAAATCATAGATGTTGCGTCCATTCTATATAGACCTATTCTTTCCTTTACTTCCTCAGTCATCGCCTTCTCTGCTCACGGGTGTGCGATTAGATGTTGGAGGGATTTGCTGAGGCATGTCAATGAAACCAGTGATTTAGGGAATATTTTCACCACAGTAGTTCGAGGTGGAGCATATTGTTCTGAAGCACTGATCCTTAATTTGTGCTCATTGAATGTGTCTCTAGTCCAGGCATCAACTCAAAGACAGTGACTAGGTACAGTTGGGTGATTGAACTTTTAGGATTTCATCAAAATCAACCATTTTGTTCATCATCCAGTTTAGCAAAATGAATGTACCACATCGTTGTTCAGCAATCAGCCCAAAGTCTAGCAGGAACTTCGGAGGTTACGTTTTTGGATGAGTGAGTCCAGGTCATCGGAAGTTCTGTGGGGATGCAACCAATTGTTATTTAAGACAGTCAAACCGCGGGAGTGCAACAAACTATCCCAAAATCACCTGGATTGCGTATATTTACTAAAATTATGCAGAATGGAAGTCCTAGGCAATGTGGTTCGATGCCTAGGCAACAGGGAAACCAACCGTCCCGATAAGATGTCTTGTAATTTAGCAATCACTCTGAGGTAACACCGCCAAGTCGGGACTAATTCAACTCGCAGGAAGAACGGGAGTTAACCCTGACTGAGAATCAACGGTTGCGTAATGGAAGCATAAAATTCCTTACGCATTCGTTGAAAACGATTCGATGTTGTTTACTTGTGGCCCATTCGTGACTGACTGGATAACACAAACCCAGTCGTTTCGTTTCAACAGGAATCCGGTCCTGAACTTATCAATGTGATGGTTGTGATGGTGGCCGCGAAGTCACTTTACGGCCCCTTTCAAAAAGTGAAGCAAATTTTACCAAAGATTTTTTAGCTAGCTCATTCACGCACAAGGTTCAGTGAACTCCAAGAAAACCTACAGGGATTTTGATCAGTTGCCTCCACATTGTGATTCTATTCTCCATTGAGCATAGTACGCATTCACGCACACTGGATCAAGATGACCTAAAGTTTGTGTGCGAAACTTTTAGCGCTCCAATTTTTTTCTCAGCTGGTTTGTTTTCTCTTGGTGTCCAGTACCTTAAGCTAACAGGAAACAAGTTGAAACCAAACAAACTCATTCGCACAGTAATTTGGTTTCTAATGGGGAGAGGGAACTGAATCTCTCGTTTATCATGTTCTTCTGAACCCCTGTTTGTTCTCTTTATTTGCACAGGTAAATCTGAGGCTAAACCCATGGAGTTCATGCACTTCCACTACAGCGTTTTTCCTCATTAGATTCAGTGATAGAAATACAGGGCAAATTTGAATTTACTACGAAATCATATGCTTTATTAACCTGGCGTTCCATTACTTCATGCTTTCGTCAAGCTGCTGTAATGCTTAATGCGTTAGAAAAAGCCAACTTTTCGGTTCAGTAGTAAATCGCGACTGATCGTGACCAACAGAACGTAGCACCAACACGCGTAGTTGTCGCCCTGTTGTTCTGCTAGGAAGGTCAGTCCATTTTGTGTTGTCCGACCTGTTGTAGATATTTGCTGGTGATGTCTTAAACTAATGTATCTACGTCAATGAGAAACACATGCCTTCAAATATTCGAGGAATAGACAGCATTCTTACGTAAGAATTCCCCCCGCCACTTGTAGTTTACTGAAACGGCGACAGATTGTAATATGTAAAATTTCTGTAGTAATTGTCAGCCTGACCTGTAGAAGTTAGGAAACAGGATTTGATATCTTGTCCGAGGTGAGAACTCCAGCTGTGGAATTCATTGTTTACTAGTTCACGGCGGCACGCGAATCCTTGACCGGTGAGCATCAACTTGGAATTCGACCCGGTTGAGGCTGCGTCGACCATATATTCAGTCTTCGTCAGGTATTTGGACAACGCCGTATGTACAGCTGATCCACATTTTGTGTGTACCTTGGCTTCCAGGGCGCGTTAGATTCTTTTAGTCGGTCAGTGCTGTCAACCACAGTTTCCTCAGAAATTTGTTAACATAATCCAGCTCCCATATTCGCAGCATTCTGGGGAGGTGAGAGTGATTGGAGAGCTATCCAGATAGTTCCTCACAAGAACCGGTGTCCGACGGGAATGTCCACTCTGCCCTTTCCTGTTGAAATTCGTCGTCGATGCACTAATGGGGCAAACACAGGAAGTTCTCCAATACCCAGGCGTTTTTGGTGGGAGACTTGTAGATAGAGTGTGCACAGACAGTGCCGTCTTCGAACTTAAAGAAGAGAATGGAGCACAAGCCATGATATTAAGACTATTGATTTTGCCCAGCAGTCAGTTGGGCCGCGTTGAGTTTTGTGCAAAACCTCAAAAGTCAAATCGTTCAAATAGAGGTTTATCAACAAATGCGGTACTACGAACAATACAATAAAATGATAGAATTGCACAAATCCCAAATCGTGGGACCACGCTGGTTTTTATACACCGGTTTAGGAACTGCTACTTCCCAACGGGATCCCAAAGTCCACACCAACTAAAGGCAACCTGACAACAAGATAGCGAAAACCACAAATTAGTTCAAACAACACGTGCGTTGACAAGCCAACGAGCGCTTTACGTTCAGATCAAAACCAAGAGAGCTGGTATAGGCGCAAAACTGAAACAACAAAAAAACGGGGAATTACTTTGTACATAATAAGAACAGAAGAAAAGAATCAACAAGAAATCATCCTGTTTTGTTAGCGTATCCCCTGGACCTTCAATTGGCAAAGTCATTTTCAAGAACTCGCAGGCTCTGAGCATTCCATTTGGAATTCAAGAAGAAACAACGGAGTTGGTAGAGGAGTTTACATAACTCGGTAGTTGTATTAGCTCTGATACAGGTGTGCTTGGTGAAGTTAACGCACAAATCTCAAACACTCCCATTCCCTTTGCTAATTTTCGACATTCGTGGTGTCAAAATGTTGTGTCACTGGGACTCATGGGTCACAAATACCGGGTTACAGTACGGACTATATTGTCGTATGGTTGCAAGACAAGGCTTCTGCAAACAGCATTAAAGTGTACTCGGGTTTGTGGCCACAGAGTCCTCAACAAGCGTTACTGGTGTCGGAAGGCGTCAACGATTTCGTAGCGAATTCGAGATGGTTAGAAAACAGGTAGTTGGTTGTGTGGTGGGTACTTCAGTCGCGGAAAATATGCAGCAACATAAACTGCGGTGGCTCGGCCATGTGCTATGCATGCCTAATCATCATCCAGTGAGACAAGTGATTTTGGCGTTCCTCCCTCAGAATGGAGCAAACTGTGATGTGGACAACGCATGACTTTTCAGAAGGGTGCGGAAGAGACTATGAAGAGTTAGGTGCTTTTGATGCGGCTCCCTTACAGAATGGTGTCCCTGTGACTAGCCGGTACTTGCAGGAACGCGCAGTTGATCAGTGCCAGTGGAGCTAGTATTATCAGGTTTCTTTTAAACAGTCTACTTGAGCGCTTGGAGTTGTAGACAGTTCAGATGTTTGCCAGCACCAGGTCCTCCCTCTCCACGACACTTTCCTATTTTCCAACCTGTAGCTAAGCTTTGTGGTTGCGGGACAGTGAAGGATCAATGTCAAACATGATGCTGTTACCAGCGAAATACACTCATTTGCACATGGGTGTAATTCGTTAATATCGTGCGATTTTGGTTCAAGTGAAACATATGGTGGACGGAAACTCGGGGACTGCGAGTATCTGATCAGCTCCAAGAAGGGCGAAATCGGTCAGCAACCTTATGAGTAGTTTATTCTGTTGTTAATTGATCAGGTGGATGTTGATCTGCTCACCGAGCTTGGCAATTGAGTTGCCGTTTCGTCACCATTCCAGGAGACATTTTCAGTGGGCTGTTGGGTGGGGGTGGTATTGGTGGGTGGGTGGCGTCGTCTTTGAAGATCAACGCTGTGCATGGTTAGTGACAAAGAAGTAAAAATCGCTTCACTGACAGCATTAATGCAAAAGTTGCCGAATGCTTACTCGATTTATCTGCGATCCTTCCGTTTGTCTTTCCTCGTAGAGAATGTCTTGGTGTAGAAATCACATGCATTGGTATATTTACTCATTATTAACCACTTCGGACTTGTACTGGTTTTGCAATGTGGGCCTCATTCAGTTCCAAACTAATCTTCTGTGCTTCAAGCATGTGTACCGTCAGCTGATGATTAGTGGGTACATTAGTGTCCCTTTAATGCAAAGCTAGTGATCACGACACGATGTTCCTTTGTACGGTTCCAGTTTAGTGATTTACAAAAAGATATTTGGCCAAAACGAATTTTAGCCGGGCATCCTACGTTTTTGAATTACCTACTTCTAACTTTCATGCAAAATATAGGAATGGCAATCATTCCGGATTTTATTTAAAACTACCCATTTAGATCATCGATGCACTTATACCCGCAGTATTCTTGTCTTTGACTCAACTAAAATTGAGCCGAATGGTTGTTGAATTTATCATCGAAAGATATCTAGAATTAATCGGGTTTCACATAATTGCCAATGTACTTGAGCGTGTATTGCAAGCGTGACTATTTGGGCGAATAACTGGAGAAGAACAAAGTTACAAATAGACCAGTCACACCAGCAATAGATCCAGAGTACTGTGGTAGACAATCGCCTGCCATAAGTGTTACAAGTTGACCAGAACAAGGGTAAACAAACGTGAAGAACATGTTTTCACCTAATTGACTGTCCAAACAAAATGTTTACTGTGTTCTACCAGGCAAGGGAAACGCCAGATTGTTGAATTTCTCACAACCATCTTGTAGGTCGTGTTGACCTATGGTACGTGGTCAAAACGAGCCATGGAAAGATGGCTCTCAGAGAAAGAAGGATATTTAAGGAAAACGAGATTTGAAAAGCCATCTGGTACTTGTGGAAGAAAAAGCAATGTATCCTCAACTGTAAGCCACGAGTGTTGGAGTTCGTCCCTTAGCTACTATATCAGGAGAATTGGACAGTTTCTTGCGCATTTCTGAGTATGGTGTAGAGTTCTAGCTCTCTTAACCTAACTATGAAGATCCTCTCAAATGTTACTGTTGAACTTGTGGTAGATGATGGGTCGGTTTTTCCATCTATTTCAGGTTTCCGAAGTGCATACCTCATCTATTAATGCTGATATTTACCGCTGGTAAGCTCACAATCCCAGCTCCATTTACAAATTCCCACTGTTGTTATTCATCGTTCTCCTTGTGGGACACAACATGCGTCCAGCTCAATTTTGCCGTGTCATTTGCTTGCAACATTTCAGGTCTGACACTTGTTGACGTTGCACACGTGGACAAACGCATAATAGGTGGTACGAACGTAGTCCAAGGCACCTACACATGGGCAGTGAAATTGACCTTCTTGTGGAGTGACCAGTCCACAACTATTTGTTCCGGTAGTATCATATCAAACACATGGATATTAACGGCTGCTCACTGTTGTGTTAAACCGAACCTTCAACTTGTTCGTTCGGTCGTTGAAGGAGGCAACCCAAATGTTGCGGTAAGTTAGTTGGGTACAGAACCTCGTTGTCTGCCGTGTCATTCAAAGCTGATCGTCTCTATTTCTAACCAATTCCTTGTAGGTTAATGCTCTTACTGCTTACACGTACGTTTACCTTGTGATCATTCGTATGTGCTACCAGTAAACCACAGTCGTGATTGCACCTTCCAAGTATCTTTGACCGCATACTTCAACCCTATGATTTTTCACTGATACACTGCATCATACGTTGTTCTGCAAGAGTGCCCTCTCCTACCTCTCCTCTTCAAATTTATCGTTGATATCATCATGGACGTCCCACTCCGCGCTCCCAATTCATGTGTGGTCGAAATGCCCCCAGGGAGTTTCCTCACAGCTGATGGGCACGCAGAACACAAATCTGTTCATTGCTATTCCAGCATAGTAATCCAGAAGATATTAAATAATCTACGTGATTCTACCACACGGTTTGGTGGGCGTTTCACAGCGCTGTGTCGAGTGCTGATATCAAACTGAATCGAATCAAACCGGAACCTCATTCTTGCGGATGGGCCAGTTAGGGATGGGAGCAAATTTGTCTTCCTGGGTATCCGTATCAGTCCGGGCTCGAGAAAAAAATGCTGAAATGTTCATTTTATTGTCATGTATGATACAAGCTGAGGAAGCTACAATCTCTTAGTGCTTAACTGTCGATGCTTAGCGGCTGGGCCACAGTCTGGTGCAATCATCGGATCAGTAATTTTGGTTACGCTGTTAGATTTTTTGAAGAAATAACTCAACGACAATAAATGAGCTGATCACACTCCATAGATCGCACCGCCTTGGTTACGTATTCTGTGAGTGATTCAGCCAACAGCCTCTGAGAACCTTACTTGCACGACCACATGGATGTGAGGAACGAGACTGCAAAGGTTAAGCAATGCCTTGGCAGCAAAATAGCTATCAGCAAACTGAGCTGCACTGATTAGTGTTGTCTTCTTGGATGAAGACCTTGAGACAAGACAAAATATCGCCAGGGCGCGCGCTCAGGAGCGCACGAGTTTAAGTTTTTGCCTCCAATGCAAAAGTTCCTCTTGAGATCTCCCAATGAAATGTTCATAGTTATTCATGAGTTCCCGCTTCAGTTACACCAGCCACTGTGCTCAGTGTCTGGATATCCACCCATGTCTACGCTCATGATCGGTGAGCGAAACTGTGGCATATAACCACCGTGAAACATGTACGCGGTTGTAGCGCTGAAGGTGAATGATAATGTGTTGAAGGTTGTTCCCATTGTGCAATTGTACTGATAGTCAATGCTCCCTGTGATCGTTTATTCCGCTTAGCTACAAACTGCATTAAAGTCTCCCGACACGTGAAATTTCTGTTGAAAGTAACGCAGCGAATGTGGTTATTTGACTTGCGGTGTGGGGACATGTCACGGGAAAATTTCTCTGCCTTCCTTCATTTTCCATAGCAATGCAGTTCCATCGAACATGCAAGTGGCCAATTCAGCAAAGTGTTATCGGCATGAAAACTATACTGCTGGAAACCGTGAGTCATGGCATTGGAATTCTTGGTTTCTTGATGGTTTTCCTAATATTTGACTGTTGAGGGGGAGTGGGTTGAGGGTTGGGATTATTCACAACTTGGCCACAAATTATTCCTTAATTTGCTAAACCAGAGCAGGTTGTTTAGCAGCAAATCATGTTTTAAATAATGTAGGCTGTTGTTCAGGCACGACAGATTTCTGGAAAGCTTGAATGTGAACGTTGGTAATTGCGGTCTGAATAGATTTACTTGTTACATTTAACTCATTTTAGGACGAAATAAATGGTGTCAAATTCGTGCACCTTTCGAAGATTTCCCGAGCTGTTGTTTTCTAACAAACAGATCATGATTTATTAAAGATCAGATAACAAATGAGCCTCTATTGTGTCATCGCAGAGCTCATTCGAGTTGTGTTAAGTAATGCGGAACCCCGATATATCGGCAGAAATGAAGCCGATGTTTCTTCCTTGCTGTGTACTCAATCCATCAACCCTGGGAGTGTACGAGGCCAGCGACCCTCCATGTAATAAAATGTGTGCCCGAACATCCGAAGAGATTTTAGGCAATTTGGAGATTGGGTTGCCACTATTCTGCGAAGGTTTGATGACCTAGGTCTGTTTGTTGAACACGTGTATCGCAGATGATATTGGGTTACCTTGCTGAATTTTCTCCAGAAAGTGCACAATATAATGGTCAAAGTGAAGGCAGATCACTAAATCCAAGCAAAATAATTAGCAAGAGTAAACGGAGAAAAGTCTTAGTACTACTCACTTCAATAATCTTGCACAGTTGAAACCAAGCACACGCACTATTTGTTCTGTCGAACGAAGAAACTACAGAAAAACAGGGAAATTTTGTGGCTGCAATTTGTAGCTGGTGGGGTAATTCGTAATTTCTAAGCTTAATTCAGCCGCGTTTGTTCATTTTCATCGAACTTACAATAAGAAGCTGACGTTTCAGCTACCATAGGTATTGGAATAAAAATAAAATTGCTACAAGATGAAGATAAATGTGAGCTGATAGTGAACACGCTGGAAAGTGGCGTTTGGGGTTGGAAAACTCCCAACAATGGACCGCGCCTAACAGAACTACTCGGAGCGATAGGGGCAGTAATGGATTATGTTGTTCAACGCGTGAACCATTCGGTTTTGTTTTAGCGATCTGTCTACTATCTGTCTACTATCTCTCGCAGGCAAACTTCCCTGTGATATTCATACACTCTCTCCTGTCCGAATTTCTTCTTGTCAGCTCTGCTTAGACATGTCACTATGCAGAGCCGCTGCCCACACGTATTCCTCCAGCGGTGCGATTCCGAAGCTGATATCTATATGTAGGAGACAGTGTTGCGCAAGCAATCCGGAGAACAACATTACTTTTGATCGAATTCGAGGATGCTTTCTAGTTACCGCAATGATTCTCGTGGTATTCATGTACATAGCATAATATTTCATCAGTTTCGAATGACGAGCTTGATCACATGTCATGTGGCAGAACTGTGGCGTGGGTTCTGCGCCAGACTCACATGTCCGGTTTGACTTTCACATAACATAGCTTTGGACTGCTCATCCGGAGATCATCCATTCCTAATGTGTTTATCATAGATAACCAAAATTGTATTTCGTTTTGTGCGAAATCGTGCGGGTTTACACCGCACAAACTAGAATGATTCTGAGATCTGGTGCACCTTGTTTTGTTCCTTCATTCAAGCTCAGCAAGTCGTATTTCATTTTCACCTCACATAGCCACCTTTGATATCGCCCTTCTCAAATTATCCACACCATTCGATCTCACGCGACCGAATATCAGTGCCGTGAATCTTCCCACCACAAACAATTCCACGCTGCCAAATGTGAATGAATCGGGTGTTATTGTTGGATTTGGAATCTATTTGCATCCTGGCAAAATTCCAACTACCGCCCAGGTAGCATCATTTAAAGTTGATACACAACAAAAATGTACTCAACGCCATGGAGTGCACAATCCCACTTACAACTTTTGCGTCGACGACGATCCAACAAGACGTGTGATGCCGGTTAGTTGATTGTACCTGTTTATTTGGTTGTATTTGTGTGCACGAAACTCAGTTTATAAGATCTGGTCTGATCATCCAAATATCCGACCTGGTGTGTTTTCCCAATCCAAGTAACAACCCAATGCCCCAAAGTCCTTCTGTTTAACAATAGTGTTTCTGGAAATATTTTCACAGCATAGACGACACCGAGCTCATTCCAGTAGTGGCACTATAATAGCTTATTGACGGTTGCTTTACTTTGTTCACCAGAGAGCTATTACGAATGTGTGCGATCACAAATGAGCACAGAACTTTTGGCGCTTTAAAAAACTCATCGTGTGCTGTTGTTCCACGGCAATGTATCCTAATCCTGGACGTTGAAATTTTCCCAGGGAACTTTCGACTCTGGTCTTGCAAGCGTCTCATAATCAGGTACATGTTCATGCACACTGAGACAGTGTATCAGAAGAATTTCTTTCCACTAGTTTCGCTAGGGTTGCACAACCGTTTATATAACAGACCCGTTTCAATGACCAAATGAATAGCAGGTAAGCGGGGAAGATGGTTAGATGACCGCAAATGACTGGTTATGAGGGATGTAAAGCTGAGAAGACTGATTAGGTCACAAGATTTCCGTACAGTTAAAGCTGTTTGTTTTCTTCCAGTTGAGCGAACGAATTAACTGCTTTTTCGTTGGATGATGCAGTGTAAACTTGTGCGCGCGAAATGCATTCCTACTCATAATTCCAGGGCGACAGTGGAGCTGGATTCGTGAGAAATTATCCACAGAACCCGACTGTGTTTGGCACCGTGTCCAGGGTTTGTACTGACAGCAGTACATGCATACCCTCAATTCTGGTCCGCGTGTCATCACAACTGGCTTGGATTCAGAATAAAATGTCAACCATCCCATGATGTTAATTGTAATAGTCGGATGAACAAATAAATTGATGGATATGCACTACTGTTTTCTCTATACAGGACATTCGAATAAATACAATCTCGAGAATCGGAAGACTTGATCACATTCTCGTTCACTCTGACCTATCACCTGCGATTACTCCTATATCTGATGAGTTCGCGCAGTCTACTAACAATTCGCAACATTGCAAATCATCAGTACTGCTGAGTACTCGTCAAATGGTTCGCGGAGCTTCAATCTTACCCTAGGCACCAGCATCATAGTAAACTAACTCAAAATACTGGTTGCTACTCTGTCAAAACAGCGGAATCACATGACTGAGAATGCAACCTGTTCAACCGTGTAAATGTACGGCAAACCTGCCCTTGCCATGTAAATTTACATCTTCTTTGGTACCAATGTGACCTTGAAGGGGAAATGCAGCCTCTGATGATTAGTGGATTTATATGTGAATGAGGCAAAGCATTAGCGTTATATTAACCTAGCTCCGGGTGAATACGGGAAGGTTTGGCAGTAAACCCATCCTCCTTGAATTTTCTCGGTTTCGCTCTGTTCGTTACACATTACTATGAGCTTTTCCTACCTTATTTGTGAAGATGAAACACGCACGCTCAGGTGCATGCATTTTCTGCGTTCCTATCCAGCTTGCTTCCACTGTTGTCGCTGAAGCGCACTACAGCGCACAGTCTATTGATTCTTTTGGCTGTCTTAGTTGTTACTCTTGTTATGCAAAGTCAATATTGCCAGTTTTTGCGCTCAGGAACACCTAATTTACCTACTGAAAACTCCGCGTAACTGTTCCGAACTTGGTTGTCATTCAAGAATGAAGGGTGCATCACAAGAAGCGGGATTCCTTCCGAGTATTCAAGGCGGTCATCAGTATTGCAGGCGATGAGAGTGAAGGGTTTGTGAGAGACAGTCTTTTGAAGGGATAATTCGACGAAGCAGACGTGAAATCTAGTCATCTATGTTCCCAGCGAAAAAGGAGGTTTCCCTCCGAATGGTGACACCAGTAATCTTTCATAACTTTCAGATTGTCACTCCTGATGCTGCACATGGCTTTCAGTGATCGACCCTTATCTAGCATGGTCCACGACCTCATCAAAACATATGTATTGACAGAATGAGTTCTATAATGCCGGGACTGAAGTCGCGAACAGAAAGATTCCGTCTCTCGTGCTGACTGGTATGACCCCCGAATGAAGTCTATGGAACAGGAATCTGGGAACGAAACTGAAGGCCAAATCATGCTGACAGAATCAGTCGAGATTTACTTATGAACAAACGACCTTATCGAGGTTGCGGTGATTCTCAGGTAAGGTTCTTGTTTTCTGAAGTTCTTTATAATGGGCTAAGTAATGTTACATCATTGCACCGCTTCCAAGCCATTTTATTTGAGTTTGCACTAGAATTTAACCAAAACTGTTCATTTTGACAATGTCAAACCGGAACCGTCTGCAAATAAATAACCTCAGCCCCGTTCAGTGAATGGTCCTTGAAATCTTAGGTTCGGTTTTTCTCAGCAATCTTGGTGAAAACTGAGGACGTTGATGAGAGAAAACCGCTCAAGCTCTCTTGTTACACCTAATTTGGTCAACCAACTTAGGATTAACGAATGCGGCCCTGGGTTCTTCTACTTAGAGCAGCTCACTTGGTAACCTGACTGGATCAGTTACTCGAAGACTAAAAAGTGTCCTTTTTCGCCAGGCTCTTATACAGCAGAGCTTGGAAGTACTATAAATGTAATCTCGACCGACTTTGAAGAATTTTCTCTAAGTACTGTGCAACAAATGTGCAGCCAGTGACATCGAACGCAAGAGTTGGACATAACATATGCTGTAGACAGTGGACTATCGTGCAACGGGCATCGGATAGTACGTCGACGGCGAACACAGAACAAACCAACTAGGGTCGTTCTCTTAGACGATTACCATGGACATTTCAAAACCATTACGTCTATGCTCAAGCGTAGCCTGAACAATTGCTCCCAGTCTTGGAGCAACATATCGTTTTCTTTACAAGCTTGTTAAGGTTGCACAAATCTCAAACATCGCTACACACAACGGATTGCGCTAGAACCGTTAAACCGATTGCTTAGCAACAATTGTCCATGCGATACTACCATTCTAGTGGAAAAGTCCTCACTTGTCACCCTGGCCGATGTTACATTTCGCCGGATCCACGTCTGACACATTATTCACACCCTTCGAAAACTCTTGTCTGCATGGGACCATAGTGAACGTTAATTTTAGAGCTGGTCGTGCGAGTCTGGTAAATAGTCCAGGGTTTGAATTGGGGTTTAAGAACGAAAATTCAAGTGAACTACATAGTATGCCATGACAGCAGGTCTGCTCACTGTCAGAACTGTTCCGCCGTACAGAAGCAAGCGCCTTGTCTGAGAATAGTATGTGTTCGAATAATCTGCCGAAATTAACAGACTTAATTTCCATCGCCCAGCCTATTCATCCAAAGTATGCACAGAGTGTGGGTGACGCCTCGGTTAGCCCTGTCAAGAAATACCTCTGAATGCATTGAAGATTTGCTCATTCCGGTTTATCGCACAATATGCATAAAAGTATACACGATTTAATGTGTAACGTTTGCGTAATATGTAGTTCAAGAAAAATCAATCTGCATCCCGGATTGGTGCGTTTAGGGAAGGCAACAATTTCAGTACCATAGATTGTTTTGATGAAAATTCAGGAATGACAGAACCATTCAGGTATTAGTCGCTGTTTGGTGCAACAACATGCCCAACAAACACGGGCATTGTGGAATCACATACGAGGGCGAAGAAAAACGGATGATCGACAGAAATTGTCTTACGCATGGGAAAACAGGAATCCACAATAAATATCGTTGCGGCAGCCGCTGTCGCCCCTTCCTCGTCGAGCTGAATGAAGAAGGAAAATGAAAACAGGATTACGTGCTCCAAATGCTTGTGTCTGAGTGGGTGAAACACGAGATTTGGTGAAAATATAAGCTATGAAGTAGACATCTGCAGTCCATACAATACCACGCGTTGCCAAACAATGAACATCGAGACGAAACATGCCCCAGAATTACTGGTTTAATTATTCTGCAGGGTACAAACTGCACTAGAAATAAACGACAACACATGTAAAAGCACTTGGTTGATGTGAGCACTTTTTTAGTGGAGGAAAACCGAAAACCCAATAGATTTTTTGCTTGTGCGTAGAAAACTAAATTTGGATAAACCTTCCTCCAGGTTACACTGTAGGGCACATCCGCATCGTGGAGAAGGGGCTGTTCAACGATCTTGATTAGTTGTTCATTGCAGTGAATAATTCCATTCGCAAGCAAAATTATTTGAGGGATACCAAGAAGTCCTGTGGGGCTAACTGACTACAATATTCTAGACTGCTGAACAATACTCAGCTTATTGGAATGAACTCCTCAAGTATTAAACTTGCCTCTAGCACGGCTTTGTGATACGCATCGGTCACAGACAAGCACGACTGCGATAATCTAGACAGGTTGCCTCTTCCATCGAACAATTCTGTCATTCCACATTCATACAAAATTGGCTTCAAATCTATCATGGGTTCGTCAGCGAGCTTGAATTTCGGAAGATACAAGTGAGTGCTTTCCATGTGGAACTTGCTTCCCATTGCGGACGCCAATAGTCCTGGTGCTCGTAATTTGGCAAGAAGTTTCGGCAAACCAGCCCTTTCGTGTGGCATCAAAATCAACAGAGCCCATTCACTCTGGGAGCTGGAATGAAACAGGGATGTGGGAGAATTTAGATCAATTTCAGCTGAATCAAAATGACTGAAAAATAATGCTTAATTCAGTACGATTCTTGGTAGGGTATGGTGGCTTCCAAGATCCTCCTGTGTAACAGCCTATTGTTCAATACTAGCCGGTGATCAAAAATCCCACGGGAAATATACGGTAGCTTCCCAATGATGATGATCATCGTTATTCAACTCTGATGCTTTTCTTCCGTATATCCATTATTTATTCGAAAGTCATATTGTGAAAGACGAAAGTTGACTGGCAAAGGCACCTAGTATCAGCCTACCAAAATAATTCTGAGGTATCCACTCCTCCTGAAACGCAGACGGATGCGTCTATGAGGAGATTACTAGTAATGGAATGTGGTACATGCGGAAACAGTCAGGTGATAGAGAAACAAGGGAGCGTCAGCAATAGCCTGTTTTCGTTCATACTCGACCCTGTGTATGCAGTAATCGAGGGTTAATGAAAAGGGCGACATTGGTCGACTAATCACTTCCATAGATAGCCTAGTCGGAGTTTATACCTCTAAAGTACGTGAGCATATACAGATATCGTGGTGCAGGAAGCCCTTTAGACCAGATACTCAAATTGTGACGGATTCTTGTATGTATAGCTGAGCACCAACAGCAAACACCATGCTGATCTGGGCCCTATCCATCGCCGTTCGTGGGCAGTAACCGCTAAGGACACCCCAGAAGTCATACTCCGTAGGAGCAAATTAACTTTGAGTGGAGTGAACTCAGCAAAGTAATCAAGGAGGGTGAGATGAGCTGAGGAATTCGACATATCTAGGTGTGTCATAAAAGTATACGGACAAAAGTACTCCAACATGACTTGTGCCAAATAAACGGGCTCAGCTTTCTGATATTTTGGCTGTATCTCTCGTGGACTTATAGAAAACACGAAAAGT
Source organism: Opisthorchis felineus (assembly GCA_004794785.1). Lineage (NCBI taxonomy): Eukaryota > Metazoa > Platyhelminthes > Trematoda > Opisthorchiida > Opisthorchiidae > Opisthorchis > Opisthorchis felineus. The sequence continues at coordinate 55,822 of SJOL01000787.1, read as the reverse complement.
GATATTCGAACAGCAGCCTACGTATCGTGATTGTCCAAGTTCAGTTGGCGAAGACTTGGTGTGCTTGGATGACGATTCCGTACAAATAATGAAAATGTTCAGAGGGTGAAAAGAGTGTCAAAGGAAAAATCGTCCCCACTTACAAGATGCTGGTATCATTTTCACTGTATTTGCCGATATTAAATACTCAAAATTATTACAGGTTCAAGAATAAACCCCCTATTAAATGAATGAACATACGCGCTCCGTCGAAATGGAAGTTTTATCCCCGTGCAGTCCAGTTCTTCGAGATCGGCCAGATAGATCGACGATTCCCTATACATCATTTGCACTTTCATTGATTCTCCGTTCAAGCAGTGAAAGTCACACTCTTGAGTTTGTTCTTTATCAAACTGATGATCCCATGAGCCTATGGGTTTGTTCAGAGCACAGTTGAGCATCGCAACCACTCACCTCGAAAATACAACGCGTTGATTAGTACTAGTTTTGAGCTCTCCAGGAGACTCTTAGGGGGCAACAGTTCCTTAATTTTTTCCTTCGTATTTTTGGCAACCCAGGCGTTGATGTGACATCTTCTCGCCTCCACATTTGGCAGTTCGGTAAGCTATCATAGTTTGGGACTGTAAGAGATTGTTGGGGGAAAATGATTACCGGCTCAACTAAGACCTTGTAACACTTGGCGACCTGTGAACTGTACTCCGGCCGAATATCGATCGATCTTAGGAGGAACAACCGATTAGCAAGGTTCAAGTCCACGTCACTCGACGCCTCGAAATACTTCGAAATTATTGGTCCGTAAGATTGATGAACAGCATCTGATCTGAGCTTCGAAGGAATTTGAAGCACTTGATGGAATTCCTGCAGTGTGTTTCCGTCGGCTCCGGCCATCAACAACAACGAAGCACAATAAATACTGATGGGTGAAAATACAGAGTTCGATAGATTAGCTAGACAATGAGTGAATAAGCTCGATTCTCAAAAATGTATTGACTTACCGCCTTGCAGTTTGATAATTTTATCATAAATATCCGCGGCGAATTCTGTGAGGCCTTCTTTAAAGTGGAGAACTTCTTCCATCGCTTTAGCCTTCAGAGTGTGCTTAGAATGGAAAACTGTTTTCAGCCTAAATATAGGTATGGTTCGGCATTCTCCGCCCACCCGTTGACTTCGCTCGGCAGGTTCACCAAATCACATTGGCTTGTGGAGATGAACAAATGGATGTGTTCCTCTGTACATTCTATATGAGCCAGATCAATTTATCGGTTCGTCCACTTCTAAACCCTAGCTCATTTGAGTTGTTTGCACACCTAGTGTGCATATGTTGCTAGATGGCTTGCAAACGAGGTCATCAGCAGCCGTTTCATTTGTGAAAGACCGTATCGAACAACAGGCGTGTCACATTAACAAGTCGGTAAAGCTGGTGATTCAAACCGTGTGCACATGTTTTGTTTGTGGTTGTGTTTCAAGATTTTGTTTGCGTATCTATCTTAGGGGGTCATCGGATGGACATGGTTATCGTTTCAACACACAATCTTTTCAAATTGGCCGGGCAAACAACTGGCGTACTTCATAGCTGGGCACGAGGAAACGACGAAACAGTGAAACGCGGAATGTACAACTTCCCAATAAGTTCCATACATTTTTCCAATTGATTGTAGACACACTCTGTTTGACGTCCACATTATTTCCTTGAGTGTAAACTGACTGAAGCTTGTTCAGGCTGTCCTCATCTGGGTTGACGCAAGCGGAGCGTAGTATTACACGGATTATTTAACGACACGTCACAAAATCTGACCGAATGAATGAATGTGGCTTAGTTGTTTCATATGCGATGACCATGTACGTTTATTCAGATGACTTCTTTGATAAATGTTCTCGTATGTGCTTTGATAAACTTCGTTCCGTTTGGACTGGGAGCATGCTTTTTTACATCCATATTTGCTTATGCTCCGATCCGTTTAAGTGATCTTTTGTTGTCTGAAGGCTGAATACTGATCAGTTGATAGGTGGAAGTGTCCCACCACCAATTCCTCAGAAGAGCTAACAACGCTCAGTTACGGACATGCTCGTCTGTTCGGATATGAGATAAACGATTTTAAACTGTTTGTCCATTTTTCGGCGAACCTTTCGAAATCCGGTTCGAAAATGTCGTGAAACCTTTCAGTGATCCCATGAGGTCCGAAACTACTCGAGAAGCCGCACCATGTTTTGTACATTTCAGACTCCCCCGCGAGTCCGACAGAGGCGATTATCTGTCCAGTTATGTGCACGGCGATTCCTATCCAAATCGCCCACTTTTCGAGGCTTGCCTTAATGGCAGGTTGATATGAATTCTGAATCCATGAGGGAAAATTAACTTTGTGAACAGTGGGCATTATTGCAAACGAAAATATGAGAATTGCCTTCCTAACGAAAATGGTTGAAAAATTTCGCGCATCCCGGTCCGCAGGCAGTAACCATCAACGGTTTACTTTTACTCGCCGCTCTTAGTAAAATCAGAAAATCTGGTAAAGCATCCAGCAACTATATTTATCCCTATACAAATCTGATGAACGGAAGTATGTATTCTCCTTCATCTTGAAACTGGCTGTATCTGTTGCCTATTATTAGCTATACATACATTTAGGATAATTTCAAATATTCGGATATTTCATCCAATGCCTGCCCCTGATTTGAGCATCATTAACAGGCGAAGTTTGCAGAATTTCCAACGAAATTTACGGTGTTTTTTTTAATCAGCGACTTTTGACTGGCCAGTTTTTGTAGGCCGCGAATACCACGTTCCCCTACTTTTCATCCAACGTCTCTTGATTAACTGGCAACAACAATGCAGAATTGGGTGTACAGGAGAGATTTTAACATAGTATTGATTCAGAACAACATCGTCCATTTGACAGGGGGTGACTGTCCATTCTGGCGTATTCTTAGTTGAACATGTTGGAAAATCTGCAACCACCTTACTCACAAAATCCGATGAACATCACCAGCACTGAGGACTCCATGAATAAGTCCAGAACTATCCAAGTTGGGTTGGATTGAATGAAAGCTTAAATGATTAACGAAATCCTTGAAAAAGGTCACCCACAGCAACCGAACCGTTGGATTACAACATCTCATTACACCATGCTGTGTTTTGACCATAGAAATTCTATAGAATAGTTAATTTCCCGTGCTCCAAGTTTGCTGGTATGATTTACTGTCAAATACAGGCTTCAAAGTAGATAAAATCATGTGGACCTGATGGCTTTTGTGCCCGTCCGTCTTTGCACATACACCGCGCAGGATATCGTTCTTCAATTGAGTGACAGAGGGGAACCACATCAAGTCTTGGTCACACTGATCTAGATTTGGAGAACGGTCAAACCTCCAACTGAGAGATTAGTTTACGTAACCCTCATAAGCAGAATACACACAGGCGTTAGAGCTATACAGGTCAGTTTT
>SJOL01000787.1:20394-37866 GCA_004794785.1 Opisthorchis felineus | reverse complement strand
ACTCATAATGTCGCCGAAACTCTCCTAATGCTCGTTTCTGAGTGGGTGAAACACGAGATCTGGTCAAAATATAGACTTTGAAACAGACATGTGCAGGGAACACAAGGTCATCTATTAGCAAAAAATACACATTAAACCAAGACGAGCCCCAGAATCAGTGGATTAATTGATCGGTAGTACACAGATTAGAAGAAAACCGGGTGCGCTATGGTATCACCAATACTATAAATAAAGAACACCAGCTGTCCACTACACTGAATAAAGGCACAGGACGCATTCGTTAGTGGTATCAAGAAGTCCTGTGGGGCTAACAGTTTAGGATAGTCTAAACTGCTGAGCACTAGTCAGATTATTCGAATGAACTCCCCAAATATTAAACTTACCTCCAGCACGGCTTTGTGATACGCATGGGTCACAGTCAAGCGCGATTGCGACAATCTGGACAAGTATCCTCCACTAAACAATTTCTTCATTCCACATTCATACAAAATTGGCTTCAAATCTATCATGGTTTCATCTGTGAGCTTCAATTTCGGAAGATACAAGTAAGCGTTTTCCATGTGGAACCGGCTTCCCAATTGTCCTGGTGCTTGTAATCTGGAAAGAAGTTTCGGCAAACCAGCTTTTTCGTGTGGCAACAAAATCAACAGGGCCCATTCACTCTGGTAACTGAAGTGAAACAGGAATTTGGGAGAACTTGGACCAATTTTGGCTGGATAAAAATGACTGGGGAGTACTACGTCATTCAGTAGTAGTCCTGATAGGGTATGATGGCCTCTTGTGTAACAGCTGAAAACAGTTAATCCGAGAGAAAGAAAAGTGCACCAGCAGTAGTCTGAATTTACCCGTACTCCACCCTATGTATGCAGCAAATGAGCCGATCAGTCTGATGACACAAATCGACGGCCGATATGGCATGACAATAATTTCACTTTTCATTCTATTCCCTGCTGTTCCCCCCGTAGATATGCCCCACCATGCTTGCTAATCGCTTGTTCGTCTACCGGACACAAATAAGCAAAAGCATATTTGTTTTGTTGTGACAGCAATGTTGTCCTTTCAACCAGTTAGATGGCTGATTAGGGGTTCAGTGTCAGTAATCGCGCTGTAACGGGTAGCATTTGAGCATCACGTACAATTTTACAAGAGGTCCCATCAACGGATGAAATGCTGATCAGTGATTCCGCCAAAAACTGTAAAGACAACTCAACATATCCCCATTCGACAAAATTGCTGTAGGCTTTTCTCCAGCTATAGCGATTTTTGGCAGTAAGACAAAAACAGGTTCCCCAGAACCCTGCATACGTTCATCTCTGTAGAATAAGACGACTTGACGAGCTGATAGCCTCTGGTTACTGAAGAACTCACGCTGGACCGTCTGACGCCTCAGCGCATCAACTGGATGCAAACGGTGCCCTCGAGCCTGCTTGTGATTAGGACTAATTCGCCGAGGTCAATCACTTGTGCATCACCAATACATGCTTTCAACATCCGAAGTTAAAACTGCTTGCTTAATGCACACCAGACTTTCTACGTACTAATTCGTTCCAGGGTGACCTCGTTTTCTGGCAGTGTAGCCAACAACCGCAAGACCTCGTTTGTATTGGGCTGTGTCGCTTCAGGGGACCGCAAGCAGTCAATTGAAACCGAAAAAGGTTTCGAAAAAGCTTACACTTGGCTAAGAGATTTACTGTGCAAACGAATACGACAGTAACATCCACTTTAAGCGACTTAGGCGCGAAATGTTATCTGAAGCTACCAGTTAAAAATCCGATGAATAACCTGTAGTGCCTGAAGTTGAGGATAGACAGCCAGTGCACATGGAATACGCGATCCATATTGATTCCATTAGCGTAAATGAAACTACGTTGCACCGTCAGACGGACCGCACATCACAGCGCACCATACAACACCATCAGCTGTCTTTCAGGCTAATGGGGGAAATATTTTAAAGGCGGCAATGCTTTAACCTGAAGCACCGGAATCACCACCAGACTGAAATGGTCACCAGCATGAAACCCAAGTCAAATGTCATGCGGAAGTCTACATCGCCTCTTGTTTAACTGGGAAACAACACTAGATGTCCAACTTATTGTTCAATCAGACCAGTATAGCTGTCCTCAATGCACCTTTTTCGACGTTCTGCAAACTTACATACTTCACCACCAGTCTGTCCGCATGAGATTGTTGTCGGACACGCCTAATGAAGTGGCTATAAACGTCCACCAATGGGAAGACAAACAACCTTACGTTGGATACGAAATCCACACAGATATATAGAGGGTGTGTACAAATCCTTTCCACTTGTTCCGCAAATTGATTTGTTCAGTCTTCTGTAACAAGCCGTTTTCGTACACCAGCGTAACTCAGCCTCTTTCAAATCCATAGAAGATCTGAACTACCCGTTTGTAAGGAATACAGTGCCATAAGCCCAGTAATTGCAAACGTTAAGTGTTAACGACAGTAAATTTAACCATCAAATGGGTAGTATTCAGGAGGGTATTTAATCGCAAAAGCGTTTTGATTGCAGAGGTCGGAAATGCATTTTATATCAATGTGGGGCACAAAATTTGCTTCGTTGGATCACTGTGTCTCCTCTATAGGTGCAGTAATTTCCCACAGCGCATTTACCAACGTACTGTCGGGACAGAACACAAACTGTCAATCTTATTGAATAGGTGACGGCAAAATTTAGATAAGCGTCCTTGGTGGACCATTTTTTATCGTACTTAGCTGCCAAAATGGCGTTATGAATGTATGAGACCCTACTTCCGTGCACGAGAGATTCGAATTCTTCCTGATCCTGAGGTGGACAACCAATAATTCGGCCCTATCACTATCGCCCTAATCGGTGTCAAAAGTTGAAAGCAAGCGGTTGTTCTAAAAACTGCACAACTAAGAGCTTCGTATTGCTGAACCTCAAAAGGAAGTTAGCCTCGACGAAACAATAATGGCACGTAAGTTGCAGGTTCCTGCGTTCTCTACCAGGGAACGATCAGGTTCAGCCAAGGCAACCATAAACTATACCAGTCATAAATATCTTCGACTCAAAAGGGGCCTCGAATATTGATGACTGCTTGATTTTTCCGGTTAATCGGCATTGTTGCTGACAATAAATCGCACCCTATACCTGCTCATAGTCAGCAAAATAGACGATTTAATGAACAGTTATACGAGGAGAAAGAACCGTCGGATGTAATACGGATGAGGATGATTCCAGATACGTGAAGGTATCACCACTCAGTATTATTTAATTCCATACATTCCATCCATTCGAAGTGATGAAAATCCGTTTGGGGGTTGATGAAAAGCGTGACATTCGTCGGCACATCACTCCCACAGATAGGCTAGTAAGAGCGTGTACCCCTACAGCATTGTGCAGTAGGAAATTGCTTCGACCAGATATTCAAATGTTGATGGAATCTGACATGTACACCTGAGCATTAGCATCTGCGGACACGTTGCACTTTGATCTGTCCATCACTGTTTGTGGACAGTAAACGAAAAGGAAAAACGGACAACAATACAAATTATGCCAAATTTGCTCGCTTGTCTACAAGATATCGCCACAAGATATCAGGATAAATTACCATAAATTACCATTGGTTCCTAGTTACCCAAAGTCCATCTAGTCATTTTCATTCAGCCGATTTCTACTGCTGTCAACCTAGTTAAAGTTGGAACATAGATATTCCAAACTGGCGAACCTAATGAGGATGAAATGAATAGTTATCACAACTAGCACTAGAAACCTGCTGTCTTACCTTCTGAAAATAATATATTTTTCAACGAAATAACACATTCAATTTTCCAAATTCATCTGAGAGTCTGTGGAACATTTCATGGCAAACCAAAAAAATAAACCGTCTATTATGTGACCAAACTTACCTGCTCTGCTTAAATGGAAGTTTTATTCCCGTACAGTCCAGTTCTGCCAGATCGGCCAGATAGAACTCCGATTTCCTATACATCATTTGCACTTTCATCGATTCTCCGTTCAAGCAATGGAAGTCACTCTCTTGAGTTTGTTCTTTATCAAACTGGTGGTCCCATGAACCTATGGATTTGTTCAGACCACATTCGAGCAGTGCGACCACCCACCACGAAAATATAACGCGTTGATTAGTAAGAATATCGAGCTGTGGTCGAGAAAATTAGGCGGCAACATTTCCACAATTTTGTCCTTCGTGTTTTTGGCAACCCAGGCGTTAATGTGACATCTTTTCGCCTCTACATTTGGCAGTTCAGTAAGCTTTATAATACGATACTCAAAGAGAATGTTGGGTGGAAATGATTACCAGCTCAACTAAGGCCTTGTAACACGTGGCAACCAGTGCACTGTATTCCGGCCGAATATCGGTCGATTTTAGAAGGAACAACCGATTAGCTATGTTCAAGTCCACATCACTCGATGCCTCAAAATACTTCGAAATTATTGGTCCATAAGACTGATGAACAGCATCCGATCTGAGCTTCGGAGGGATGTGAAGCACTTGCTGGATCTCTTGCAGTGTTTCCCCGTCGGCTGCGGCCATCACCAATAACGAGGCACAATAAATACTCATGGGCGAAAATACAGAATTCGCTAAATTTGCTAGACCATGTGTGAAAACGTTCGTCTTTCGTAAATGCTTGCAGTTTGACAATTTTGTCATAAACATCTGTGGCAAATTCTATGAGGCCTTCTTTAAAGTGGAGAACATTTTCCATCTCTCTAGCCATCGTAGTGCGGTTAGGCTGGGAATTTCCTTTCAACATATATTTAGGTCTGTTTAGGTATTCCCTGCCTACGCGTTGTCTTCAGTCTTCAGGTTCATGGAATCACATGGTTTTGTGGAGGTGAACAAATGGCATGAGTTGTAGTGTATGGTGAGTAGTGTATGTGAGCATGGTCAATTTGTCCGCTGGTCCAATTCTAAACCATTGTTCAGTTGAGCTACTTGCACACCCGCAGTGTGTGTGTTGAATCAGGCGCTGTAAAAGGAAATTCATCAGAGTGTGTTTCAATTGTGAAGACCCCAGTCGAACAACAGGTATTTCACCCTAACAAGTCGGTGAGTTTTGTGATGCAAAGCGTGTGATCTGTTGTGTTTGTGTGGTTGTGTTTCACGGTTGTGTTTGTGTGCGGAGGGCGTCGACGGGTGGACATGCTCGTCCCTTCAAAACACACTATTTTCGGAAGGCTCTGATAAACAATCGGTGTATTTCGTGGATGAGAATGTTGAAACGATGAAACGCGGAAAGGATGACTTCTCAAGCAGTAATGGACTTTTTCCTATAGGTTGCACACACTCTGTTAGACCTTCACCTTAGTTCCAGCAGTGTTCACCGACAGAACCTCATTCATGCAGTTCTCAGGGTGAACTGGGTTAGCGTGAACAGGGCGTGGTGTTACACAGATTATTCAATGGTACGTCACATTATCCAATGTAAATAACAGATGCGGCTAAATTGTCGCATATTTGGTGAGCATGCCCTTTCATTCAACTGACTACCCCATAAATTTTCAGGTATATGCAGTGATAATTTTCGTTTCATTTGAACTAGAAAGATGCTTTGTTACATCAATACTCTCACACGTTCCGTCTGAATAATGGATACTGATCAGTTGATGGGAGGATCAATCCCACCACAGGGTCATGATGATCACTTACAGTAAACCCCTCTGGAGTGTGGCCAGTACCTACCTATTTGTCCAAATCATGTCTTCAGGAGAACTGTAGCCGCCCTGATCGACCGTGTCTGAGCAACTTGTATCCTTTGTCTCCTAGGTAAGCTGGCAACAAATCATTGTTTTATTCGAAGGAGTTATTGGCTTTCTCCAGCTAAGTTCATGGGAGAACAATCAACGTGACATCATGCGCCAGGCGATCGATTCGGGTAGGATTAACTTAAGCTACGACAGTCTAATAATCATCAGTACTTTGAGCCCTGTCAATCGACGTGGTTCAGTTAGCATTTCGGATCTAACACGGCATCTTTCTAATTAACCTGATGCTCACTTGCCGTACATCTAAAATCGTGATGCGCTAAGAAGGCTAAGTAAAACAAACATTTGCGATTTCACCCTTTTGTGCGGCGCTGTGCAAATGAGTGCTGCTGATTAACTTTCTCCAATTTTACCAGGTCCACGTGAACCAATTACATGGTAGAATACTTGCCTAATACATCGGTGTAAAATTTCTCATATAGTGATTCAGCTGGTGAGATATTCAGGGGAAACTATTCCACAATGCAGCCTAGGGCATCGGTTCGGGCGATTCACACAGTTATTGCTTTCCATTCTAGATCAACTCTGAACATTTTTACAAGTCCCGGGGTTCCCCTAATCAGGCACCATCTACTTAAGCCCAGCCCACTCCGACCACTTCATCCATCTCCAAGGGAAGCCCTGCGACCTTATTGGCAAAGTCGTACGAATTCCTAATGAAGGTGCTTGATTTCTCTTTGAGTGGTTTTAGTATACCAGCTGAAAATGTGGGTAGCTCATTTAGTGGCGAGCCTATACCATCCACTATTGGCCTTATCGGGACATCTGCCTTGTGGATTTTTGGCAGTCCGTAGAGTCGTGGTTGAATCGCACTTTTTAGGTACAACCGATACCTTGTTACCTTGTCCTGAATGGTTTATTATGGATCTCAAATATCTACCAACTTCGACCTTACATTTATTCATTATTGAAGTAATACTGCTACCGATAATTTGTCGATAGGGTCCATCGGCGAGGTGTTGCCTGACCTTTTGAAGATAGTCGCTCTTGTCCATCACTACTGTGGCTTTACCCTTATCGGCCTTAGTAATGACAGTACTATGTACATGTCTCAGTGTGTTCAACGCACTCCGCTCTGATGGTGCAATATTCGGAACTCCCGGCTGTTGGGATTTTGGTACCGTGACCAACTGTACTCGTAGCTCCTCAGCTTTCACTGAAAGAAGCTTTTGAAACACCGATTCGACACCAGGAATTACTTCTTCCGCTCTTATTACTTTTTTGCTCACAGCGAAGTTTAGTCCCTTTTCTAACAGACAGCGGTCGTCCTAACTCAGTGTTCTATCTGACAAGTTAACTACACCACAGTGATTGGCGGATGGTTTCCTCCTTTCTGTGACCTTTCTAGAGCCCTGAGTCACGAGAAGCAGTTGGTCCAAATTACGTATCTACCTATCCTTGCATTGCCGGCCCTGCGTAAGCTTCAATTCTGTGGATTTGGTGTTGAGCATTTGGAAGTTGCCGGGTCCGATTGTTACCAAACTTTTCCGAAAGCGATTACTACTAAATCGGTTCCAAGCGTTTTTCACCTGAGTGTCCGTTTGTCTGTTTATTGAACGGACTGACCGGAGATTCTAAAGTCTTCAGGCTTCCAGTGAAAAATCATTCAGCCATTGCAGTCAGTTAATGCAGAAAATTTGTTAGATACTTCACAGCTGTTCCATCACTGTTGGGAATCAATACCAGTATGCAAAGCACAAATCTCTTAGGAAATTCCGAGCGAAAACACTTTTATTAACAACTGAGCACCATACCATTTGACCAAAACTGGACGATCACTAGTGTCAGTGGCTTGTACTAAAGTGGGAGCAACTTATCTCCGAAGACCCCTCCTCTCAGGTTGATCGTGATTAGGGTTTGCGAGGAAACAAAACTAACATGACTGAAACCGTGTCACTAAAAGATTGTGCGCTACAATGTGTCAAAGAATATGTTGTGCACACTAGTATTCAGTCACTGGGGGCCGAACAGTAAAAGTTGGGCTGAAAGTTTTAGGGTTCTAATAATTTTAGGTTTACTGCTCTACTGAATCCCCAATTAGACTGACCTCATACACAGAACACAATCCTAGGCATCATTCTCAAATCGCTCAAAAATTAAACCGCCTAAAGTATGTTGTGTCCAAAACGTAAAGTTTACATTAAACACACGTCAAACTAATTTCACTCCGCTTAACTAAGCAGCCTGAAATTCTTGGACTAATGGGTTGACATACAACGGTATTTAAACCACGAAGTCATTCTGGATCTCAAAGTAGTACAATTTCGTAGACGCGTATAATTCTGTGAGTCTAAACCTATTGCAGAACTTCCGGACATACGCCTGTGAGAAGTATGATAAAAAGCATACTGGAGCACCCACTTTCGGTTTCTTTCTTCACGTATGACAAGATAGATCGGTTATCAGGAGTTCGCATCACAGATACAAACGGAACAACCAAGACCAAGCCTGCAAAAATTTATGCGTATAGTCCTCATGTGGGATGGCTTGGTATTACAAGTGTGAATTGGCTGTTTGCGAATAGTTTGGTGATATAGAAACCCAAAGGCAAACCACATTCACTATTCTAATGGTTTCCATGACCAAATGCGAATGGTCCGGTAAAACTGTTTAATTCCTTCCGAATAGTTAGATTAACTCACAAAACGTGATGAATGGAGGCTGAACTATTTTCTCTTTAAGCGCGCGTTGCTTTGATCATGTTGGAATTCGCAGGTCGTGCAATTTCTAATCTACCTGAGCGGAATTCACTTATGCGACCCCATTAGGTCGCTGCCACCCGATAAGCATACTTTGACAAAGGTGACTGTAATTTAAGGACACAATAGTGTGTTGTACTCGGTAGGAGTCAACCAATCAAACAACGGAATCAGCCGGTCACCACCAAGCAAATGTCACTCGGTTTTACTCGTAAACAGAAAACTTACTACCAGATCTTATCTGTTGCGGTTACTATAAGTTACCTATTTCAGTCTGAATACAGGTAACTTTGTTCCATTACCAAGGGTTGTATACAGTTAACGAACACCCGCATCGGTAGAATGCAGATAACGTTTTTTTTTGAAGATCTAACTAATTAGCACGATATACTTGTGATGGCTCGTTTTCAGCCGAATAGCTCATACCCATGTACTATTAATAATCCAGCATTCCAGCTGCCAATTAAACTGTATGAAAGGACATACTTGTTTTCTTCCTGAACAATGGCAGTACATTCGTGTGACATCGGTTCGCGGTGTTACAGTGTAAATCACAGGGCTTGCGCATTAACAAGAGTTCGATTCGAGCAGTCTCTCTAGTTGGTTAACAAAGTCCACCTTAAATAATTATACTTTTATGACTACACAAATGTATATTATGTCCCTCATCTTCATTCCGCGATTGCCACTCAAAACATCGTACTTATTACGTATGAAGCAAACGGTTTTTTTAGATTCTACTGTACTGTACCGGTACTGGTAAGAGTCGGCAGATTTCCAAATATGTGTGTGTGGGTGTTTAGATTGTGTGAATGAAGAAAAGATCGAAAAAATGGAAACAAGCCGCGGTCATATAGCTGGACAGACACAAGAAATACAGGCTGATTAGTACTGGAGCGGTACGATATTTTTCTCCGTATGTTCTGATCTTCCCCCAATAAGGACTTTTATTAGTTGCATTACGAGTTATAAAAACGATGCATTCTTACATTTCAAATTTCTCCTCACCTTCTTCTCTGGCCCTCACGACTTCATGGTTCCAGTCAATAGTTTGTCCTACTTGGCCCTATTCGTGCCACCTGGATGAGTGAATGTACAAACCACTTGGTGTGTGAAACATTTCCACAATCACCTTTCCACCAAATTAACCGCCTTGTGTCGTTCTTGTCAGATTCTTCTAGTGGACTTTGTACAGCAAATAGCTAACTTATAAGAACACAATGAGCGAGCGACGTTAAATGGGCACAACATTATCATTTCAGAAAATAGATGGACACTGGATCACAACGAAATTAACGTTTTTACCTGCAGAGTTGAGGAATTTCGGTACGCGGTTTCACACACATCAATTTTGAATTGAATGCGCACCTTAGGAAAGCAGTCTGTTAGTGTGGTGGCTAGCAGGTATAAATTTGGAGTTTTAAAATCTTCATAACACGGGGAGTGGTAAGACGGGGCCAAATATCAAGGAATGACGAATCCTGTTATTTGGGTTATATAGAAAACAGCGAAAACTGTAATAAATTCTTCCGTGGGACTTAGTGTCCTGAAACTTTTTGGTACATCAGAGCAAAAACGAAACAACTATAGAGGAGACAGCAGCTTCGAGATTGAGGCTCAGTGCAGGGATATTCAAGATTAGTAAACACAGCAGCATACTTCGTTTTCCTATATCAATGAAATCGATATTGAGGGATACTAGAAAACACTCGCTCTTGTGAATCGTAGTACATAAAAATCTACCTATTGTACATATATAACGTGGGTATATCCTGTTCTGGCATTGCTAGATATACCGTTGAGTGCAAAGGTTGACGGTCACACGGTCCAACGAGACCTTTTTCCAAGTTATGCCTTGGGATAAGTCGAAGAGTTTAAGGTGTACATTCAATGTCAGAGTGAGAAAACAGATAATCAAAAGCGTTTCTGGCCACGTTCGAATTTCGCGTTTGTTCCACAAGTCGCGTCCGCTTACTGAACCTAGCCACACGCGGATTTGGAGAGCTGACTGTACTCCAGATAAAATCTAATCTAAATCACCACATTACCTCAGACCTTTGTCCCTCTGCATCAGCTGTTGCACCTGAAAGGTGGATGCAATGAAGCGGAGGTATAGTTTCTTTGGAAAATATCTGTTTTATTGTCCTTACGTATAGTGATAGCAGGATTTCCGTAGTATGACGAATGCAACCAACTACGACCTCCTGGAAAAAATCAGACATAGTGACTGCTTCGACAGGTCACCTATTCATCAGACACAAAAGAGTGGTAGTGGAATAACTGAGCTGTGACTGCTAATCCGTCAACACGTTCCTCTCACTTTTCCCTGTCCTCCAATCAGTCTTGAATTATAAAGAAGTGTGCTTTCGAACAAGCAGGCGGGCGATGCAATCAGTCTTCTGTTTCTGTAAAGAAGTTTTGAAAAGTCTTGAAACAACGCTTCACTTTCGAAACGGATACGTGCTGTAAACTTTGATTAACTCTATTGATATCTACTGCTTGTGCAGGTGAAGGTTTTCCTCTGTCGAGACAGATGGTAATTGTGTAGACTGATTCGCTTTTCATGGGCGTATGTTGGGTTTTTGGCAACAAAACTTGGTGCAAAACACAACAAAATCTAGCAAAGGAGTTCCCTGTCTAAATTTCTACTTTAAAATCTATATTTTAAAATTTTCGCCCAACGGTCAGCCATCACCCAATGTGAACTCATTTCCAAAAGTGTCAATATTAATCTGTATTCCATACTGATTTGTCTATCAACCTATGAGCTGGATTTTCCTCCTCGGGTTCCATGTTTTGTGAGGGAAATATAAGTTATGTTTACGAAACTCGACAGCACGAGGCCGGTGAAGCTGAATAACTGTCGACCACAAACTCACGGCAAATGCTTGCAAGATTCATTCTTTCAGAGAGACATTAGTTTCGTGAAAACGCTTCTCTTGTTGCTTTAACCAACGTAACCAGTATTTTTCGTGGCTCCGAACATACTGGGGGGAGCTAACAAGAGTTCTACTCATAGTAGATCTCACTGACAATGAGTAGAATTGTTCGTACTGAGAGTGGAATTTCGGTCATTTGACGTATGAGGTAAGCGTCCATAGAACACGCACACTTGACGCATTCAATCTAGAGAGGCAGGCGGTTTTGAGTGGTTTGCTCACTATGGCAAAACATTCTTGGTTTGAATGATGATTGCATCATACAAAATATTGGTCAGTTTTGCTCAGGTTTCCTTAGCTATCGGCCAGGAAAGGACTTGGGTATTCGTTGGTTTCACAGGTGTATCCGTTTTACGCACATGGCGGCTCAACTTCGCCATTGCACATTTTGTTTCATATTTCGTTGGTCATTTGACGAAAGTGTGGCTAGATTAAAGAGTTTTCATTCCACGTGTTCGAAACATGAAATTTCCAGTAACTTGAAGTTTGAGGGTAAACAACCTGGGTCAGATCACTAACGGTACTATGCTTTCAAGCCTGATGCTTACTTACCTCTGTACATTTTTCAGATTAGACGGTCATTTGTGGGCCGGATCGTGGTAACTAAAGTTTGGAACAGATAGTCATATTATCCACTCTGATTTATTCAAGATGCTGAATTTACATTGCTGACCAAATACCCATTTTTGGCTGTTAATATATTGTATGGGGAATTCGCCACACGAGATGCGGCAAAGGCCAGGGAATTTGCGCTTCAGTGTACGAAACCTGGGAAACGCAAAACTGAAAGGAATCTTCGCCGTTTGTGTGCCAGCAGATACTTGTGGGCAAACTGTATTGCGTTCAAGTATTGGCCCGTAGGTCAAGGTTTGTAATCCCTAGGAATTCGCGAGTTGTTTGCTACTACTGATGCCCAGAAAGGATAAAGGGGTCGTGCAGTCGGTCTCGCCCTTTCAGGGCAGCTCGACTGCATTTGCCGGATTAAACCCGGAACAGGCCGTACTGCTTTCAAAATTGGACTCTTTTCAACAAAACAATTTCTCCATTGACCTGCTGACACAACCAAGCGCTCGATTTGCTCTTACAGTCGACCGACAGCCAAATTAACAGTCACGCACTGACTTATTGGTTTCTTAAATACTGAAATGGCGGACAGGATATGGCACTCAACATATCGCGAGTCTTGCGGTTAAGCTAACGACGTCTCCTTTGCTGTTTACGGCTTATAATTCACCACTGTACAGGGAATATGGTCAATAATATGCATGGGACGGTATTTGATGCTAACATATGGATGAAAATATATTCGGCGCCTTATAGCATATCCGGAAGTTAATGTCAAGCACTGCTGGCGAAAACATGAACACACCCACTGCGGGGTTACTTGTAGTCGAACATGGACTAAGTGGTTAAAAGCCATCGCACACGAAAGCAAATATATCATATACACGGAGCTTTTAGAAACTGAACATTGTCAAGCGTCCTGTCAAAATTTCCCGGACGTTCTTTGGACATTAAACAATAATGAACAAACAATACGACGCGGCGCTTTAATTAGTGTACAAACATTCAACTTCTATCGGAAGCGACGACAAAGCTTGAACTGCATTTTCCGGCAGTAGTATACATCATTACACACCTCTCCCTTCGGTAGTTCGCATGGATGCCACCGATGTTCGATTCGTCTTGCCTAGGTCGGCCTCTGCAACTGGTGTATTCGGCACCTATTCGAGCGTGTCGTGCCACTTTCCAAGCTGGTTAACGTTTACCATCTTCGATCCTCGACCGTCCTGAATTGTAGAAAATTTCCCCCGACGATCGGTAACGACAAACGGACCTTGCCACCGTCTGCTCCACTTCCGCGATCCCAGTCCAATCCTTACAGTATTATGATGATCTCTTCACTTGACCTTCGCGCCTATGGGGAATATTCACGTCTTCCTACCTGCCATTTTCTGTCTAATTCTCCCCTGAACACCTGTCAAGTTTTCTCGGGCTCTCCTACTCTCTTCTGCTAGCTCCTCCGGCTACAACCGAATTTCCTGAAATATTTTCATTACCAATTGAAGTGACATCCTCAGTACGCTGTTGGGGAGCGGAGTGTAGCGTAATTGTACGTCAATGTTTAGGAGCTTGAGTTTTGTTCGCTTCGACGCCCTCTAACTAGGGCTACCGGACGTGGATTGTGCGCTGAACATGAAGATTTATGTATGTGGTAACACTTCCAGACCGGGCTCCTTAAACGTTCAATAAATAGGTCTGTTTGTGCTCTAGTTGTAACATAATTGACTTAATAACCAGGTGTTAAGCACTATCAAGTTTTCGTTTTGTAAGAATGATGATGATTACAATATTTAGGTACACCTTGATAAAATTAAAATAATGCGAAAAGTGGAATAAGTCAAACGGTGGCTTATCGTTTGAGAATGACTGGTTTGGACTCGGGACGTATATTCTCTGCAGTATAGCCGCTACACGTGTTCCGTAATTGTCCGGGGGCTTGTGATGCTTGGTTGACTTCCCGCCCTGTGAGCGCGCGTATGTGTCCTGGACCGAGTTGCATGTCTATTTATTGTGTGCATTGTGAAGTGAGGGATGTCCATTCTTGTTTGACGGTTGCACATATTTGAATACAACTTGACCTGATGTGCTTGAATGTCGTAAGCGTGACACACGATGAGGTGGTAGCCGTGTATTCGCAGTGGATAGGAAATTTTGGTGTACATGTAGCAAGTGAGATATGACTTTGTCGCGTGATCCGGGTGCTTATGACGCTTGATCTAGTGGGTGCAGACAGACTAGACTAGACAGACTAGACTAGACAGACTAAGCAACGTTAGTTGAAGGAACAAGGGTGTGACCGCTACAGTTCCAAGACGAATTTATCTAGTCAGACGCCTATACTCCTCATAAGAAACAGCTTGGATTCTTGGGCGTGAGAGCAGTCGTTCATAAGTGACAGTTAACAACGTACGCCTCTCCAGAATGAAGATGTGACAACGAGATTAGTGAAACGGTAGCATGTTGCACCTGGGCGCGATGAAGGCGCTGACCTGACTGACTGACCAAGTATAGGCGCCGTGAATAGCAGTAGGAAGAACACGACTGTCCTCCAGCAATTCATTCGTTATTCAGTTCTGCTTCTTCGCTAGACAGAGATGCTTTGGGAAATACAAGCCCAGCAGGACTGTCCACTCTTGCGTGCCAGATTACAAGCACATTGTTCACAAGATCACCTTCCGACATTATATTTTAGGTTCTTTCACAAAAGACGTTTTAATTCTGGTCGGCAAACTTTCACCTATACAGCACCCTTGAAACGTCGATAAAATCCATACAAATATTTGTCTCAGGTACCTTGGCTTACACGAAGTCAAACGGGCGTCAGCATCGTGTGCAGAAGCCACGTCTTTCAGAAGGTTGTGTGCTGTTGTAAACTATTATGGCTCTACATAGTTAGGTATTGGAATTGGCGATCAGTGCTCGTTTGTATGTGCCCTGCCACCAGACTCAAAGATAATCTCTCGGAATTTTCTTCTTCTGTCAGAAGCAAGCGTAGTTTTCCACTGGCGTACTGAGCTAAGTAAATGGAATTCCCTGAAGGCGTTTCTGTCGATGACCACGGAGCCATTTGATTAAGAGGAAACCTTTCGATTGTACTAAAGGTAATCTCTCTCATACAGGCACTTGGATCAAACACATGTTGCAACGCGATACTATGTTAAGGGATTGATGTATTTAGCCTGTCAACATTACATTCTGAAACACATTATGGAATACGCTGATGGTCTAGCGATTCGCTGCAGCGTACGCTGCTCTTTCAATTCCATTTATCATACCAGGTGTAGAGACGCCGTTTGCGTTCTTATACAGTATTGTTCAGACTATAGATGTTGTTTAATAAAACAAATCAGAATATCGGAGGCAGACGCGTCTAATACTGGAGAAGACTGCAGTTATTGCTTAGGTGACTATGAACTGCCGGACTGTCGTAGATTCCCTTCAAGTTGGTCTTACACAAATACAATCACCATCAACTCTGTGGTGATAATTCATCGATCATTTCGGAATATACCATGCCCCTCTGGATTTACTAAAGCAGCTTTCCAGAAGCATGACACTGGGATGCACCAACACGGTATCACATGCGCTTATCACAGCACGATATTGCATTGGTAGTTTGCGACTTGCTGCAATTAACATTTTGAACTGGTTTATTGAATTTGATACAGGAAAGCGAAAGGAATTTAAGGAACTATAATTATGAGACAGAGCTGAACTTTGATGCATAAATTAGAAAGTGAATTATGATTTTGGGTGAGTGAAGCATAGTTCTACCCCTAACCCGGGAAAACAGTAGAAAGCGTCACTTAGACACAAGGTACGCACATAGTACGCCATAGTTATCGGCCATACCATGGAGACAATAAGGATGTTGCCTCTCCGTGTAAGAACACAGTGATATGGAGCATCGGGCGGGAAAGCGGTGGCCTGAAGCCACAGATTCACCGGTGGAATATCCATCGCTGTTTTGTACTGGCATAAAGCTACTCTGCGAAATACCTAGACAAAATCCGAACCAAATCTGAAAAAATAGTCCGTTTGGAGAAGTAGAAAAGCTGTTTATTGACCAACAAGTTAATTGCTGACTTGTCTGTATATTCAGTCCGAGAGTCAGTATGTTTCTATTAGCGCGCTTCGCCGTTTTAGCGTGGTCCTGTCCTCATGATTGCCCACTTGGGATCACAGCTTACTTTCTATTCACCTTTGAAATGCAGTGGAAGTAGAATATGGTACCCAATGCACTTTAGCCTTCAAAAACTGTATGTATATGCTCAGCTTATGTGGGTACCGAATTGTCGCTGCGCGGAAGCGTGTATACCCTGCGTAAACTTCAGTGAGTAACATTTGCGACGGAACGTGAAAGGGCTTTTTGCAAGCAGTAAACTGGCTTATAATAAAATATCACAATTCTCACGCACCACAATGCACCCTAACTCGTGGGTGAAGGTATTCGTGCATGAATGGTCAATTAATAAGCTACACTAGGTGAACCTAAAATTTTCAAAAACGCCTGAACCCCTGGAGCAGAAGCCTTGGACTTGCGAGACACCAACCTTCCCACGCTCTACGAGTGGCAAAGTCGCGACGGGTAATCTTAGTTAAATTTGCTTCGCTTCGAACCAATGATCGTATGTTCCTAATGAGTACACCTCTGTCCTCTAGCTGATATCTGATCATGAGACCAGTTTTCACCTCCCGTTTTCTACTCATAAGCCACAAAGAAAGTCACAAACCAAACGATGCCGAGGGACAGATATGTGAGGTTCGAAGACGCCAAGAAGAAGTGCGACAAGTCCCATAATTCGTTTTAAAATATTCACCTAAAAGCACATATTTTGTCACGTCTTATTACCACAGCATATTTTGCTACATAATGCTAGGGCACAACCAAAAATGGAAAGGTCATCATAATATCCGGAACCATAAGCGACATCGGGCGAAAATTCAACTTTTTGGCTGACTACTAGAAATTGTTAGTGGTGTATTGTTGCTTTGTAATATATCGAAACAACTGGAACTTACTTTGAACATGGAAAACTGCTCAAAGGAAATGATCACCTAAGCGAACGAATAGGCACATTTCAGACACATTCCACAAAGGTATTTTCCCACCAACGAAATGTTAAACCCAGTCTTCCTAGAATAGATTTGCAACATTCGACAATTTAAAGCGGCCATAATTGTTGAGATAGCAAAAATTTGCATTTATTAGAAGGACATCAAAGCCGCTGTTCCTCTCAAAACTGTGCTGGGTCCACTTGGGCTCTAAAACACATTGTGAGCTCACTTTTGATGCGCTATCCAGCTACCATCGCGACATACACGATGGACGGAAAACTGGGCCTGATTAGAAGCGAGCAAGCTTTTGCCCTTCAGACCTCCTTATGAAATGTCCACAGACACCCCAGCCGCTGCACTCTGTGTTTGGTTACCCACCCATGTCTTCTTACATAATCGGTGGCATATAATCACTGTGAAACATGTACGCGGTTTAGAGCTG
>SJOL01000781.1:15595-71548 GCA_004794785.1 Opisthorchis felineus | reverse complement strand
TGGTTTTGGATGGCGTCAGCGTGTTAGTAACGAGGTGATTAGAAAACGGGTATTTGGTTGTGCTGCAGGTACTTCAATCGGGGAAAACATCCAGCACCACCGACTACGATGGCTCGGTCATGCGCTACGCATGCCGAAACACCGTCTACCGAGACGAGTATTGTTCTCTGTGCCTCCTTCAGAATGGCGCAAACCGCGAGTTGGACAACGTATGACTTGGCAGAAGGGCGTGAAAGAGATCACGAAGAGTTTGCGTGTTGTTGGTGTTGTACGCCTTCCAGGATGGGGCCCCCGTGACCCCGCCTGTGCTTGGCTGGAGGCGTTGCAAGAAATGGCGGCTAATCGATGTCGTGGCGTTCGTGCTGTCAGTTTCTTTCCAGATTGTCTGATTGAGCGGTTGAAGGTGTAAGCACCTCAGAACGCTTGACATAGACTAGGTCACTAGGTCCCATCTCTACCCACTCTTTTTCTCTTCTTTTCACTCTAGGACTTTAAATATAATTAGACGAACCTTATGGTTGTACGACAGTGAAGCATCATTGTCGACACTGATGTTGCTGTCTTTGATGATGATGATGAGTCCTTTTCTGTTGTAGCTCATTTCTTCTATGATATTCTGTTTGGTTCGGATATTAGATTTATTAAATAATTTTCAAGAAGCTGTTCATGCTTTTTTGACGAAAATTACTTTTAACGGATATACATGGGGGTCTAGGCTGTGACATGAGGCCGTGCACGGTCACCTGCGCTCTATTAGCCACCGGCGGCATTTTGACAGCCATCAGTTCAGGTATCATCGGATGAGTGCCCACACATTACAGTCATGTCAGTTCCTGTCTTTCAGACTATGGTAGCTCGTTCCAAGTAGATCGGATATAATGACGCTTGTCTCTGGTCTAGGGCTAAGTAAGCTGGTGCAAGTGGCCCTGCTTGTTTTTTTTAGGACCTGCCTTTGGCTGGGTCCTGTCGCTATGATCTACCTCGTTGCTACTGAGTTCTCGTGTATGCAAAGAGGTTAGGGTTTCAAGAGATTAGAATTCACCAGGGCAAGTGAAGACGGCACCTAGCATGGGGAACAAACGGCTTGGTTGGCAGGTGTGCTGGACGCTTCGGACGTTCGATTTTCCAAGATATTGTGACTAGATGGCCGATTGATTTGAGCACCATTGTATTCGGAAGTAGTTTTAGGGGTCAATGTCTTCTCGCGCACTAACTTCACACCCTTGAAGCAGAGATGCTAAATACAGTCAGATAGATTTCGAGCGAAACGTTTATAGAGGCTCGGGGACAAATTTTATCAAACTTTCTGTGAATCCAGCTATGGCATGCCTAGCGGATAAGCCTAGGCTGCATATTTTCAGCGGTATCTTGAAAGGCTTTACGTGGTGAGTTGCAGTCTGACATTAATAAGTTAGTGATAAAAGCTATGGACCAAGATGAAGCAGACTTAAATTAGATCTTTTGGACGGGTGAGCCAATAAAGGGAGCCATTTTGCGTCTTGGGGAGCGTATTTTAAGCCTGAGGTTAAGAGAGTCACCAAAGCAAATTCTCCTGTTCTAGCAGCGGCAACAATGAAAATAGCGAAACGAAAGAAGAGGATGTTTTTCCCATCGAGAGACCAAACATTCCGTCAATCTGTTAAAACAGATTGTGGAAGTGGAAGGAATAAGTACGTGGGGAGAACATACGCAATCAGGTTTCCCGTAGCTAAAAGTAAATGGGCGGATGTAGCAGTCGCAAATTTCGTGAAGGCTACTTCCCAATAAGTTCCCAAGCGATCTTGTCTCTGACACAAAACAACGGAACTCTCAGCGCGCCAAGAATTTACATTGCAAGGCTTAGTTCAACATTTTTCGAACTGTTAAGGTGTTGGAACCTGTGACAACTCCACTCTTATTGTCGTCAGTATGTTTATACCTGAAATATCTAGAGAACTCGTTGACCAGGCCCACGCCAAAAGCGGGATGGCGTATCGCAAGGGGCGGGATAACTGTGTAGAAGAGGCGCAAACTTAGTAATTAGAACAGAACACAATGAACGGAGGAAAGGAGGATTGAAAGGGCACTGGGGCTAGCCGAAAACACTTGTCACAATAATTCCGCGCGATACTTGTGGCTCTTGGACAGGTCGAATTCTGACCTGGGAATGTAACACACCATCTCCTCCAGCGCTATAAAAGAGCGGAGAAAGGGAAAAGTGAACAGTAACAAACAGGTGTCACACTGGTTCATACGGAGCGGTACACAGACAACCACCTACCCGTAGCTAAACCAGTTGGAGGTTAGTGGACATATCTTCATTCATATGAGCATTTCTTAATCCTGAGCGTAGGCAACATCACATATAATTCATTCCCGATAGCAGTCAGATTAAAAGAAGTCCAGAATATACTAGGGAGGACTAATGTAAGTTCCATACAAAACGTCAAACTTCCCCGTGCATGTACTCTTCAGATCAGGCCCGGAAACAATCGTTCTCAATCCTTGTCCAAGAGGACTTTGAAGGGCCATTTAGACTGAGTTTTTACCACCAGATCGCTGAAAAAAACTTCAGGGGATTTTGCTTG
Organism: Opisthorchis felineus; assembly: GCA_004794785.1. Classification (NCBI taxonomy): domain Eukaryota; kingdom Metazoa; phylum Platyhelminthes; class Trematoda; order Opisthorchiida; family Opisthorchiidae; genus Opisthorchis; species Opisthorchis felineus. Next base: position 68,981 of record SJOL01000781.1, on the reverse strand, counting down.
GTGCACTAATCGGGTAGAGTTAACTGGTGACCGCACAGCCTCTTGTTCTCATGAGGGTAGAAAAGTTTGAGGCTTGGATCTTGGAGTAGTCGATGGGCAAGTATTAGATCATCATCATTTCACTTTTCATCATCATTTCATTTTTCGTCATCATTGTCGGCTGTTAGAACCGCGTACTTTTCGTACAGTGGTTGTAGCTGCCACAGTTTCGTTCACCGATGATTTGGGGAGGTGGGGTAGGTAGCTGCGCATTGGAGACGGGAGCTGATAAATTGGTGCGTAAATACAGCACTGTCAGTGGGCTGTCCATTGGGGGGATTGGGAAGGGAGCTATGCATTGAAGGCTATAGCTTGGATGCACGGGCGCCATGGAGGGCGCGACTGGGCCATGTCTGACAATGTCTCTGACCATTGATGTGGCCCGTCTCGGGGTCCCCATCCAGGAAGACGGCAATGACCAGCGCAGCTGAGTTTGCTGGTAATGGCTTTTATACTTCGCTGCCAAGTCATTGTTTGACCGCCTCTGGCTCGTTTCCACCCTTCACGTGTTTGTGCGAAAATAACCTTTCGAGGAAGTCGGTCGACTGGCATACTCAGCAAGTGGCCAAGCCAGCGCAAGCTATGCAGTGTGATCAGTTCACCTATCGAGGGTGAGTTATTTCTTCCGAATATCATTCGACGTACTTCAGCATTGCTGATCCGGTGTTCCCACCAGACTCGGGCAATGCTCCGAAGATATCGATGGTCAAACACTGAAAGCCTTTTGACGTCCTCAACGTGCAACGGCCAGGTTTCTGATCCGTATAGTAGTATGGGACGCACCGCAGCATTGTAAACTCGACCCTTGACGGATAAGCTGATGTCACGCCTACGCTCTGGCCTTCCCAATCCGGATGAAGACCGCGAAACCGCCGGGACTGATACAGCTGCCCAGGTAAACAAATTTGTCTACTACCTCAATCGGTTCATCGGCAAGCATGAGGCTATGGTTCGAGCCCACCCAGTTTTGCAGTAGCACTTTACATTTTGCAGGTGTGAAGCGCATGCCAAACGGTGAGGCGGAATTATTTAGATTATTTAATATTGTTTGAATTACCACGGGGTCAGATCCAAGAAGAGCTATGTCGTCTGCGTACTCGATATCTGTGAGCGGACGCCCAGGGAGCACTTCGACCCCACAGGTGTTAGAGGCTGATAGTGAGTCTTCCATGATCGTATCAACGACGAAGTTGAAGAGGAAAGGTGAAAGAGGACAGCCCTGTCTGACAGCACTTGATGTAGTGAACTCAGGTGAGAGCTTCCCGTAGATCTTCACACGGCCGCGAGAGTTGGCGTACAGCGCCTTAAGGAGGGTCAAGAATTTATGGGGGACACCTTTGCTCCACAGACACTGCCATAGTGCCTGACGGTTCACAGAGTCAAAGGCAGCTTTCAGATCAAGAAACACAACCATTGTTGGTTGCTGGAAGCAGTGTCGCTGTTCCAGAATTTGTTGGAGGGTGAAGATATGATCGATGCATCCTCTTGCAGGACGGAACCCAGCTTGGTTTTCACGGATCTGTCTCTCCCTGTGTTCGGTCAACCTTCGAAGGATAAGACCAGAGAGCGCCTTCGATGCCACAGCTACCAGGCTGATGCCACGGTGGTTTTCACACAGCGTCCGCGTACCCTTTTTGAAGATAGGCATAACTGTCGACATTCCCCATTCTGCAGGCACCTTCTCTTTGTTCCATATAGTACTGATAAGCTTTTTCAGGTGGGTCACCAGGGATTCTCCGCATTCTTTGAATAGGGCTGGATAGAGACCGTCCGGTCCTGGTGACTTCTCGCGTTTTAGCACGGATATTTCGTGCTTTATTTCTTCCGACGGGCGATCAAGGTTTACATTCTATTCGCCTGTATGCGCTATCTCTACAGGCTGTGTTGCAGGAGGCCAGCTGAACTGTTCTTCGAAGTGTTCGGCCCATCTTTCCAGTCGACGTTTATGCGAGTGAATTAATGAGCCATCTTTTTCACTTGTAGTTTCCCTGACCGTTGCTTTCCCAGGGCCAGTCGATCGTATCAGTTGATCTAGGGCACGGCTGTTTCCAGTAGCAAAAGCCTTCTCCATCTCCCGAGCTTTCGATGTCCACCATAGCTCTCGGTCTTTCCTTAGACTCTTCAATATTTGGCGCCTGACGGATTTGCGTGCGCCGTCGTACTCGTTGCCTGCTGGTATTGATTTTCTGGCATCAATCATGGATAGCGATCTCGCCGACATCCACTGGTCTTTTGGTCGAATCGGAGAGGTCGGACAGACAGCACTGAATGCCGCTAACATAGCTCCTTTCACATTTTGCCACGCTTCATCCACATGCTCGCTGCCACCACAGTATTGGTTTACTGTGGAGAGTTGTTGGGCTAGCTCAGACCGACACTGTTGAGCTATGGTCGTTCTTCGAAGATAGTGGATTGGCATGCTTCTTGCTAATTTGCGAGGGCCTGAAGGGAAGCGAACTGTCAGGCAGGCACGCACCACGGCGTGATCGGAATCAATCAACGAACGGCAGTCTTGAATTGTTGCTCTCCAGCGGTGGCTGATGGCCATGTGGTCCAACTGGGTCCACGGTTGATTTGTAGTTGGTGGTCGCAAGGTTACGTGATGCGAACGTTTATGTTGAAAGTTAGTACTTGCCAGAAACAGTTCATGGTCAACACACAACTGAAGGAGTCAATTTCCGTTGTCTGTGCGGCGAGCATCGACTCCGAATCGACCGCCCAAATGTGATTCCAAGGAGCTCAGACGACCTACTTGAGCATTCATATCGCCTGCAAGGATCATAATGTCAGTGCTTTTTGCTTGACGAATGAGCCTGGCTAGCTCTCGATAGAAAGTATCCTTCTCAGCATCAGAACTGCAGTCCGTTGGTGCATAAGCCGACACTACAAACAGGCACCGTTTTTTATGCCGAGACTCATTGAGCTTGATTGAACTGAACAACCGGACGGCGCAAAGACGACTGTTCACGGGGATCCAATCCAGCAAAGCGCGTTCAGCTCTGGGGCTGAGTGCAACTCCCGCGCCATATATTCCACGAGCCATCGCTTCTGGGTCACCGGACACACGGAGGGAGAAATGTGAAAGAGCTGAGTTCATCCTTGGCGTTCTGAGATGCATAACCACGCCTGGGTCTTGTATGCGTGTTTCGGAGACACAGCATACATCAATTTTAAGGGAGTATAAGGTTTCAGCAAGCATTGCCTGTTTGCCAATTTGACATAGAGTACGGACGTTAAAAGCTCCTATATAGAAAGGATCTCGTGGATTTAGAAGGGTGTTATTTTGTTTACTGTTAATAGGCAGCGAGGAGCATAAGGCCCTTCGGTCAGATAACTGACAGTCAAGTGACCCAGTGACGTTTGCTTGTGTGGTGGGAAGGGGTTGGGGAGGGACATCGGTGGACACAGAACTGCGCGGGCAAATGCTACTTCCCGGTCGCCCAGGCCGAGGAAGGGGGCTTGGTTGAGGTACCCCACCTTGAGCTTTTGACTCAAAAGTCTCACCCACAAGGCAGTGGGAGGATGTAGGGTTTTGTTCGGGGACCCTGCCCCTAGCCTCTGACTCAAAAGTCTGACCTGCTCGGCTGCAGGGGGTTGGCCTAACCCGAGGGCGCAGGGAATAAGGCATTACTGTCTCATTCCTGATGCGGCTGCGCACAGCAGGTGCCTTTTGAGCAGCACCGGACTCTTGGTTTTAAAAGTATTTCGACCGTATGGGATAATGCGCCGGATGTCACGGTCAACCGTTGGGAAATCGGTGTGCGGTTTTTAGGGCCGGCCTTTTCTAACCCGTCCTTCCTCGGGGGAAGGCAGCATCGCTGCTTCCATAAATGTGGTCATGCTGGTCGCCTGGGGGAAACACCTTACTGCCTTCACACTCCTGTCGCGGAGGACAGTACGACTTTACCCCCAGATCGCCTCGTAGCACGATTACTCGTAGTACGGGGTCTCGCTGCCCTTGGTCTGACTGTTCCCCTTTGGCCTTCCTGGCATGGTTGCACCTTGTGGAACGACGTTCCAGCCAGTGTAGCCCGCGGGATCATAGCAGCACTCAAGCCCGACCACCACGTCAAGGTGGCAGCTTTAGGTCCAAGTATTAGATCGCCCACCACCAGACGTCTTTTGACAGAGAACAGGCTGCCGGTTATGTTGAGAACCTAGGATTAAATTCCCATTTTTACGTATTAAGTCAACCGAAATGCAAATCATAACTAAGAATAGTCACCGTCACTTAATGTGTGAAATCCGCATCCACTATGCATAACAGTTTGGCTTATTTTGTATATCTGATTCATACGGAATGCTTCCGACAATTCAATTTTTTAAGAGATCGTGTTGCCGCGACAGGGCTTACTCCATTCAGTGTACAGCCGAACGCAGATACAGCAGGCGACTACTATCACTTAACAGCATGAGCGAGAATCGAGGTGTGAGAGCTACCAGGCTGATTGCTGGTGCATGTGTGAGTGCGTATACCAAGGTGTATGTGTGGATGCGGACGAGTGTATGTGAAGAGCCACAAAGTACTATGTACTGTAAAGAGAAAACAGGGTTATACCACAAGCCAACAGTAGAAAAATGCACAGGAATCGTGGCAGTCTCACTCTGACCAACTCTTTACTTCAGCTGCGGTAATCTACAACCACCCATTCGATGTTTGTCTCAAAATCCGCAATTTTGGGTATGAGTCTTCCCCGACCATTTCAGAGGTAGCACCCATGCAATCGCAAACGGTCCTTGCTACTTACCGCTCCACTGCGTTACAGTACTGATCTAGTTTCACTTCATCCGTCGCGTTACTGAGCACACCCGTACATCGAACGTATTCATAATAGGCTTTGGCAGCTACTTTACTGGCACCCAACTTTTGATCATCTTATCCAAGGCAACAGCAATGCTTCTTGAATGATTTTACCTAGTGTATCGGGAATGGCCCTCTTGAGCTTCAGAGGTTTCCAAGTCATTATCATGTTGTCTGGAGGTCCGAACGAGACCCCCTGACACCCACGGTTTACACCTGCCTTGTCTCTTTACATTTGGGGGAACACTGTGCTCGTGCTGGTGTGTGGATAAAGTAAAAGTTGCTAAAAGCCTACTGCATGCACTTTTCATCCTCATCTTTGCTGGGGTGACATTTTGCGCCGCGGAGGAATAACGAATGGTTTTTGTTGGTTGTTGGGGAGATCCTCCTTTAATAGGTATCAAGTTTCAGAGCTAATCACACGGGATCGGAGTGAATTCGTCCTAATTATGGGGGTTGTTCTCCTGGTTGCTTACTGCATCTTTGCTGTCGTGGTTACTTGTAATAAGCAGCTAGTCTTGTTTGACAAATACCGTTTTGAGTTGTTATACCCACAACTTCATCATGCATGACACTATTCATATACACCGCTTGCTACGCACACACAAACAAACAGGTGGTCTGTGTCCATTTATTTATAACAAACTTGTGTTGTTATAAAGACACTCATTTGTCAGTAAGTGATTTAGTGATGGCAGCCATACTCCCCATTGTTAGTGCCAATTTACTTGTTCTGGATGAGTCTCCATACGACCCTTATGGACAATCTCCCAGCTGTGTGCTGTTGTCGGGATGCGGTGTCTCCTTAGTTTAACGCTGTTGTCACAGCAAATGTTCATCCGAAATGGCGTCAGCTACACCTTTCCCACAAGCTCAACACACCTCTGTTCTTGAAGCCACTCTTAATAAGTTATCACACTCTATTGCCGGATGGACTTTTCGCTCCCTTCGATCGACTTGACATTGGAGTTCCACACTACCATATTGCTGCCTTTGATCATTTTATGACCTTTTTATTGTCGTTTTACTTGTGTTCTGTATGTCTTATCATGGACTGTCCTTCCTATACGAGCTGTCTATCACGTAATAATGGGAATTCCTTGCACGACAAAGATTCGGTCGATCCCATGGGTGTTCTCGCCAAAAGTAAATCACCACTTGCCGGAGTGCCGAGCAAAATGCTACTACTTGCGATTATTCTATCAACGGACTGCGTGTTTTCTCATACTACTGTGGTTTCTTGTTTAATGGCACATCGATCAATGGGAAAAAGTTTTCTTCAGTCGCACTCGATTAAAATGTTTTCCATCGGTTTGTTCACTTACCATACAATCTCCGTAATTGACTGTCGCTGGTGTTGTGTCACCGATTTCAGGTATCGCGCACCGGAAGTCTTGCTTGGTGATAAGAATCAAACCAAAGCAATCGATATATGGTAAGGAATGTCGATTGGTTTCTCTATACTCCATTTTCAGGTCTTCCGGGTGCATCATGGGTGAGCTGTTGCTGCACAAACCTTTGCTTCCAGGACAATCCGAAGTTCATCAAGTTGAGTTAATAATAGACCTGTTAGGTACTCCTAATGAACAGATATGGCCGGTATGTTGTTAAGTTATCTTATGTTATCTTCTGTTAAGGGAATGTCGAAGTTGCCGGCTCTTGAGAAAATAAACCTGAAAAAACAACCGTACGTTCCAAGATTACATATGTTATGCATTTACTTTTCTCTTCCCTTTGTGGTGTTGCGCAGCTTGTCGGTGAATGACACGATTGTGTTACCCATATAATTTTCGAACCCTACGTTGTTGCCAAGTTTTCTTTCATTTTTTTCACGCTGTCGGTGGTCCTATGCGGTATAGTAAGTAATTTAATTTAATGCTGAGGACTCTACTAGAAGCAATAGACAAGGACAACATCATGACGACCACCGTAGATATGTATTCAGGATCGATGCTGATGCCTTACTGTGGTACAGTCACAAGGCTTACTTCGAAGAGCCCCAGGGTGGAAAGGGAAGGAGTCTATATGGAATTGGCCTGGTGCTAGTCTATCATAACCATTGTTCGGTGCATACACTTACGATCTCTCAACTGGGTCCTCATTCATAATGGGGACCTTAAGTTTGTAGTTTGGTTTACTTATCTTGACAGCAGTGACTAAACTGTAACAGATGAAGTTAATGCACGCATCACCAAGGTATGAGCAATATTGTATCATCCCGGGCATCAGAAGGGAACATCACTGAGGTTAAATAACTTGTCTACAAAAGCACTGAAGGAAGTCCTACTCTTAGGTGACCTCTCGAATCTGAAGACCTCAGACGTTTTTACGTATTTGGTCACCGATATCTTTGTGGTGTAGCAGACGTTAACTGGCTGCTGCATTTACGCAGTGAAACGATCCGTAAGTGAGTGTTAGGTAATGGATTGGATTCCCTTTAGCAGCAAGTAAGGCTTACCGGGTTAAGGAAGTTGAGGAATGTGCTACGCATGCGCAAACACCGCCTACCACACAAAGTCGTGTTTTTCACTCCAAACTCTTGCTAGTGAAAGGTTCACGGAGGACGGGCCGTGACGTGGCCTGGCGAAATGGTAGCGGTTATTATCAAGCTGTGTGCTCTGAAATCTGTGATGGGGTCCACGTGATTTCCCTTGCATGTGTTTATAAACCTTAGAGGACGTGACACGTAACCGATCCCAATGATGAGCTTGCTGTTACTTCTTAGCCGGAATGCTAGCTCACGCTTGTTTGTCGCTGTGTACTGGGCTTGTGTTGGAAGAGGTTCGCAATTGACAGCGAGTCGGCTTCAATGAAGGCATTCCGTTCTAACATGGTGCTCATAGGTGTTTATTTCGTTGGTTTTGGAAGTTAGTTACCTTGCACTTGGTGGTTCTTCTCATGGGCAGATTTTTTGCATTAACTCAACACCTCATTTTGTTTTAACATTTTACTGGGAGTTTCTTCCTCCGTAGTTGTGTTAGTTAAGCACCAGTTTTCACTACTGTTGTATAGCTATTCCTGATGATGATGGTTACCGAAGTTAGGTAGTAAAGTCTGAAAGGCACCTTGTATCTGACTGGTAGTAATAGAGACTTCAACGAAGTTTATATTTTCATGCGTGAGTTTTAATAGTTATTTACGGAGGTAATGGGTCCCCGACCACCGGTCGCTTCTCCGTAACCTAAGTCTATGTGGCAAAAATACTTTGTCCGGCGTCATCAAGAAAGATGCGAATACTCCAGCTTTCGAAACTTATGAAGCTGGTAGAACATGAAGTATTTCGTGTAATACAGAGTCTGAAACGCTGGGTTGTGCTCAGTTCTGCTGTATCGGTGAGACACGTGATCCCAGTGGGTTGACAACTGCGCGTCCTAATGGTTTTCCATAGGGCAACAGGCTGTTTGTACTAACCCCTCTTTTCTTTCCACTTCACTGGCACATTCATACTCAAGGGTGTATGGCAATCAAGCACCAGCATTTACCACCAGTTTATCGTGTTTCGATATTTTCCACTAGTTTTTGGTACGCATTTCTCATTCAAATCAGTGCTTCTTTTCATTTTCAGGTATAACAACCTACGGCACACGTTTCCATGGCTTTCAGATGCCGGTTTGCGTCTCTTAAACTTCTTGTTTATGTATGATCCTGCTAAGCGCGCACGAGCTCGGGAGTGCTGCCAAAGTTCCTACTTTCGCGAACACCCTTTGCGTAAGTTTTCTGGTGTTTGCTCTTTTACTGAGTGTTCCTACGTCATTTCACATCACTGTCTGGTCATTGGACATTGCGCTCCAGCTCATAAACACTGCGCTTCGGTAAAACCCCAACTGATCAGCGTGAGGTCGCAGAATCAGGACAGGCTGGTCGTTATGGCCTAGGTGTTTGAGCATCAGATCGCACAAGTGCCTCCGAATCGGGCGCAGGCACCTCTTTGCATTTGAGGTGGTCCGATTTTTGAACTCATTTGTATGGTAGGATTACCGAAGCTAGGGAGTGATTACGGTCACAGTGCTATTCGACCGCAGGAGTTAGCCCTCATAGGAGACATAAATTTGGAAGGGGCACCCTTGATCGCCAGACACCGCCAAAGTTTCTGATGATCAACAGGGTGAAAATCAGCTTCCAGATCAAGAGAAGCTACCAACGTGGGACGTCTGAAAGAGTTGTGCTGTTCAGGGTAAAGGTATAGCCGATACGTCCTCGGTCAGGGCGAAATCCAGCTTGATTCTGACGAATCTGTCACCCCCGATAATCGATCGATCTGCGCAAAGTAATGCCGGAGAACAATCTGGATGCAGCAGATAGCGACCTGATGCCACGAAGTCGTTCGCATGACGTTCTTATGCCCTTTTTGAAAACTGGGTTGACGGTCGAGGAGCCCCATTCGACTGGTATTCTGTTTTAGGTCTAAATCTTCTGCAATATGGTTGTCAAACTGTTCACCAGGAACTCGCCAGCTTTGAAGAGTGCAGGGTGCAGACCATCCTGGCCAGATGCCTTGTCGCGCTTCTGGATTGACATCTCGTGCTTGATTTCGGTTGCTGATGGTGGGTTGGTGTCGATGTTCTGTTCAGGCCCGCTGGGTTCTTCCAGCGGTTGTGTTGAAGGAGGCCAGCTGAACTGTTCTTTGAAGTGCTCAACCCAACGCTGGAAACGACGATTGAGGGAGTGATTGCACTTACGTCTTTTACGCATATTGTTTCACTGACACCTGGTTTCTTTTGACCGGTTGGTCGAATCAGTTTAAACAGGACGCGGCTGTTGCCTGCAACGAAAGCCTTCTCCATCTCCCGGGCCTTCGAAATTCACCAGCGTTCTGTCATTCTTCAAGCTCCTGATTATCCGGTGTTTGAGGGATCTGCGTGCACCATCATAGTCGTTAGTTGCTGGTATGGCCTTTCTGGCGGCAATAAGATCTTATCTCGAAGATATCCAGTGTTCGTTGAGTTGAGTCAGATTGGTTGGACAAACAGTTCTGAAAGCTGAGAGCATTGCTTCTTTAACTCGCCTCCATTCATCCTCCAAGCAATCTTCGTCGCCCACATGACTGTGCGTTCCCAGTAGCTTTCTAGCCAGATCAGCTCGATATTCTTCAGCTACTGAAACTGGTCGAAGTTGATGAACGGAGCTGTCCTCGTTCGGCACGCGTAGTGCTGGCGGAATGCGAAGTGCTAGGCGGGCCGGCACGATGGCGTGATCAGAGTCAAGTTGCGTGCCCCAGGAGGAACGACAATCCTTAACTGAGGCTCTCCATCGGTGACTGATAGCCAAATGGTCAAATGACTGTCTTGCGGTTGTTGGCCTTCAAGTAACTGAATGTGAGCGTTTGTACTGGAAGTTCGTACTGGCCAGAAAGAGACATTGATCAGCACATAACCGAAGCAGTCGCTCCCATTATCCGTACTCTAAGCATCGACTCGAAATCTACCACCTAATTGCGCCTCTCCCGGGCTTAGTCGTCCAAATTGGGTATTCATATCACCCACCAAGATTACTATATTCGTCCTTGCTGATCGAAGCAGTCGCGACAGATCTCGATAAAACCCGTCCTTCTCAGTCTCAGAACAGCAGTCTGTCAGGGCGTATGCTGATACGACAAACACCGTTTACCGCATCTACCTGCATTGGTTTTAATTGAGCCAGACAACCACACAGTGCAAAGATGACCGTATACTGGGATCCAGTCCGATGAAGCACTCTCAGCCTTGGGGCTGAGTGCAACTCCCACAACCTAGATACCACGAGGCCTTGCGTCAGGATCACCAGATACCGGAAGAGTGAAATGTGGAACATCTGAGCTCGTCGTAAGCGGCTTGAGGTGCACGACTGAAGTGGGATCCTGTACGCGTGTTTCGGAGACACACACATCAATAGAGATGGAAAGCAGGGTTTCAGCAAGGGATGCATGTTGCCCAATTTGACATAGAGTACGGACATTGAAGGCTGCAACGTGGATCAAATCTTTTGAGGTTAGTAAGTGATTATTTTGGTTCATTTTTCTGGGCGACGGTTTAGACACGGAATAGTGGCAAGGGGATAGGCAGATGGGTTGATCGCACTGCACTGTTCGATGGGTGGGGAGAGAATATAGGGGAAGGCTGGTGAGCGAGGAGCTGCAAGAGCAAATGATACTTCCCGGTTGCCCAGACCGAAGAAGGGGGTTTGGTTGAGGTACCCCACCTTGAGCTTTTGACTCAAAAGTCTGACCCAGAAGGCAGTAGGAGGATGTAAGGCTTTGTTCGGGGACCCTGCCCCTAGCCTCCTACTCAAAAGTTTGAACCGCGAGACAGTGTTTGTTAGGGTTTTCTTGGGGTCCCTTCCCGAGTCTGACCCGCTTGGCTGCAGGGTGCCGGCCTGGCCCGAGGGCACAGGGAGTAAGGCATTACTGCCTCACTCCTAACGTGGCTGCACACAGCAAGTGCCTTTCTAACAGCACTAGGACATCAATTGGATCCAGCCTTCTCGCGAAGTTCTCTTTTTCTTACTGACTGAGTTTTTTAATCTCGCCAGAGTTTGCCTGAACATGTTTTTCAAAGCCAAGTTCGAAAATGATGTAAAGTGTGCCCGTTGGCTTCTGGGATTTCTCTCCGGCCGAATGTGACAGTAGCTAACGCTTCCACGATGAGGTTACAATGGAAGCTCAGCTTTGTAAGCTGCTGTCTAACTTATACGGAAACAGACTGATGGATGGTGTTTATTTTTCCACTATCTAGCACATTGTCTGGAATACTGAAGTTTATAGTGCTTTGCATATTTTTTGAATTTCAATTTGCTTGGTTGAACTACAAAGATGTTTGCGATTCCATTGGGTTCCACTATGGGTGATCTAACGGCGATGGTCTAAAAATTAAATTAGGGTGACGTAAGGGAAAAGAATCGTACGTTTTTCGTTATGTTACTCTGGAACAAGTTCCCGTCCCTTCCATACACCAAAGTAAGGCCTCCAACTCAATCTTGAACAGCATATCTTGTATTCCTGTGGATCTTCGGTTGGATCAAATGAAGAGGAAGCGAGACCCAAAGGCAAGTCGCAATCTTTGCTGCTAGCATAAAAGCTTGATCGCCCGCAGTCGAGGCGAACGTAATTCATGGTAAGTTTTCTTAGAATGCTAGTCATTGTCATTATCGTTGATATCTTTTGTGACACAGCCTGCGAACCGGACATGATGCCGTCGTTTCCACAACACCGATTAAAACGAAAAGGCTCTCCCGTAGACGATGGAAAAGGACCAGTGTCACAGCAGCACAATGCATCCTCGGGATTATTCGATGCGGCTTTTGACAGAATCGTAAGTGTACTTCGTCAGGACTTGGCTTGAATAAAGTTTTCACAATTCCTTTATTGCGTTTCCACCACGAGTGCGTTATCAGACGAAATAAAGTGTAGTGCCCCTGTTATTTACACCGTTATGGAAGGGTGACCTTCATCTTTGGCGAGTAAACGGCTATCATCGGTGATTTTTCGCCTTGTTTAAATTGAGAATTGTGCAGTAGGCTCCCAGCATACTTCCGTGTTTCGAACCCGACCTCTGCATCTCGACTTCTCCTGTCTAGGCTTGGGCAACCTGGCAGTATCCCAGCCCTTGTTTTCATTCGGGCGGCATGGCAGCTAGGCACCGGAAGGGTGTTACAGCTGAACGATTTTTTTGGTAGACTTCCATCCAGCACTGATTTTCCACCCAATCGTTACGGCTCATCTGTGCGCCGTTCCTGTCCGTCAACATTTTCACATATGCCCTTTAGTACACTGTCTGCGTAAGACGGTTTGACCTATGGAGAGTTCTCAAATTGTCCAGCCCAGCCACAACCTCCATTTTACTTTTTGAATCTCAGTGGTCTCCCATTATCTGCGTTCTTCTGTTCTGGCGCACTGGAGGTCCTGTGATAACCATGGTCTGTTTCCATACGTCGAATTACCAGACACTGTATACGGTTCTTGCTCTTCTCACCACAACTCCCTCAGTCCCAATGAATTTAGAGTCTTTTTTGGCTCAATATTGGATTCTCGGATTGTCTAGCTCTGGAAATGCGCACCTGCGACACCCTCGGGTCTTATATTTATTTTCGTTCCAAACATTCTAACTTACTCAGCCATCGTTCTGATTCCCATGTGTGACCTTCATAACAGTAAGAGTCACGCAAATTAGGTGATCACAAGAACGTGAATTAACTGAACCACGCGATCGTATTTTCCCTGGTTATTGTGTTGGCAGAACCAATCTAAGCAGAATGTGATGAAATCGTCACTGCTTTCCCCTGTCGAGTTTTGTTGATAATTCCGACTGGCGGTCGACTGGAGGACTATAGATTCAGCATAACACCTTCGTGCACGTAACAAACTTCTAAATGACTTGATCGGATAGCGTGGTGTTCTCTGACAGAGCATGCTGAACAGTTTCTGAGTCTTCTTGTGACTGGTCTGGAAGCGTTGAGTTTCAGTGCAAGTTTCGTGCTTGACCTTGTTTTTTTTCTGCTGGTTTACTCCGTACACGTCACCTCAGTCTTCGTGTTCACGCTCCAAAAAAAACCTCGATAACTTCCTTGCACCTCATATGTAGAGTACGTTTTGACGAGCAGGCATTCTGTTTCCTTGGAATTCGCTTTCCTGAGATTTCCGCCTACCGTAGTGCAAGGAAACTGCAACCGGAGTATCCTACTTGCTTTCTTCAGATTAATGCTTTCTAGAGGAAACACCTTTATGTTTCAAAATGTCATGGAGTGGCATATTTGGAGCCAGGATAATGAGATAAAAGAAGATAAAAGATAAAGAATACCTACGCTGTTGGAAAAACCTCTGCATGCGTAAAGATTTCAGTCCCTTCTTCTAATTCCACAGTTAGGCTATACCGACTTGATTTATGACCTATGTACTAGTCCCTTGATGTATAAATAGTCGAATGAGCGCAGTCAGAAATACAGATGGTCCAATGAAATCATGTTATTAGGTGGTTGATATTTTATCCATATCACTCTCGACCTTACACTCCTAACGCCTTCAACTAAAGGGGAAGCATTAGATTTGAGTTTCGTTCGTGCTCGTCCTCGGGTATTTGGAATTTGAACTCTGTTTGTTGACTTGTGAAGCGAACATGTTACCACTGCTCCACTAACACATGCTCGACAATCACCATATCCGGACAAGCTAACATTTTTGTGCTGTGAGGTTGGCGTCTGGCAGCTCGAACGACGATGCAGAAACCCACTTGCAGCGACCCGTTAGCCGGTCAGGTAGCACTATGAACGTTTTACATTCCCCGGGCATTTTCTTACTTAAACGTCAGTTCGTTGTTGAATGTCAGCAAGATGATACCTCGTCATCTTACCATCTGGAAGCTGAAGAAGTTGGAATAGCGGAACACATACCAGGGATACTGGACACAACATAAATTGGGCAGACCACGATAATGCGAGGTGAATACAGGTAAAGGTGACACAGTCAACCGGCGGAGGTAAAAACACTATGGAAATACCCTTTCTTACCACGGCAATGTGAGACTGGTTGTAATCTAACTGTTTACGCTAGTTGGGACCTGTTCTAGAGATTCCATTCCATTGAGGCCAATTGTTTGATTCTTCACCATGGCGTTTGGAGCCATCTTAACTATGTTTCGCTGTGAAGCCGATATAGGCTTGGCTGTCATGTGAGTGGTGTGGCTAAAACGTCGACATGACCATCCTTCATATCGCGTGCTTTGAAAAATGCCTCTTTGATAATCACCAAATACACAGGCCGTACAAGGCTTTTGAAATTCCTCGAACCATGATGAACGCATTCAATAATCTTGCTTTTCTGTTTTAGGTAAAGAAACGCCGGCTCTGAAAATCTTCCACTCAAATAAACTTTTTGCACTTACGTTGTTTGCTTTTTTGTGAATGGCTTCAAGAGCACCTACGTAGAACCTCTTATGTCCGTTACTTTAGTAGACGGTGTGAATGAAGACGTTGACGTGCCCAATTCACCTTTTGATGCTTTTAAGATCTTGAATGTTGATGTCCTAATACTTGGTCATGCTGTCGATTATAGGTAAATGGTGGATGTTCATACTGGCTAAGAACGGATGATGCGTGACGCGTGTCTGTGGGAGGCGTCTGTACGGTCTTTGACTACTCTGGGTCCATCACTAATGTGTTAGGCTTTGGTTGAGGACTTTGCTCGCGTGTTGTCTTCAACCACGTCGTCTTTTTTACCCTGGGCAAGACTACATCACTGCTCACACCTTATGACTTTTTCTGTACCCACAGACATTGATATTATGTACACAAATGCTTCTGTTTACCACTTCGCACCCATTTCAAACTGCGCTGCAGATTGTAGCTCCTGACTCTTTAGGCAGATCAGCCTACAGGTAGCCCTTACGCCTACAGTAGCTGTCCCATTGTTCTTCATTACACCGGATTACGCTGACGGGCAAACGAAGGAAGGCTTCACGCATTCGAATTTTTATATTCTTTGTGCAGACAAACTTATTTGAAGGAGTGGGTATATAATCGTGGGAAGGATGATTTAGCAAGCAGGAGGCCTTGGCTGTGTGTGATTTATTACAAAGGTAACCAATTAGATATGGAGCCATATAAGGAAGCGAAGAATTGCGGCAGTTTTCCGTAACTAGCAGACAGCAGTTTGGATTTGAACTGTATTCAGCATGCAAAAACGGCTTTAGACAAGGTGGAGTGAAGAATGTGTTGGGTATCCGAAGCAATCATGGGATAAAAGCTCGATCATGCTGATATAGGTCTAACGAGTCAACAGAGGTGGTCCCTGAAGTGTTGCTACGTTTAGGAACGTGCTTCAGTGACCTCGGAGTCCAGTAAACCTGGTGTGAGGATACATAGTCATAAGCTTCTTACTAAGGCATTGGTTCTCAACCCATTGCGGTGTATACATGCCATTCAGTTGTTGATTAGGTAATTGTGGATCCGAGCCTGGCGATAATCTTTTGTTTCGTCACCATTTGATGGAGCGCGCTGAAAATGTCTAGCCAATTGATTGCGAAAGTTTTACAAACCCATTTCCAAGCTCGGCGAGTAGATCGCCTAGCCATCTGGTTGACGTCGAATAAACGTACCCAGCCAGCAACATCTCGATATATTGCCAATCTGATGCGTTATATTGTTTACTCGAAACAGTTCCAACTAATACGAAATCTCATAAATGGTGAGCACAGCAATACTTTAGGTGGCTGTCATCACTCCCACACAGGCGATCTCGAAGGCGAATGGTACCATAGGAACTATTTTGAAAGCAACATCGATTAATGGCAAACTTTGCTTCTCTCACGATACTGGAGGACATTCGGAGGGGTATAACGCGTTGCATAGGGGTACCGTCAGTTTGTCTTTTGAGTACATTTTGAAAAATGAAGTAAGTAGTGCTTAGACACAGTTCAACACCAGAAATGATAACAACAGGCGATAAGGTTGTTCTCTTTTAGATGTATATAATCGCAAAAGGTAAGTTGTTAATTAATACACTGTTACGTCAAAGCTGACTGCTAGTCATCGTCACTGACATGGATAGTTATCCACGTGAATTACCACTGGCTAAAAATACGGCTCCAACAAACTGCTTAAGTATTTGGATAAGTTGTAATTTGGGCAACTAGTATAGTCCCAGACGGTACATATAGGAGTATGATTTGTGCATTTTTGGCAACCCATAGACTCTTCCGGTTCTGTTGGATTCAGGCACATTAATCTACCACGTATACACTAGCTTGTCTCCATGACAGTTCTGAGGGCTTTATACGTGCCTCCGAGTGTGTTCTATGGGCTGTTAGAGCGTCTTCGATTCAATCCATTGAGTACTCCTGCTGCACCCACTTTTCGGAGCGAGTATAGAAATACCTGTTTTTCTTACACACTTTGCCGACCGAAAGCAGTGCGCTCAGATTGGTGGTAGGTCATCAAAGACTCTAATAATCGAATTTGGCCTGTCCTAAGGAGTTTTTTGTTACCGGTTCTATTCACTTTCAGCACAGACTCTGATGCCTGACGATCGTCCCAAGCAGTTAAAATATGCTGATATTGCGGCTGGCAGGGAATGTTCTACACTATCGAGTACCTGTTTTTAGCAGGATATTTAAGCCCCGTATCAGTTGTCACAAAATAACGCTCTACCATCCAAATGCACCGAGATTGTTTTTACACTGAGGCCGGGTAGACACGTTGAGACTACATCAAATCTTGTGACCTCAGCTACTGTTAGCAGATTTCCACTACCCCAAACCAATTTTATGAAAAATCTCAGTGTTATTACTCCTGAATTGAAATGGCATGAACAAGTTGATAAAGTTATTTCACACGACGACTTTCTTCTCGGATTTTACACTAACCGCCGTACCTGGTAACATTCCCCTTGGTTTACTGGTCTATACGTTAACTGAGAGACCGAACGACTGTACAGATAGCGCGGATTTACTGACCGGAAGGTCCGTGGTTCGAACCCGACCTCTGCATCCCGACTTCCCCTGTCTAGGCTTGGGTAACCTGGCAGTATCCCAGCCCTCGTGCTTCCTTCGGGTGGCATGGCAGCTAGGCACCGGAAGGGTGTTACAGCTGGACGACTATTTATTATAATCCTTCAGAACACTTGGCACGTATAGTAACCTGATTTGTTTTCCATTGCGAAGCATTTTCGTCTGGCTAAGTCCGTCATGTTTTCCCTCAGGCTACTAGTCGCTTTTTCGGTTTTCGTATGCATACTCTTTATATACGCATACACCTGCATTCGGGGTGAAAGGGTTGTCTGAAAATTCCTCATGAACGATGAATAAGGGACATTTCTTGTCTTCAATTGCAAAACATTCCGACTGACAGAGTAAAGAAAAAATCACTGGCATACTCAAAACCCAAGTGGGGCTGTAAGCTCGAAAGCCAAGAGTGCAGGGAGCGGAACCGGCACACTGACGTGCACCGATGCCATAGGCTAAAGATGCTTGGTTCACTGATTTTACGTACCATGAGCGAAGTGAAAGGTTACCGCAACCAGCAGAATAAAGCTTCTTCAATAGAACTTGTTCACCTAGGAAAGTGGATGCAGGGACAAGGGACTTGATTGCACAATAGAGGCCTCACGATCGTCCTTGCCATGTTTTCTTGTGGCTGAACTGGGATAGACCAGAATAAGCAGATTGGTCTTTGGTATGTTCTTAATAGCAGGTGCTTCCGTTGGGGTGTTGCGCAGTGCAACCTGCTCTGCGACCTTTAGTATACATGGATGGGGAGTGATCGATTTTTATCGTCGGCCTTGAGGAGCGCGTTGATATAAACAGTCTCCCATGTGTGATGACGTTCCAAACATTTTCCGAGGTCTCCATATCATTATTTGTCACTAACGGGTATTATAGTCTGACCATCCCTCCTAATCACTACATCCGAAGATACTAGACAAGACTGCACTCACATTTATCCTTAAATTTGTCATTGACATACTCATGGAATCCTCAATACCAAACTCCGTCACCTTTCTGGTCGACACTACCTGGACGTTCGCGGCCTTCTCTTGGATATGACCCATCGAAATGTAAATAACACAAAAACCCTAATACTTCTACACCGTGGTTCGGTATGCGTCTCCCATCACGAAGACACTGGATCTTATTTTCATAAAAAACTACCAACGAGGCTTCTGAAAACTCTTCGACCGGTTTCGCCCTTCTTGGGGCTCATTAGGTAGGCGCACTCTCCGAGTTCCCATTAACCTTATGTTCTACTTAAATCTACTTAAATCCAAATTGTACGAAATTCCAGAAATACACATTTGCACACCAATTTGGTTTTTACGGGAAACTCACCTGAATCTCTCGTTTAAGATATTCTTCAACTGCTTCATTTGGTACGATATTCGAGATATCGCAGTATATTTTCAAGAGAAGCTACTTCTAAGGCTGCTAAAAACTCTTCGAAAGCCCACGACCGGTTTCACCCATTCATTACATTCAGCCGATGCTACTAATCGACGTGTATAGGTCTGGACATCTGACAGTATCCCAATCCGCGTACAAACATGATTAATACTTGAAAATAGTCATGCCACATCGTCGAGTCATAGGTCGGGTTGTCTTTCCTGCTGCGTACAAGAATGGGTAGGCGAAAACAGACAATTGGTGAAACATTACGTATTTCTCTTTCACATTTTTTTCTTCCCCCCCCCCTCCCCCACCACATTAAGGACTCTTCTTGTAGGTTCATCCATTAGGACTGACGAGCCCGTCCGACTTGCATGGGTCTTGTCTGCACCTGCAGGATCAGGTAAGCCGACGCTGACAGCCTTGAAATCAATCTTCAAGTGTCGATATCCGGTCTCTATGGCTGCTTTCGATGTTCGCACTCTAAGCAAGCAAGTAAACAAACTACTCTTCCTCTCACACAGTATTCGCTTGACATTGATGCGTGCTGATCAACATCCAAGCACAGCTGCTGAGCTAAATGCCCCACTACTCAGCACTCGCTTCCGGCTGCTCACCTCTAGCGATACCGAGCATGCTGAGGCAGGATGTTCAGCATTCGGTATCGTCCTAAGTCACCGAGTGGATACCAGCTAAGTCGCCTTCGTGCGGTTCATCTGGCAACGTCCGTGAAGTAATCTCTCAATCAGGAAGCTGGTCGTTTTCTATCGTGTCTACTTAAGCCCACACCGACTGCATTTCTGAGTTCATTAAATACACGTTTTATGACGCATTGGATGTCATGTTGCAGTGCGGTAAAAGCTCAGATATCCTTGTGTCTACTGGAGATCTGGATGCACAAGTTGGCAGGATTAGCGAATTTGAGACTCAATTGGGTGGTCGACTTGTGCTGGACTCGGTAGGTACGGAAAACGGAGAGCCTGGCAGATCCCAAAGTTAAACGAACTAATCACAAGCATCATCTGGATTCCGTTCCAATCGCTCTATCGTTGGATGTCAATTCGTGTTGGGACGGCATCGTCATATCTTTGTGCAGGGCCTGGAGTCCCGCCTGTGGAACGGCGCCACCAGGTCCGCTCAATCACTGGATATAAGATAGAACAGCGGCACTGCTTGAATTTCGGTGAAATGTTCCCGCTGGTCTCGAACAAAACTTGGCTCGGCGAATTACCAGACGTCAAGTGAAAGTGAGCGTGCGCGCTGACCATTAAGCCTGGTGGACACAGGGCTAGAGAAATGGAAGAGGCAAATAATGCCGGTAATGCCCAGAGATTGTTTTGATCGGTCCGTGCTACCGGTTTCCGGCTGTGAGCGAAATCATCAAGAATGAAACTGGTGCGATAATTTTCAATAAAGAACGCTTCGACCACCGGCTGAGCACATTGAGGAACAATTCAGGTGACCCCCTGCCGCCACTCACTTGGATCCTCGAACCGAACTAGAAATGTGGAAGGTGAACCTGAAACCCCCTGCAGCCCCGGATCTATAAATCTTGGATCCTACTTGGCTGACATCCTAACTCATCAACGCAGGGAGCAAGATGGCTCAGTGGTTAGAGCGCGGATTAACGGGCTGCGTGTCAGTGGATCGATTGCTTAAAAGCGCGCCAGAAGAGGTCAATCAATTACTTAGTAACGAATACAAAAGCCATCACCAGCAGCACTGGGTACCCATGGAAGGGGCAAACATTGTTAGGAAGAATGCGTTTGTGGGGGCAAAGTCACTCTGACATTCGGATTGCAAAGCATTTCAGCTTGCTCCCGATAAGCAATTCTCAGTGATGGACACGGCTCAGGAACAGACAAGTGGTTTACATATTCTGGTACCTTTTTGGTGTAGCATTTATCCGATCTATTTTACTGCTCCGAACTAAGCCAACTTAAATATCCAAATGCTAGCGATTGGCGTTTCTATGTCCTCTGTTGTTTCTTTTCATGTGAAGGAATATGCAGATTGTCTCTCCCACTATGTGCTTGTATTCCTCGGCCCCAAACTGCTTTAGGTACCAGAACGAAGTTTATTTATCACATTAATCTGGACTCATCGCATTGCATCGGTATTTTCAAAAGTGAGGAAGCTACGCCAATTTACTTATTTTCACACTTCTACACGTGCGCGGATGGTTTCAAAACGTCTGCAGTTAATTGCCATGCTCAGTGAACAAATGGAGAACCCACAAACGCACCCGAGCTGCCAACATTTGGGCACATTGTCAACCACCGACCTATCTGTCCATCCACCCATCGCTCATTCATACATTCTTCTAAATGTTCACCCATTTATCCATTCATACAACCACCCATCCATCAAACCACCCTATCGTCCACTCATCCGTCCTGATATCCATCCATCGGTCCCTCAATGTGTTCATCCATCTATTGATCAATCCATGCATTCCTACGTGCAACCATGTGTAATCATCAAAACACACTCATCTAGTGATACATCCACACTTTCGTACACGATCAGTCCAATTATTCATTCAACCATTAATTGAAGCATCCTACCGTCTACCCAACCATCCATCCACATGACTGTGAACTCACTCAACCATAGTTATTCATCTATCCATCCAACGAACCATCTATCAATCCATGCACCTAACTAATCTATTCATCCACACATCAATTCAACCATGTAACCAGACTTCTTTTCATATATCAACCCATGCATCTTCCCAGAGACGCCTTCTATCCATCCATGCATCCAACTAACTTACGATCGAATGATACTGTCAGCACGTCATACGCCCATCCTTCCAAAGGTGCACACATTCACCCACTCACTCAAGCGTCCCAGCCAATCATGCACCGATGCATTGAACCATCCACAATCATTTATACCCAACAAACGAACTATCCATGCATCCGTCCAAGTGCCCACACTTCCATCCATCGATCCACCTAGCTATCTACCTATCAATCCAACCTATCTATCTACGGAGTCAAGTGCTCACGTTTAAGATGCGGTCGGAACCAGAAAACCACAGCCAGAAGAGGTAGTTCGTGCCTTTTAGGGATCAAGTGGGCGTCGATGTTCGGTGGTGCTGTTAAATTTTGGGGCCCATTTCCCGGAGTTTCATTCTGACAGTTCACAATACTTGTATTCACTATTAGATGAGACCTTCTTAAGCAATACAACTTGAGACAACTCGCGAAGTGCAGTTTAAAAAGAGGCTGTCGTCATTGGCCACCCGACGCAGGGTGATACATTGTGGCCGTCTTGTACTTGAGGGGAATGAATAAAAGGATAATCGCTGCGATTGAAGAGATGTATTTGGATAAAACGACTCTCCAATAAATGGAGGAGGCGATGTACGCGATAGAAAACGAATCTGCCATTGTGAGAAGGCTGTAAAATGCCTTATGAGCTCTAAATTCAAGCATAGAAAGACTTGTTTAGGACTGTTACCATCTGTTCGTACACAACAAAAGTAACTGCACAAGCCGGGGTTACACGAAGTAGGTTAGGGGTCAAGCCTTTGTAAAAGCTAAGTAATCCTTCGCACCTGAAAGGGGAAAAATAAACACCATTAGATTGATCAAATATGCTCAACGGAGCGAAGACGACAGATAATACATTCAAGTTGCGTTACCCATCCCTTACAAATGAATCTGCTGGTTAAGAGCGGAGTTAGCGTTATTCATCGTTCACAAGCAGGTGATAGCTAATGTGAAATGGTGGATATCTTGGGCCGTAGTTACGCCAAAGAAGGTTGAAAAACCGAAAGCCGTTGCGTACCTGTTTCATTCCTGTTGGAAACCAATGTTGTGCATTCCTCGTCCACGAACCAGTCGTAGTGTACTAGAATAAAGTAGTCACTCGAATTGTGTTTCCGAATGTGCCGCTTCGTTGAATTCACAAACATTAAATCGCTGGCCAAATCTGTTCGATATAGGGGGGGGGGCTGCGTTACTCAGCTCCTCCAAGTTAAGTTCTCCATTTTTGTCAAATGTATTCCTCATGCTCACTGCAAGGATCAGACCATGGTAAGTAGGGATACTCAAAATACGATAAGTTAGATTGTCTCTGGCTTGTATTCTTGATCCGCAAAAACTGAGCTAAACGCTGGAAATATTTCGTGGTATTTTTAATAAACGGGCATTTTTCCGCAGCAGTCGTCTTCAAGTGGTTCGGCGAAATTATGACTTGGCGAAAGAAAGCGAATACACTTAAAATTGGGAAGTCGAGGTATTCAATCGGCGAATCTTCCAGGGCATCGAATGTTAAAACGGTGCGTAATGGGGCTTCTTCTTCGGGGCTCAAGATCCAACAAAAGAACCATTTGGCTTTTAGATGCTCTGATCGTACAGGCCCAGTTGGGTCTATACTCGACAAAGTCATCACTGCAAGCTTATTTTACCGCCAGAAAAATAGATAGTACCCACTGAGACGTTTTTAATCAGCTTCCGAGTAATTCCCGTGGAGTTACGTAAACAGTTTTCAACCTGACAGACTATGTACGACATTCTCAGTAGATGCATGGAGATTCAAGTTAACAGGTAGGAGCTTAGAAGCCAAGCCCATACAGAAATAAAACGGTGGTTACAAAGTGGGACTTCGAACGGTCTCACTAGCAATCTTCAAGATCATCGGTGCTTCCAACGGAAATCTTGTGAGTAAGCGCGACTAAATAGCCCACCAACGCATAGTCTTGGCTACCACATGAACTTGGGGAATCAGACACGTGAGACGAACGTGTCACCACGACTTAAACACCAACTTGATGCACATGATTTATCACGTCCGAATGGCCGGACGTGTCCACGCTTGACCGATGTAGTTGATTTGTCAAAGTCCGAACGTAAACGCCTTGACCTGTTTATATGTGGTAAACTAAATGCGTCCAACGTGTGCTGCTCTGATGCTGGTAACAAGTTCACCAAGGACGCCAAATGAACGGGATTCAAGCACCGGCATGGCCAGTATATGCATTGCCAATGAACTGAAACAAGAGAAACAAACGAGTTCAGTGCTCTCCCATCTAACGTAGACTAACCAAAGTAATTTCATCGGGACAGGAAAAGAACGGCTAAACGTAGTGTGATGTGAACACACTACAATAGCCCACAACGAATCTGTTATTAGGGCTGTGTGGATTCGGTCATGGTATCAGTAGCGAAATGGCTCAGAGATTGATTGAACGCAAGTATATTTTCCAGTTGGCTCAAAGAATCCTGCCGGATAGCAACTTAGCAATGGCGTGACCGTGAACAGATTTTTCTCAGCAATCCTCAAGCCAAGTAATGCGGTCACACAAACGCTTAAGGTCTGCAAGATATGGGTGCTAATCAATGTCAATGGCGGACTTGTCAGTTTCCATCCAGATTATCTGAATGAGTGCGTGGAGGGATGATTGTAGTAAGCTAGCACTAAGTCCATTCCCCGCCCGCCTTTATTCTTTTCTTCACAATAAGGCTTTCAAATAAATCATGGTTGTACGGCAGCCAAGCATTAGTGTTGAATACTGATGTAATGGTGCCGATGATCATGACGTAAGTAAACAAACAAACTTCAGTTCTCGATAAAGAATATTTCTCCAACTGTGCTTTGAAAGAATGGAAAAAGCTCGCGGGCTAAGGGGAAGAAACTTCCTATGATTCTGAAAACTGGATTTAAGGGAGAAATACTGCAGATAACGATCGTTTGTTACGAGATCGAGCCAAGGAAATGTGTTAAGCATGCACGTCTCGTAGATATTTTCACATACCTGTACATGGTTTGAATGATTTGTATGGCCCCGCGGTGTTGCCGATGCTGATCTTGTAGGCGAGTTCGAACAACTTGATACGGGTATGTTAGCGATGTGGCCGCCAACTTGGACAAACAGGCGAAAGCAAAATACTCCCACGATGTCTAATGGATAAACACAAGCATAAAGCGAGTGATGAAATTGAGAATTTAGAGGGTGTCAAAACAGTCATACTCCAGTAGGAATGATGGATACCAAACAGTCAACAGTCAACGGAGTACTGAACAATACACGAATACACGAACAAATGGTGTACGAATAGTCTAAAACCATGGAGTGTCCCGAGGTTTCAGTACTACAAGATTACAGCACACGAAGATTTCGAAACAGACAGTGAAAGGGAATTCCGGAGCCGAGTAGTCCTCGGTTAAATACGGAAGACACTTCAATTTAGTAACAAAGGCTTGTCGGGCGGGTGAGCGATTGTTGCAGCCGAGCAGAAGTGAGTTCAGCGGAACGTTCGCCGATGAAAAGGCGAGAGGGAGGATAGGTCACGAATTTGACAGAGGAGTTGCAGACTACCGACTAAAGAAGAGATAATGAGGCACACAAGTCTTCATTGAATACAATTTAGAAATAAAGGTATGTGGAATAAGCCCCAACCCAAATGAGGCAGCAGTATCTGGAACACTCATAAAAGAAATCAGGAGGGAGAGAAATATTCATGAGATCAGAAATAATACTAGGATTTCTGGAAACCTGGGTTGCAACACACTTCAGATATGGGGACCAGCTGAGATTGGCCGAAGGGGACAGACGAACAAGTGAGCAGCTGAATGGCTGAGTGATAGGGTAAGAGTGTATAAAGGAAGATTAGCGACGCAACGGAGAAAGAAGGAAAGATGTGCGGGAGAGAATGTAGCTACGTTCAGTGAGACCCTAACATTAGTGTTTGTAAGATAAGCATTCAATGTGCTGTTGGCATGCACACGGTATTACTAATCCATGCAGAGAAGAATAAGAAGCAAGAAGATGGACGGTTGAATCACCTACAAAAGTGTGGAGGCACCCGGAGAGAGAGGAAAGAATAAAGTCAATAAACAGAGGGAGCGGTGTGGAGGAATAATAGAACTTTGGAAAACGTCTACATTGAAGTCGCTGATCCAAGAGAGCACTATCAAAGCGTACATTAAACAGATGGTTAAACAGGAAGCTTCCAACCCAGTTCACCGATATAGGGTACAACCTATAAATTACCAGTTTGGAAATCCAGTTATTGTACCATACCTGATTGAAAGGCTTCGGGAAATCAGGGAATATCAATCTGCTTGTGCCAAAGGAGTCCATGGCATAAGATCATACGTGAATACGGCAATTCACCAATGGAGCAGTGACGACTGAAACACCACTAATGATCGTTCAGGAGGTTGTTGTTTGGTCAAGACTTATTCCCGAACACTGGACGAAATAGGAGTCATGGAGCTCAGCTGGTATTTGTTAGGGTTATGTAAACGGCCAAGCTTGAGGATGGATGTAGCTTTTCTGGGGAAGAGGGACGAATAAAGGAGAAAAGGCAGAGGACCGAGTCCTGGAGCACAGATACTGAACAAAGTAAAGAGGATACAGTGCGCACCAGGAGGCTTAAGGTTGTTCTTCGACCGAAAGTATCGAGGATCAGCTCTAGTTGAAATGCTGGGTAGTGGAAGACAGGTTGGAGCTGGTGGTTAGGATGAAACATTGTGGGAAAATGGTGGACTTCGTGGCAAAACGTTGGGTATATATCTCACCCTTCTTTTGAAGAAGCGAGTTGAAGTCCCTATTGGAGTCACGAATGGGACGAACGGAGAAAGAATAGAAACTCACACCGAGCATTTTCGTAAGATTAAGGAAGCATCAACTTCCGGCAGGTGTACTGGTCAAATGATCGGCCTTGTAACTGACGCACACATGCCTGGCTTTGCTGACGATGGTGCTTCAGGAACCGTGTATAACAACTTATTTCCGACGGGATGAAGCGTGGGATGGGATAACAGTATTCTTTTTAAAGAACAAGGTGATAAGCAGTACTAAACCCTTCTGCAAGTGATGGTGTGTCGGCTTCAGATAATGGAGTGAAAAATTGGGTATTCCGTTTTTACGGACATTGGTAAGGTTGTCAGCGAAAATCTTAGGATTGCTGGAGATGTGATAATCCAAGTGGGACGGACCGGAAAACTGTCGCACGGCGTGACATAGGTGAGAAGAGATTACACATACCTGATCAAATGGTATTCAACTGGGGTTTGAGGGATCTATGCTACGCTACATGTCGAAACCGGGTGACAAAATCTGTGTGCACCCGGACGGCGCACCTATCCACTGCATGGCGAAAGACTTGAATTATTGCGTAGGAAAAAACAAGGAGTGTTCGCCGCTTACGACACATTTACAGTATGAGTATAGTGCCAGTATCAATGCACTTTGATAAGTCTGACACTCTGAGACCGTTTGAACACCTCGACTAGTCGGCACAACACGGACTGGTCTGATACTGATAGGCAGTGCACTTTTTCGTTCCATATAGAGACAAGTGCGTGAGGCTAAATGCTTACAATAGGTTTAGCCCCAATCCCAAATATTCTTGACTTATACGCATGCTGCAACGAAATATTGCCATCCATGTGCTACGAATTCATAATGGGAACTACCCATCGACACCGATGACCCCCAACTATAACTGGACGCGGTAAGAACGGCAGCAGTGGGGGAAACGGTCTGAACATAAAAGATCCATTTTTCTCGAAAGAATACCACTCATACGGTTCACCATCATCATTGACAGTATTACACCAGTAATATATACTAGTGCTTAACTGCTGTACGACCATGATGGAATAAAGCCTCAGTAAAGAGTAGAAAAAGGAAGGGTAACGACATAGAGCGAAGAAGCTCTTAAGAAAAACGACCAAATATAAGGTTCCTGCAGTGTTAAAATAAACAAATCTGAGCACCATTTCAAAGTAAGGCACCATCAGTGGGATCGACTTTCATGACTACATATACCATACTTTTCATGTATCATTAACTGGTAATTTTTACTCTATATTTTCAGTTCATATACTATCATTGTTAGACAATTAAAACGTACATTACGCCCTTCTATCCTGTCTTCCTTCTAATCCCGATCTGGGACCACTTGACTATCGTAACAATTTCTCTGACCTACAATTTTTGATGCTGATTCTCATTCACCAGATGCTACGAAACAATGGACTCTTTGGTCCCGTACTTTCAAAGCTTACATTAACACAACCAAGCCTGAAGGTCGAAATAAATTGGAAAGTCTCATACGTCACACCAACCATACACTGTATGACTTCATTGCAGAATGTAGCGAATACGATTCTGCGATAACCTTGCTAAAAAAACTTCATATTCACCCGAAAAATATAGTGTATGCACGCCACCTCTCAGCTACATACAAGCAAGAACCCGGTCAAGATGTTGACCAGTTCGTTCGAAAACTGAAGTCACTTGCTAAAGACTGAATTCAAAGCAGTATCTGCTGTGGAACATACGAACGAAGCAGTCCGGGATGCCTTGATAACCGGACTGCAGTCAAGCACCATTCGGGAGAAACTGCTAACATGACATGAATTGGACCTTGACAAAGCTCACGAAGCCGCACGAGTTCTGGAACTTGCACAAAACAATCACGATCATAAGTATACAGACAATCCGTTACTCGTTCTGTGCCTACCCCTTCGTCCTCTGTTAACGCCGAAACAACGGTTTCTGCTACTACACAACAAACACGTTACTTTTGTGGAAATCCCAAGCACGCTTGTATTAGGTGTCCTGCCAAAGAATCAGTTTACAAAAGTTGTAAGAAAATAGAGCATTTTCAACGCACCTGTAGGTCGAAAACCTCGAAATATCGCATGGGTTCAGCTCGAGACTCCTCAATCTCTTTGTTATCCTGTGCCACTGCTTCCAATCACCTATCTAAAACCACAACAGATATTTTGGTCAACGCCGTTGTTGTCCGAGCTCTTATTGATGCCGGCAGCTCCAGAAGTTTCGTTTTCTCACCAGTCCTACAAACTCATTAGTGGAAACTACTTCCGTACGATTATGTGATAACAATGGCGTCTACGATACACTCAGGGGGCGAGATGGCTCAGTGGTTAGAGCTTGAATTTACTGGCTGGAAGGTTTGTGGTTCGAACTCGACCTCTGCATCTCGACTTCCCCTGTCCAGGCTTGGGCAACCTGGCAGTATCCCAGCCCTCGTGCTTCCTTCGGGTGGCATGGCAGCTAGGCACCGAAAGGGTGTTACAGCTGAACTATTATCTTTTTTTATTTTATTACGACACACTCATGTTCTACCAAAGGTTATTCCTTTGTGTCCATTCAGTACAAGGATGCTACATACGAACAGTTCAAACCTTGTGTATTGCCGAACCTCTGTGCAGACGTCATTCTCGGTCATAACTTCTTGGGGGTAACGTGATAAAGTTGAAATTTTATTCGGAGGCCAACGGGGCGCCCTAACTGTATGTGGTGTAACATCCGCAAAACTAGAATCCCCATATTTATTCACTAATATTGCTGCGAATTGCAAACCGATCGCCATGAAATCTCGTCGTCATACACCGGGAGACGAACAATTCATACTAACCGAGGAAGACCGAATGCTCACCGATGGCATAATCGAAGCATCAAATTATCCATGGAGAGCGCAAGTGTCCGTAGAGCGCAATACTAACCAAGAGAGACGCATGGTCATTTAATACAGTCAGACCATCAATTGCTTTGCATAAGTTGACGTTTATCCTTTACCAAGACTGGATCAAATTATCGAAACCATCGCACGCTATACCATCTACAATACACTGGATCTCCAGAATGCATATCATTAGGTTTCAATAGTCGAGTCAGATAAGCCGTTCACTACATTCGAAGCCGGCGGGAACCTATACCAGTTTCGGCTCATTACTTTCGGAGTGAGAAACGGGGGTGCGTGTTTCCAACGAACGTTAGACAATATCAACAAAGCCGAACAGGTAAAAGACATTCGCCTACATTGATAACGTTACTGTGTGCGGTAAAACAAGAGCTGAACATGACCGTGATGTTAGAAATTTTCTCGACGTCGCTAAAACATGCATTAGCTTGAACGACGTAAAAAGCAGCCTCGCAACTGAAGAGCTTACTCTTCTGGGTTACAAGGTCTCCAAAGGTATCATCAAACCTGAACCAGAATGTATGCGCCATATAAGAAAACTCCCAATTCCACAGAACGGAAAATCGCCTACTACTCACAGTGGATATCGGCGTTTTCGGACAAAATTCATCCTTTGGTTAACAAAATATTTCCGCTTCCAAAGAATTTCTGAACAGCATTTGAGGACTTTAAGCATCAATTGGGAAATCCGACAGTCGTTAGTCGATTACAGCATCCCCCTCGTCGGAACTGATGCGTCAAACATCACTATTGGTGCATCTCTGAGTCAGGGTGACCGGCCTGTCGCCTTTTTCTCCAGGACCTTGACCACAAGTGAGAAAAACCATTCTGCTGTCGAAAAATAAACATATACTGTCGTCGCATACGCATCGCAAATGACGGCACTACCTCTTCGGGAGACATTTTAACCTGATTACGGATCAACGTTCGGTTGCTTTTATGTACGTGAACCAATAGAAGAGTGAAATGGAGAATGACAAGATTGGACGGTGGAAAATTGAATTGGCGGGGTACAACTACGATATCGTCTATAGACCAGGAATGGACAATAGCGCTGCCGATGTCCTATCTCGTAATCTTTGTTCCGATAAGAGCTTGACAATATATTATGCCATCCCGAAGTCACAAGGTCTGCACATTTTGTTCGTCTTAAGAACCTTGTCTTTTCAGTCAACGATATCCCACGTGTGGTCTCTAAATGTTCCACATGCTCCGAACTCAAACCAAAATTTTGTGACTCTTTTCGTGGCCAGCTTATCAAAGCCATACAACCTTTTGAACGCCTTAGTATTGACTTTAAAAACCACTTCCTTCAAACACTCGTAACAGGTATCCCTTAACAATCATTGACGAGTACGCCCGATTCCCTTTTGCTTACCCTTGTGCCGTTGTTTGAGTCAACTGTTTTCACTGTTTGGTATGCCCACTTATATTCACTCAGATCGCGGTTCTACTTTCATGTTAACTGAACTCAAACAGTTTTTGTTCGATAAAAACGTTGCCACCAGTCACACCGCTGCCTACAATACACAATGTAATAGTCAAGTGGAACAACTTAATGCTACCCTTTGGAAGACCACCTGCCTCGCTCTAAAATCACGAAGCTTGACTGCCACCCATTGGGAGGTTGTCCTTCTTGATGCTCTTCCCTCCATCAGGTCCCTGTTATGTACCAGTATCAACATATCGAAAACGAAGGCGAGTCTGCATTCCACACACATTTCCAGTACTTGGCATTGTATCGATAGATATCAGACAATATCTTACCAATCTGGCATTCACTGGTCGATGTCGGCAACGTTCGTTGTAAGCATTGCGCATCTTCTCGTACAACATAAACTGTACGGCTCCGTGACTGACGCCCACCAGACCAGGGAGATAGCCTTTGTAGAGTCCAGTGATACCCTCAAATCGCCACAAGTTTATTAGAGCCTCCCAGGTGGACAGGGTTCGTAACGAGATGGTAGGTTGGACCAAATGACGAGATGCGGGTTGCTCGTATTGAAGACAGAGGCGAGTTTTGATAACCCATATAGGATTCATGACTGTCAAAGTTAGCGAACCTAAGAAACGGAGGAGGAAAAGTGCAAGCGGGGAGTAGCACGAAGCCATCGTTTCTAAACGCAAAAAAATTACGTAGCTTATCTTCCATTGTGGGTGCATTCTGGTATTGAGTAAAAGCGATGTATACATAAAAGAGGCAACACAGCCCCCTCCAGTGCTTAGCGCAGATGCACTGACTTTATCATGTAAATGACTAGTAGGATCTGCTGATTCATTTGAGACTTAGGGACATTGCACTCAATCTCTCGTCCAGGCCTGTTGTGACACAGGCGTAGTCCCACGCCGATCTAATATCAGGTGATGCTGGCGGAGATGAGCGGGACTACGGTTCAGAGTAATTGTCCAACGTTGGTGAGAAAAAACCATTGTGCCTTGTGTGCAAATGTATCCTGAACGTCTACACTGTTGGCTATTCGCCCCCAATAATCCAGCGGATCGACCAATTCCCAAAAATTCGCATCATTATACCCATCGCAACTAGAAGACTCAGGCTGTTAGATTTTGGTGCACCTAGGTGGTGCGCAGCAAGGTGTTTCGAACCAAGGGCAGCTGGTGAAGGCTGTGAACTAAGACATAAACTGTCAGGTTTTAGGATAGGAAAATGCAGTGACAATCGAAGTTCCGAAAACCTGAGTGCATTGTCTAACTACGACAGGCCGAGAATAGCTAAGCGGAAGAGTGAATTTTAAGGAAACCGTCAGATACTGGTTGTTGACGAGAAGCAAAAGGGCACTGAACTTTATGAGGACTAGCTTAAAGAGCGAGAACCTACAAAAAGACGGTGAACATAACATAACTTACCGGCTAGCGTACCACAGCCAAAGTATTCCAAAGCAGCAAGAGGTTTGGTGGCATCGCCTTTTTGTAAAGAACTCCTCAGTGCTGCATAGCTAAAACGAGTTAATGGCGATGAGTGGACACAACGACAATCCCTGATCAACAGCTTCACCAAAGAGAGTGAAAAATGCGATTAGTGTTCAAAAGACTTAAACTACCCATCAGAAGTGCTACTTTTCGGCGAAAAACACTCGTTTACAAACTACCTTGATGTTGACGAAAGATTCAAATGAATCCCTCGCTTGTGATATTTTTTCAACCAAATGTGCTCCACACAGGTCACCTCATGTTTCCATTGGCACGATATTCGAGATATTGCAGCATATTTTCTCGACAGAACACACCACTCATTAGGTAATTTGCAAATGATTTGGTGTTCAACTATTGATGGGAACTTGGGGACTGCGTCCACCTGATGAGCCCCAAGAAGGGCAAAAGCAGTAGTGGCCTGTCGAGATTTCAGCAACCTTGTGAGTAGTGTTCTATTGAGGAAGTGCTCTTTTTGCTTGTAGCTATTAGACAGCTGCTACACAATACAGTAGGTTTCCAACACTGGGATATCGAAAGCAAGTGAATCACCAACGGAGTGCCAATGATATGACCGGTTACTTTGTTTACGAAGCTGGGGTTCCCACCTACCGATCGCAATGGACTCAGCGAACGGCAACACCCTACTGTTCGCGGTCCTGTGCATGATGTGGAACACAACTGCCGGATTGACAAAACACTTAATTACGAGTAAATAAAAGACTATCGGTGAAGCCGATATCAGTCGCACAATGGCCTTCGTATTTGAATCTGTGGTTGGTTTTGGAGGGTGTTCAAATAACACTAAGTCTCTTCCTCGTCCACTTTAATTCTTCACAAAAAGGCCTTCAAATAAATCATGGTTGTACGGCAGCGAAACATTGACTGCACGAGTCGGTTGTAGCTGACTACAGGTTTGATGGCGTACTGAGAGCAGTCAATATGTGAATAGACACTGCTTCACCAGCTCGCTAATGATATCGCCTCTGAATTCCAAACTTCTCTTAAGGCTGAATACAACCATGCCTTTTTGGCCGAAGCATCCTGTATTTCATAACAAATTTCAGTATCCAGACATTTAAGTTTGGCATTAATCTGGCATGCAATTTTTTTCATTCTATCGTACAGCGTTCTAACTAACCACCTTTTACGATGCTTTAAAAGAGCCCGGTGAAATGGAGGTGTAACGGTGGATACTGCTGATGAGGCATGCGAGTAGTATGTGTGTTCTCGTAACTCCGCCTTGATCTAATGGAAGGTGGGATTTATTACGGAATTTGTGGAACTACTTTGCAGTTTTCGCTTGCAATTGTGTGATAGTCAATGAATATCCAAAAGAGTTCAAGAAGACGCATTCAAGAAGAAGGCGGATATTCAGTTTTTTAAAAACAACGTGCAAATGAGCGTTTGACTTTCCTGTCCAATAGTCTGTAACTGATTAGTTGGCGTTTTTCTAATAAACAACTCCGAGGCAGAAGGCTTTCCTCCTTACAGAGGTATTGACCGTTCCAAGTGTGAACTGACCAACGAAGCGCTCCATCGTCTCGGCGAGTCAGTTGGATATTCAGAGAGGCAACTATGTCATCCACCTCGTGCTCCATTGTTAATTTGATATTTCGATGGGTGGTGTTCGGTGTTTGGGACTGCTCTATTGCTTCTTGCATTCATCTTGCGGCCACCAAGATATCATCCACATATATTTTGTAGAATTTCGCCCGACAATGCGATCTCCCACCCGCATATCATTGCAAACCCTGGTTTTATGTACCAGGACAGGACCAAGCGGGCTTCCACTTGCGACACCTTCAGTCCGTTCATAAGAGTAACCTTGAAACCTGAAGATAACATTCTCTGTGCAGAATAGAGATAGACATTTCAGTTCCATTGCCAATATTCCAAGGTGGGAACAAAACCATATATCAATTCTACGGTTTTACGTAGAGCATGTTTGTGGACAAACATGTGGTGTCCAAACTCGCGAGGTGCTGATTATTAACATTCCACTGCGCTGGCGATGCTTACAGTTCGAAACTATCCCCCAAGGTGTGGGTTATTAAACGATCACACTGATGTACACCCGGCGAAATACACCTGGTATATTGTGCGACAACTCACCTCCGTGTGCTGTCTTCAAGTTTGTAACGGGAAACTCTTACTCTAAATTTCTCACACAGCTATCAGGTCAAACCACGAATGGTATGAGCATGTCAGTATGGGTGGTGCCAGCTGCTGTCAAGAAATGTTCGCGGTTCGAAAGAATCTATGGCATCTTACCTGATGCTGTCCAGACTCATACACAATGGTGGTATCTCACCCATGTAATTCATAATTGATTAAATAGCAATCATGCGCCGCAAACAGAATTAACCATTTTAACGTATCCAGGATGACGTTTGCGAGAAAACGTGTCCATGGAAGTTACGCCTGGCACACACGGACGCTTTTATTTCGAGTGCAAAAGGCCAGTGCACAACCGGCAATATGCACCGTTCAACCTTAACCGACTGTGAATCCCGGTCATATGGTTGGGCCTGCTTCCTGTTGAACTAGACTCCATTATCCAAATTTGGAGGCAGTTTTACTTTATCCTTGAAGTTCAACTGGCCAGTATGGACTTTCTTTGGTAAACAACGCAAGTATGTCTCCTTGGAGAGAGCAATCAAAAGTGGTTTCATCTGCGTGGCGTTTCCTGAGACAGAGCCAAAAATAGCCTAATATTACGAAATGAGGGAACTCATTATTTTGAAGCTTCTTTGGGTGACAGGGTTTCCCGCCCAACGTCATGCTGTTTTAGCTGCTCTTGAGAAACAAGATCCACAAGATGCATGTCTTAAACGTCTACCTGTTGGAGACAATAAGAACGAAGGACTGTCAAAATCGGCGAGGTGAAGTGGAGCATGGCAACCGCTGTGGGACATTGAAAGGTCAGTGACAAAGCAAGCTAAGGTAGAATGCATCAAGTAATTGTGTCCTTGTGGACTGTGGATTCGCTGGAAAAAGCTAAAGATGGCTAGAGCATTGCTAGTTGACGAACGCTCCTTTGTATCCGAGTGCTCCTCTCCAACAGAGAGGATGAAACAACAATGGGCCTGGGAGAAGCTCTATAAACTCAAAACGGAGCGCGAAACTGACCAGACACTCATGAATTTCCGAGAAATCCACAGACCACTTACCGGGACCTTTATTTGGATACAAAGCACGCTTTCTAGAGAGGATACCAACACAATAGAACTCTGATGTTGGGACACTAGAAAACCCTTGGCTTCATGGGGCAGCACGAAGAACTTGGCACCTTCGCCGATTTCAAAGACGTGCTTGGTCTGGATGAAACCTGACTTACGGATAAGAGGTGAACTTGCTGATATGTCTACAACCATGTTGGTCAAGTGTTCGGTTGTCGAGGGGATGGTATAGCCATGGCTGTTGTTGTGTTCACTGAGATGAGCGATTTGGATACAAACGTTCCGCCACTACATGGCAGTTCGTGGTGCACCGTAGGTTAACAGCGTTTTGGTAGTGTGTGCTTCTGCTTGTCTTGTTGACGGTTATGTTATGTTATGTTGTGTTATGAGGGTTGGGTTCGGCCATTTCAACGTTCGGTCCCGTTTTTTCGATTGTTAGCTTATTCCCTGAGTGATCGGCGTCCGAATGACCTTTGGGTTTAACCGAACTGCAATCGCTGCATCGTCCCTTCCTACCAGGATCTTCGATCAACTGACGTGTACAGGTGATCTAGGCAGTAGGCTGTATGTCAGAGACGTCATGCATCAGGTTGCGAAACAGAATGCGAACAAGGCAGATGGCCAGATGGTTTGCAACCTAAGCTTCATATATAACCGGCTGTAATTAGTTGTAGAATTACAAAGCATTTCCAATGAGTTCCTTAGTCTGAATGGCTTGTGATTTGCTGGAAAGATGTTGCCATGAATATCATTATTAACGGTGGGGACAATCATTTTCCATGGAGCTTAAAAACGTAGTCGTAAGAAGCAAGTCTTGTGGATAAAAGATGAAGCTTTCCATTCGGAAACAAAATATATGCGGTCCACCACGGCCTGCAGATAGCACCATGAACACTTCGAAATTCAGCTATCAGTGGATGATCCGCAGTATGGTAAGCTCGCCCTTGGGTGGGATAGCGCCATCCACCTTTCAGTCACACAGTTCTCGTTATGCTGGCTATTCGAGTGGCGACCTCCCAGAGGAGCTCCTGCGACTATTCTTCACCAATAGCCCCGCAGTCACCGATAGCAACATCATCGTTAAGCATCAGTGCACCACTGCGAGAGCTATGCACGACAATAAAATCATCATGTGAAGTTTCTGAGCTTTTGATACCCATTTCAACATGGAAGAATTAACAAAGAGTATCTTACAGAAACAATGGTTGAAGCTTAAAAGGACAACCTTTGGAACGCTTTGAAACTCACAGCAGAAAGTACAGACCCCATGAACCACTGGCACCGATCACATTTGGAGTAAGCCCGAGATACAAGCCACGTAGTCCACGGATTTTGACCA
The DNA here is from genome assembly GCA_004794785.1 of Opisthorchis felineus. Taxonomy (NCBI): domain Eukaryota; kingdom Metazoa; phylum Platyhelminthes; class Trematoda; order Opisthorchiida; family Opisthorchiidae; genus Opisthorchis; species Opisthorchis felineus. The sequence goes on along the minus strand of SJOL01000781.1, from coordinate 32,370 downwards.
CATCAATCAAGGTTCGAAAGGTTCCTCGGCCAACGGTCCTATAAATGCCAATAATAAAAACTAAATGGAACAAAAAATCGAAAAAGGTGGTACAAACTATCAGACACTGTGGTACTTTACTATAGCTCAACACCACCCAAATATCAGAAGTGGACAGTTCACACGACGTTCGTTAGGTACAAGACACCATTTAAGAATAATGACATTAAATAATTTTCGTCTTCAGTATCGTCAGATTTCCCCAAAGTTTCTCCAAAAAACTGAGCAGAATCTCATGCAAAAATGCGGACTAAACAGTTCTGCTTCTGAGGAAGTAAAGTACAATTAGCCAGGACTCTGATACAAACGACCAAAAAATAAAGTCGCTTCATACCGAATTGACCATATGCTATGAAGCATTCAGTAATTACTTCAAAACAACATCAACAGCAACATCTGCGTTGACACTGGTGCTCCACTGCCATAGGACCAAAAAGTTTATCTAATTGTATTTCAAACCTCAGAATGAAAAGAAGAGGAGAGAGTGGATGAGGGGAGAGCTGGCGCTGGCCTATCGCAAGCAGTCAGAGAATCTGGAAATAAACTGACATTGACACCGATCAGCCGCCATTGCAATGTCTCCAGCCAAGCGCAGAAAGGATCGCGGGCACCACATCCTGGGAGGCCTACTGCACCAACAACACCCAAACTCTCCGTAATCTCATTCCCACCCTTCTGACAAGTCATCCGTCGTCCACCTCACGGTTTCCGCCATTCTGAAGGAGGCACAGAAAACAACACTCGTCTCAGTAGACGGTGTTTCGGCATGCGTAGCACATGGCCGAGCCGCCATGGTTGATGGAGCTGGATGTTTTCCGCGATTGAAGTACCCGCTGCATAACCAAATACCCGTTTTCTAACTACCTGGTTACGACATCAGCAACGCTCCTGAAGCATCGGTGGTCAAGCACCTGAAGATGCCTAACATCTGTTCGCAGAGGCCATGTCTCGCAACCATACAACAATACAACCCTTACTGTAGCCTGATACACGTGACCTTTGTGACCCAGTAATATGTCTTTTTGACGCCACAAGTAACGCACAATGGCAAACACGACTCGGGCCCTTGAGATACGTGCACTGGCTTTATCAGACACACTTCCGTCAAGGCATGTAAAGCCCTCCGCAATCTCTAATAATTCTTCGTGAATGGCAAGGGGTATGTTCGGAGACTGTACGTTCTGAAGCACGACTTTGCACTTAGAAGGTGCTAGGCGCATGCCGAAAGGTGGCATGATGGTAGTCAGTTTACTCAACAGAGCTTGTGCTGCGCCTTCATCGGCAAAGATGAGGGCGAAGTCGTCTGCGTATTCGAGATCGACAAATCGTTTAGTTGTACCAGCCTTTGGGTGCCTAGCTGCCATGTCACCCGAAGGGAGCACGAGGGCGGAGATACAGCCAGGTTGCCCAAACTTTGACAGGGGAAGTCGAGATGCAGAGATTGGGTTCGAATCACAGACGTTCCGTGGTCCTGACCTTTCGGTCAGTAAATTCGCGATCTAACCACTGAGCCTCCCCCCCAGATTGACAAGGTTCCCATCACCGGGGTTTTGAAAACCTCCCAGCGTTCGCCTCATTATTTCATCAATGATGAAGTTGAATAGAAATGGAGAGAGTGGACATCCCTGTCGGACACCACTTTTTGTAGGGAAGCTTTTGGAGAGCTCACCGCATACTCTCACCCGCCCAGAAATATGCAAATATAGGGATCGGATTATGTTCACAAACCTCTGGGGCATACCCTGTTGAGCAAGTGTAGTTAACAGCACTAACCGATCGAAAGAATCGAACGCACCCTTGAAGTCAAGGAATACCAAGATTGTGGGTCGTCTGTACATATGGCGTTGTTCTAACACATGACGGAGTGTGAAGATGTGGTCAACGCAGCCTCTACCCGGTCGAAGTCCCGCTTGATGCTCACGAGTTAAGGGTTCGCGTGCCGCGATAAGACGCCGAAGAATCAGTGACGCCAGAAGCCTTGTTACAACGAAAGTCAAACTAACACCTCTGTGGTTACTACATTCACTGCGAGTACCCTCTTTGAATACTGGATGCTGTTATCGACTCATTCCCGCTATCTGGAAAGGCCTCGTTCGCCCAGATAGACCCACATAGGCTAGACAGGTACTGATTGAAGAATTTGCCTCCATCCTTGAAGACAGCAGGTGGAAGGTCATCAGAGCCAGGAACATGCTTGAGTGGAGACATACACTCGGACACTTCTGAGTCTGAAGAGGTTTCCATGTCCACAGTAAAGCTTTCTGTTGAAGGCCGACAGTCCGGATTGGAGGGAGCAGGTGGCCAACTGAATTGTTGTTTGAAGTATTGTGCCCAGTGGTCTAAACGTTCTCCTTTGCTGAATACCAGAGAGTCATTTTTGTCCTTGATGGTTTCGCTGACAAGAGGCCTCAGGGGATCAGTCGAACGAATCTAGTGAAACGACCCGCGGAGGTTTCAAGCAGTTTTCGCATTTCCGTTTCTTCGGGCTTTCGGGTCCACCAACCTTCACGGTCTGTACGGACACTCAGTTTCACCTGGCGTCTGATGATGCATCGGGTTGCGCGTGTCTGTGGCCAGGAGGAATCTGCCGTCGGGCATCCGGAAAAGCCACAGTCCTATCAGAAATCTAATGGCTTTTAGGCAGAGATTGGCTTTATTTACAGGGTGGAATCTCCATGGAAAACTTTCTGTTTTACCAGACGCTGGCGACCTTCAAACTTCCACAACTGTCTAAGCCCTAAGGTCCTCTACAGTTTCTACTTATGGATGTGCTTTTTTCAAGTCTGACTGGTTGATAAAGGCGACACTAGTTCTCCACCCTATGGGATGGTCAGATGATTTACAGGTGTTATGAAATCCCATGCAGACAAACCCGACGAGCAGGTTTATAGTTTCTCGGTGGTTGTATAACATGACTCTCCCAAAGTCATACTGCGGATGCTTGCGGCGAAGCTGCCACGCTGGCCACAATGACAAAGCTAGGCACCATACATATACAGTTCAACTGTTGCGCCTACACAGACACAGTTTTGTGCTGGTAAAATTTCATCGATGGCATCTGTTCAAGATGCGCATAAGGGAGGGAAATTAGGTGAATAATCAACTGACTTTTCTTACGGGAAACCCCAGCAATTACAGGCTCAGATCCATCATCTCAGCCAACCCGAGGAAGTATGCCCACAATGAGTCCAACATACAGCTCCACTTCACTCTGACCGAAGCGTTGCCCGTAGGACTTGGGCCCCTCGTTCCTAGACCAAACGACTACGCCTGACCATGGATTTACAAGGAGTCTTTTTGATAAGGTTCGATAGCTGTGCCGATCATTCAGTTCACCACAGTGCGTGGACTAATTAATATACTTGTGTGCGGAAAACAATGGGAGCCATCTAAAGTGCTGCTTGAGATTTCTCTGCCTGCCTCCGAAACCTCGGGAGGCTCCTAGAACGTTCCCCCACAGACATTGAGTATGCGGACGATATTACTCTCGTTGGCTCAGATCCTTCAAAAATGCAAACCACTTTAAACAACCTAAATAACTCTGTTGAACGGTTTAGCATGCACATCACACCTGAAAAGTGTAAAGTGCTGCTACAAGACTGGGTGGAATCAAACCCAAACCTCATGTTTGCAGACGAGCCAATCGGTGTGGTAGATAAATTTGTTTAGCTAAGTAGCTGTATAATTTCCGGTGGACTGGCTGGAGATGAGAGTATTTATCGAATCGGGAAAGCCAGGACAGCTTTTGCCAACCTCCGACATCTATGGTGCCGACGTGACGTCAGTTCGTTTGTCAAGGGCAGAGTTTACACTGCGGCGGTGTGATCCATACTACTTTATGGATCAGAGACGTGGCCTATACGCGCAGAGGACATACAGAAGATGTCAGTGTTTGACCATCGGTGTCTCCGAAGCATTGGTCGGGTCTAAGGAGAACATCAGACTAGCGATGCTAAGCTACGCCAGATGATCCTAGGAGGAAGGAACTGTCCCGCGATAGATGAATTACTCACGCTTCATAGGTTACGCTGGCTAGGACATGTACTCCGCATGCCAGAAGACCGTCTACCCCGCAGAGCTCTTTTCGCCCATCCCTGTGCTGAGTGGAAGCGACCGAGAGGTGGACAGTGTATGTCCAGGCAACGAAGTATGAAAACACTAACCAGTAAACTGTTGGGTCGACAGCTGCCACCTCCCTGGATGGGGACCCTGGGGACTCAACCCATGAATGGTTAATGACACTGGCAGAAATGGCCCAATCAGGCAGTCAGTGGCGCTCGTACATCAAAGCTATCGCTTTCAATGCGAACTAACCAAATATACCGTTGCCTCCAAGAATTAGCTGTATGTCTCACACTCCCACTTTCCGGTGATCTAAACTGTAGCAGCATTGTGCTTATTGCACACGGTTTACAGCTGATAAACTGAATTGAATTGAAAGTACTTGGGTGTCCTTATAAGCACTCAACAGTACCGCACGGAAAAACATAAGAACGCTGCTTAATCGAACGAAACATACTTTATCCCGGAACGTCACCAATGATAGCTGGGTAACACTAGTGACCATATAAACCAAAAAAAGCCTCACCGATTTGGCAGAGTGCTAGTACTTCCGTCAGCTTGCAAGCGGACTTTCGCGAGATCCAGTGGATGCACCACAACAGTAGAGGCTGCGCCAGCAGCCACACCAGCTGCAAAGTTCGTCCACTGAATTTGGTCAATAAAGGTGGAGGCCATCTCAAACCACCTGAGGGACACAGCAAACCATGTGAAAAATGAAAAGTGAACAGTATTTTGCTCTACTTCACTTATACTAAGTACGCAGTGGCGTTGCCATGTAGCTCAACCTGAAACAAGAGATTAACTCCATAATTTCTCGAAATATTTTGCGCGGCTAACTTGTGGAACCAACCAAAACAAAACTCACTTGATGAAATTCTAGAGTGCACATCATCAGTTACACATCAGCTGCGGACCAGAAAGGTTCGTGTCCGCCCCTGATTTCACAATAGCCCGTCTAGAGCTAGAGAATTGGCAATGATCCATTCCTCATGCTTTCTACGGTTTGCATGACAGTAATGCATCAAAAAATATTGGGGCATAGCGATTTGATTTATTTTCTGGATTCCAAGGATGTCAACAAACTATCGCACTTTACTTGTTGCCACCGCTTGTTCATTGAAAGCTTAACGAACCACACCCAAGAAAATCACTTATCGCAAGTGGAGACTGATGACCAGTTTAAGGAACCGTCTGATCCGGACCCGTAACATAATTCTTTAAGACGAGTACCGGTTGTGTGGCGGTGAAGCATCAGTGTCAATACTGTCCCATCACAAAGAGACTGGACCTTACAGTGATGGGACGGTTTGTGTGACTCCGTGACCAATTAAGCTATATTGGGTGGTGTCCATGCGACACTCAGTCTCTCCTACCAGGTTGGTCGATGGTTAGAGGTCTGACCAACACAGTCTTCTGGCTCTCCAGGTTGGGGGTCAGAACGTGTGGCGGCTTGTTCTGCATTTTCCGCCAAACACCGCTGCGTTGCTCTTACGCTTTTGAACCAAAGCTTTGGCTGAGGACCCTAATCGTCCTTTTGTCTAGGTGTGGGCGCCCTGGCAGTATCCTAGCCCACGCACAACCATGAATTGCACACACAAATAAAATCATGCCACATCGGCCGTCGCGTGATGCCATCAGCCGGGTCGCGCCGCTGCATACAGCAGGGCGGGTAGGCGAAAAGAGGCTATCGCTGAAGCCTCTTCTTTCTCTTTCACATATTTTTTCTTCCTCTTCACTCCATAAGTAACTCTCTCTTTGTGGGCTCGTCGGTTGGGACTGATGACTCCGATCGTCCTGCGTCGGTTATGCAAATAACATCTGGTCGTCATCCGGCGCTGACATCCTCAGGCGGCTAGGTATCAAACTTCAAGCCTCGGTGACCAGTCTACCTTGTTGGTTTCAATGTTCGAACTCTGAAGCAAGCAGGACAACAAGCTGCTCTTGCTTTCACACTAAACTCGCTTGACGTTGGTGTGCTGTGTGTCAGAAACAAAAATCCAAGATGAAAGCACAGTGATTGAGCTAACCACACCATCACTCTCTACTGGTTTCCGGCTACGCACCCCTGGGGACCCAGATGCTGCCGCGGCAAGATGTACAGGGGTTGATGTCGTCCTAATTCACCGGGCGGAAGGATCTTTGCTTGACTGAATACCTGTTGATAGTCAGCCCTATGCGGTTTGTTTGGCAACATTTGTGAAGGAGTTTCACAAGCGGGAAGTTGATCGCTGTGTTTGTCGTGCCTGCCTACGCTCCAACCGATTGCAGGTGACACCATCGAAGACAGGTTTTATGACGCCTTGGATGCTCTGTTGCAGCGAGCTAAAAGCTCAGATATCGTTGTGGTTGCCGGAGGTCCGAATGCACGAGTGGACAGGCTTAGCGCATCTAGGACTCAATAATGTGGTCGACATGGATTGGACTCAGTACATATGGACAATGGCAAAAGATTGCTTCAGTTATGCGCTGATCACAGGTTGTTTTTATGCAGTACTAACTTCCGAAATAACCAAAGTTGGCTGGCCACATGATGTCCTCCAACACCGGCTACGAACTCGAATTGATCACACGACCATCAGTTGCCGATGACTGCCGTCCGTTTTGGAACATATTCGTAGATTTCCACCATGCGTTAGTCCAGAGTCAATTCTCTCTTCATTTTCCAGGGCTGCCTACGGTGCGGACAAATCGCTTGGCAAGTAAGAGACTGGCAGATCCGGATGTCAAACGAATTTACCAGAATCGTCTTCTGGTATCTGTTCCAAATGCTCCACCCTCAGATAAGAATTCGTGCTGGAACGAGATCGCCACCTGTTTGCACAGTGCTCGGAGTTTTGCCTGTGGCACGGTGCTACCAGGCCCACTCAAGCACTGGATATCAGACCGAACAGTGGCGCTGCTTAAATCTCGGAGGAATATCTCCGCCGGTCCCGGAAATAATTTAGCTCAACGGATTACCAGACGTCAAGTGAAAGTGAGCGTGCGCGCCGACCGTCAAGTCTGCTGGACTCGGGAAGCTAAAGAAATGGAAGATGCCTAGAAAGCCGGGAATGCCCGAAGATTATTTCATTTGATACGTGAGACCGGTCCCCGAAAACCACCTGTGAGCGAAACTATCAAGGATCAGAATCAAATCATCTTAAATAGAGACAAATATCTCGATCTGTGGACCGATATCTCGAGTGAAAGTTATCGTGGCTAACAGCTACCACTCATCTGGAGCCTACAGCTGACGTGGAACTCTGGATGGTGGACGTGGAAACCCCTACGGCCTCGGAGGTTTATGAATACATATGTTCTCTCGAGGTCCTGGTCCAGATGACCTCCCATCAGCATTGTTCAAAGATGGGGGTGAAGTCCTCAGTCAGCGCTTGTCTGATATGTTTGTGCGCATTTGGGAAAAGGAGTCTGTTCCAGACAACTGAAGAGAATCGGTAACAGCGCCCATTTTTAAAAGAGGAGCTCGTAGTGAGTGTGGTAACCACAGGGGATCAGCCTGAACCTAGTCGTAACGGGCTGTTGGTGTCACTTCTCCGTCGTCGCCCTATGGTGGCTCGCAAAACAGAGTCGAGAGCAGCAAGCAGGATTCCGGCCTGGTAGGGGTAGCGTTGACCAAATCTTCACAATTCGTCACGTGCTAGAAGGACACCATACGTATAAACCATCCACGCTTTTAGTATTCGTGGATTTCCAAGGCGCATTCGACTCGGTTGACCGGTTTGTTCTCCTTGACACGCTTGCTCATCAAGGAATGCCCCGGAGTTTGGTGGACATAATAAGTTCTCTGTGTTCTTAGACTTTCAGGCGTGAGAGTATACGGAGAACTCTCCAACAGCCTTCGAACACAAAGCGGTGTCCACTAGGAGTGCCAGTCCCATTTAATTTCGTGAATGGTGGGATAATGAGATGAACGCTGGAAGGCCTTCAAAGCCCTGGTGTTCAACTAGCCGCTGACGAAGACCTTGTCGACCTGGAATATCAAGACGACATCGTTCTCATCTTTGAAGAGGAGGAAAAGGCGCAGGTGTTTTTCGGTGAACTGAACAAAATCATCCCGTCCTTTGGCATACACTTTGCACCCACAATGTGTAAGGTTATGCTTTTGGACACGCAGCCGCTGAACGCCACTTACAATCCACGGCGAGGTACTCGAGGTTGTGCAGTGTTTTACGTACCTTGGAAGTTGTACTAGTTCCGAACGTAGTGTGATAAATGAGGTCAATGCACGAGTCTGCAATGCTCGGGTAGCGTTTCCTAATTTGAGACACCTATGGCGTCAAAGTGATATATCCCCGAATCTCAAGAGAAGTGTGGATCAAGCTACAGTACGGGCTGTTTTATTGTATGGTTGTGAGACTTGGCCTGTTCGAGCAGCGGAACTGAGACGTATTCAGTATTCGACAACCGTTGTCTCAGAACCATAGGTCGTGTGGGTTGGTGTCGGAGAATCCGTAACGGGGCAATTAGAAAGCGAGTTTTTGGTTGCGCAACGGGGACTTTCATCGAAGAATGTGTCCAGCACCAGAAGCTGCATTGGTTAGGCCATGTATTGTGTATACCGAACCATCGTTTGCTGAAGAGAGTGCTGTTCCCCGTGCCCAATTCAGACTGGCAGAAGCAGAGAGGTGGCCAACCCTTTGCCTGGTAGAAGGATATGAAAGAGGTTACGAAACGTTGGGCGTTGTCGGTGCTATTCACCTTCCGGGATGGGGGCCGCGTGATCCCCACTGCCCCTGGTTGGATGACATGCATGATATGGCTGCCAACCGATACCAGTGGTGTTCTTGATGTCAGTTTCTATCCAGAACGCTTGAATGAGTGTTCGAATGTGTGTGCTCCTCGGGATGATTGTAGTAAGCTAGCACTGAGTTTCTTCCTTGTCCACCATTATTCTTTTCTCCACAAAAAGGCCTTCAAATAGATCATGGTTGTACAACAGCGAAACGTCAGTAATGAACAATAATGTCATGCTGTTGATGACGATGATGATTGATGGCGATTTTCAGCTGGAAGTAAACCACTCTGGTACGGTTTATTTTAGTTGGCTCATTCTTCGAAAGCCTGCCCGTTACGAATTTAAGTATAACCCAAGTGTTTTATTGAGATCATTGGTTCGACCATCACATCTTTGATACCTATGAACGCCTTTCTGATCTGGATAGACCGAGGCACAGTGTCCGTCCAAGTGAGCGGCTCCGCATACTACGCAGAGACCGCATTGCTGCATGCTGCCAGCACAAGCCGGAGTCGGTAACTGACCCAAAACTGCCACCTTGACGTGGTGGTCGGGCTTGAGTGCTGCAATGATCTCGCAGGCTACAGTAGCTGAAACTTCGTTCCACAAGGTGCAACCACGCCAGGAAGGCCAAAGGGGAGCGATCAGACCAAGAGCAGCGAGACCCCGTACTACGAGTAATCGTGCTACGAGGCGATCTGGGGGCAAAGTCGCACTGCCCTCTGCGATAAGAGTGTGAAGGCAGTAAGGTGCTTCCACCAGGCGACCAGCATATCCATATTTATGGAAGCAGCGATGCTGCCTTCTCCCGAGGAAGGACGGGTTAGAAAAGTCGGCCATAAAAACCGCCAGCGCATTATTCAGTATGGTCGAATTATTTTAAAAATCAGAGTCCGGTGCTGCTCAAAAGACACCTGCTGTGCGCAGCCGCATCGGGAATGAGACAGTAATGCCATGCTCACTGCGCCCTCGGGTTATGCCAGGCCCCTGCAGCCGAGCAGGTCAAACTATTGAGTCATCGGCTCCGGGCAGGGTCCTCAAAAACAGCCCTACTGTCCGCTGCCTCGCGGGTTAGATTTTTGAGTCAGAGGCTAGGGGCAGGGTCGCCGAACAAAACCCTAGATCCTCCCACTGCCTTGTGGATCAGACTTTTGAGTCAAAGACTCAACGTGGGGTACCTCAACCAAACTCCCTTCCTTGGCCTGAGCAACCGGGAAGTATCACTTGCCCGCACAGTTCTGTGTCCACCGATGTCCCTCCCCAACCCATTCCCATCAAACAAGCAAATGTTTCTGAGTCATTTGACTGTCAGTTATCTGACCAATGGGCCTTAGGCACCCCGCTGCCTATTAAGAATAAACAAATTGTCAACTTGACAAACAGGCAATGCCCCTGAAACTTTATACTCCCTTAAAATTGATGTATTCTGTGTCTCCGAAACACGCATACATGACCCGAACGCGGTTATACATCTCAAAACGGCAAGGACGAACTCAGCTCTTTCACATTTCTCCCTCCGTGTGTCCGGTGACCCAGAAGCGATGACTCGTGGAATATATGGCGTGGGAGTTGCACTCAGCCCCAGAGCTGAACGCGTTTTGCTAGATTGGATCCCAGTGAACAGTCGTCTTTGCGCCGTCCGGTTATCCAGCTTAATCAAGCTCAAGAAGGATGCATTCTATCGAGAGTTATCCGGGCTGATTCGTCAAGCAAGAAGCACTGACATTGTGACCCTTGCGGGCGATATGAATGCTCAAGTCGGTCGTCTGAGCTCCTCAGAATCGATTCCGAGTCGATGCTCGTCACACAGACAACGGAGATCGACTCCCCTAATTGTGTGCGGATCATCAACTATTTCTGGCCAGTACGAATTTTCAGCATGAACGTTCGCATCGCGTAACCTGGTGCCACCAACTGCAAATTAACAATGGACCCAGTTGGACACGTGGCCCTCAGTCACCGGTGGAGAGCTACAGCTCAGGACTGCCGTTCCCTCTGGGGCACACAACTTGATTCCGACCTCGCCCTGGGGTGTGCACGCATGACAGTTCGTTTCCCCTCAAGCCCTCACAAGTCAGCAAGAAGCAGGCCAATCCACCATCTTCGAAAAACTACCATAGCTCAACAGTATCGATCTGAGATAGTCCAACAAGTCTCCACAGTAAGAGAATTCTCTAATGCTAGTGAGCACGTGGATGAAGCATGGCAAAATGTGAAAGGAGCTATGCTAGCGGCATTCAGTGCTGTCCGTCCGACTTCTCCGATTCGACCGCAAGACCACCGGATGTTGTCGAGATCGCTATCCATGATTGACGCAAGGAAATCAATGCCAGCGGACAACGAGTGCGATGGCGCGCACAAATCCCTCAAACGCTAAATAGTGAACAGTCTAAGGAAAGACCGGGAGCTCTGATGGACATCGAAAGCTTGGAAGATGGAGAAGGTTTTTGCTACCGGAAACAGCCGTGCCCTATGCAAACTGATACGATCGACTGGCCCTAGGAGAGCAGCGGTCAATCAAACGATAGATGAAAAAGGCGGCTCATTAATTCACTCGCAAAAACGTCGACTGGAAAGATGGGTCGAACACTTCGAAGAACAGTTCATCTGGCCTCCTGCAACCCAGCCTGTGGAGATAGTGCATACGGGCGAATGGAATGTAAACCTGAATCACCTGTCGGAAGAGGAAATAAAGTACGAAATATCCGTACTGAAACATGAGAAGTCATCAGGACCAGATATTCTGTATCCATCTCTCTCCAAAGAAGGTAGAGGTACCCTGGAGACCCATCTGACGAAGCTTATTGGCTTATGGAACGACGAGAAAGTGCCTGCAGAATGGGGCATGTCGACAGTTATTCCTATCTTCAAAAAGGATGCGCGGACGCTGTGTGAAAACCACCGTGGCATCGAAGGTGCCCTCTCGTCTTATCCTTCGACGGTTGATTGAACACAGGGAGAGGCAGATCCGCGAAAATCAAGCTGGGTACCGTCCTGCAAGAGGATGCATCGATTATATCTTCACCCTCCGACAAATTCTGGAACAGCGACACTGCTTCCAGCAACCAACAATGGTTGCGTCTTTCGACTTCAAATCTAACTTTGACACTGTGGACCGTCAGGCAATATGGCAGTGTCTATGGAGCAAGGGTGTCCCCCATAAATTCTTGACCCTCCTCAAGGCGCTGTACGCCAACTCCTGCGGACGTGTGAAGACCTACGGGAAGCTCTAGCCTGAGTTCACCGCATCAAGTGGTGTCAGGCTGTCCTCTTTCACCATTCCTCTTCAAGTTCGCCATTGATACGACCACGGAAGACTCACTACCAGGATCTAATGTCTGTGGGGTCGAAGTTCTCCCGGGGCGTCTGCTCACTGATATCGAGTACGCAGACGACATAGCTCTTCTTGGATCTGATGCCGTGGTAATGCAAAGAATATTAAATTGTTGTGGACCACAGTTTTCCTATTGTCTTCTTAACACCGTGAACCCAAGTCTAGATAGCTGCTTGATAGCCTGATGCGCTTAGCCAAACCAGAAAGCCAATGAATGTGCGAATCAGCTGATCTATTGAGCACTGACGCGTCCTGGCGTGTCATGTGCAGCCGAAAACGGGCTGTTTATAAAGCCCACGTGAAAAGTTCTAGGCGGGCCAAAAAGTGATACTTGAAATATAACTCATCTGTCAAGGGCAAGTGAAGAACAACCGATTAAATCTGTCTCAGCGAAAACGGCCATTTCATTGTTAGTTGTGTAGTCCACTTACGTTCGGAGCTGATTCTCCTAATACCTCCTCTTTGAAGTTGAGTAGTATAAGTCTTCTGTCTCGGATTAACTTGAATCTTTGTCACTGGCATTCTTCTGCGTGTCGTCCTTCGTCATTGTTGATACAGAGGCGATTCTGGTAGCTGCTGCGTCACTTGGGTGTCTGTTGTCCTTCCTCTGCTCATATCCAGGTGTTCTATCAAAATGTTCAGAGGCAATGCATTCAATCTCTGAGTGGGTTCTGAATAAGCTTCTTTCAACTGATTTGCATGATGAACCCACGTTTCGGAACCCACGTCACCATCATAGGTGACATTTCCGATTCGCCGAGTAATTTCGCCGTTACGCCAGTATACGCGATTACCATGATAGTCCTTTACTAACGCGCTCTGTCCAATGTCAGAATGTTGCCAATTTGCACCATGCGTGCGATCATGGTGGGACTCCATTTTCTGATTTGATGATGCCACCTTCTCCTTTGGGAGCTTCAGAAGATCAAAGGTGCTTCGAGGAGTGCGGTAGAGTAGTGTCTCTGCAGGCAATTTGACCCCGGCATAGACGGATTTGGAGTCAGGCGGTACATTAAGAGAAATTGTTGCAGGATGTTTGCCGTGGTTCCTTCCCCCTCCGCCTTAAGCAAAGCTCTTTTGAACGCTTCCACTGGTCTTTCTACCATGCTGTTTGATTGTGGGTGATATGGTGGCGTTCTAACGTGTTCGTTCCCACTGGCAAGAGAGAATTCTGCGAATTGGGATGATGTGAACTGTGTCCCGTTGTCAGATACGAGCTTTTCAGGATAGCCTAAACGACTGAAGACTTCCTGCAACTTGTCAATGGTTGCTGTGGTCGTCGTTGTCCTCATGGGAAAAATCTCTGGCCACTTACTATAAGCATCCACGATAATCAGATAACTTTGACCGTTCACGTGACCTGCACAGTCCACATGTATCCTTGACCATGCATTTTGTGGTACCGGCCATGAACGGAGTTCACATTTTCTAGGTGACTTTGAAGCAAGCATACTGCCCCGCGCTGAGAACTTAAAGAGTAGTGCTACACCCTTTTTTCGCTTGTGCCTTTCAGATGAATGACAGCCGCTGAACGACAAGAACAAAGCCGACCCGAGAAACTTGGGCAAAAGCCTCGATCCTGTGTATCAATCCGTGAATCCGTGAAAAAAGCCAACGCACATTCGTGACAAGATCTGACAAGCGTTTCGACTTAGCTGTCAATGAGGCCAACAAACAGCTTCGGATCAACGATTTTATCCGGTTGATCCCGACATTTCCTTTATGAAACTGTTGCAAGACAAGCCTTTGCAGCTCCGCTGGTATGACCACGCGTTCTGCGAACAATAGGCAATCATCAACAACGGAAAGTGATGATAGTCCTTGATAAAACTGAGAGGTGGTACTTGCAGAGGTGGTACTTCTTTACTTGAATCAGTAGCGGATCCTGTATGGTTGCTTATCGTATCACTGCGAATGTGATTGGAGTACCTTAGATAGTTTCCATAAGTGTACATCCTGTTTCCGGTTCCGCTGCGATCTGAGCTATAACTGAATCTTCCGAGTCCGATGGTCGATTTCCTAAAAGTCTTGATAATGCATCTGTCTGACTGATCTTGTCAGTCGATTTAAACTTGATGCTGAAGTTGTAACCGAATAACATTGTAGCCCATCTTTGAAGTCGATAGGCAGAATAGACAGGAATGTCCTTCTTGGATCCGAACACGGCTAATAATGGTTTGTAGTCAGTAATTAATGTAAATTTCGGCTATAAATCAGCTTGTGGAACATTTTTACAGCAAAAACGATCTCCAAAGCTTTTTTGACCTGACTGTAACTATGCTCTGCAGCTGCCAAAGATCGAGCGGCATGGGCCCTGGCTGTTTCCAAGCCATCTTCAAACGTATGTGAAATGGCTGCTCCCACGCCGTAGCTGGATGCATCGGTCACAACAGTGATATCACGGGACGGGTCGTAATGTGTCAAAAGTAGGTCGGAAGTAAGCATAGCCTTGATCTTCTGAAGACTGTTCTGGAAACTAGTGTCCCAATTCCACTGAGAGTCCTTGAGTAGCAGACGGTTCAGTGGATCACGGATATCATGCATTGCTGGCACAACAGCACTGCAATGACTGATAAGCCCCAAGAATGAACTTACTGTAGGTCAGTCCTTGGGTGGAGGCATTTGTTCGATGGCACCTCTGTTTTCTGAGTCCGGTCTTCGGCCATGGCGATCGATTATGAATCCGAAATATTTGATGGGATCCATGAAAAATTGACACTTTTCACTTCGGAGGTGGAATCCATAGTGTTGGACTCGGTCCAGCACTTGACCGAGTCGTTTGCGGAGATTTTCTGGGCCAGAGCCGATGATGATAATATCATCCAAATAAGCAACAGCGAATGATAGTCCTTGTGGCATAGTGTCCATTAGCTGCTGAAATATTGCCGGTGCGGACTTAACACCGAATGGCAAGCGGCTGTATTGGAAAAGTCCACGATGTGTATTGATTGTAAGTAGGTGCTTACTCTCGTCTGACTTTTCAACCTGCAAATACGCATCAGATAGATCCAACTTGGCAAAATATTTTCCACCGTTCAGTTTGGAAAACAATTCATCTGGAAACGGCAGCGGGTACTGGTGATCCTCTAGTGTCGCGCTGAGACCAGTTGAAAATTCCGCACATATCCTGACTCTGTCGTTAGGCTTTTTGACCAGCACAATCGATGTTGCCCATTCTGAATGATTTACTGGTTTAATGATTCCCTCATTTTGCAGTCTCTGTAGACCTTGAGCAGCTACAGGCAAACAGAGTATGGAACAGGCCTCCTTGGGCGGAATACAGGTTGCGCATTCGGACGTAGAAGCAGAATGTCTTTCGTCTTTGAACAATTTTCGAGGGTATCTTTGAACAAAGCAGAATAAGTTTTCAAAAGTTGTTCTGTCCATTGTGAGGTTTGGCAGACATCCGAATTTACAAGACTGCATACAGTGTTCGGGGAATTTCCATCAGCTTCAGCTTGTTGATCCAGTCCAGCTCCAGGAGGTCCAAATGTGGTACTTTGGTCAGGTAACACGTTCCAATGAAAAGAATATTGCTGAACAGCACAGAACACGAAAGCTCACCGGTCAACTGTAATTTTCCACCAGAAGCGTTTAAAGCAACACGATTTGTGGGGTTGAAAGGTTTAACCACTATTTTCCAGGTATCTTTTGAAATGATTGTGATGTCGGAGGCGGTATCGAATTGCAGATGTACCGGTGTGTCAGTTAGGACAACTGACAAATTTCTTCTGACGTTTCTAATCCGGGTTGAAAGTGGCTAGTACTGGTTTGGTGTGTGGCTTTGAAGGACGCACTGTTCGCCTGAATGGTTTGTTGCCTTGTTGAGAGAAAGTTGTGCGGCAACACTCTTCTTTGTGTCCTTTTTTGTGGCACTTCCGACACTGGTGCTTCCCGAAAAGGGCAGAAACGGACGAAGTGCCATTCACCGCATTGCCAGCGTGTTGTGGGTGGCTTACTGAACTCCACCGAGCGCTTCTCACCTGGCCTTTGAATAATCTTCGAGGCGGTATGCACATGGCCAGACCGAGATAGATGATTACGTTCTATCATGGCTGTATCGTGCTTGAGATAAAGCAAACGTTGGCACTCCGTGTTAACCATTTGGAGGTTCATTGATGAATCCTGCTCAATCTTGCTTGGCAATCGAGTTCGGATATCGGCATCTTTTAGTGACCGCAGCCCACAGATAGAGATCAGACATTTGAATTGATCCTCTGTCATTTCCCTGAGTTTGAATCTTTCACAAAAAATATCTTCCAGAAGTTGTACAAGTTCATCAAAGGAAAAGTCTTTTGCGGATTTGGGGAGAATAAAATTAACAAATTTGTCATGCTCGCTTGTCCCGAGCTTCCGGAGTAACAGTCGTGATTTCTAAATATCGTCGAACTTCACAACTTCCGTCCGAAAAAGGAATTCGTATCTTCGGAACCATGGTTTGAAGGTGGAATTGGATTCTGCATCGTAGTGAAACTCAACCGCACTGTTCGCAACAGCGTCAACAGAGGATTTCTTCGTTTCAATTGTGACTGGCCTTCGAATTTCCAATTTGTGAGGGATTGCTTCGACTAACCTCAAGTGAGACTCTTCAAATGTTGCCTGCTG
>SJOL01000771.1:24061-80475 GCA_004794785.1 Opisthorchis felineus | reverse complement strand
GGTTTCCGGAAACAGCACCGATGTTCCAGAATCTGTCGGAGGGAGAAAATCTGATCGATTCATCCACTTGCAGGACGGAATACAGCGTGATTTCCACGGATCTGCCTTTCTTTATTTCAGTCAACTCCGCTACCTTGCGGTCAGGCTTTTGAGCCAAAGGCTTTGGTTGAGGACCCTAATCGTCCTCCTGTCCAGGTGTGGGCTTCCTGGCAGTGTCCCAGCCCACATACAACCATGAATTGCACATATACAAACAACCTCATGCCACATCGGCCGTCGCGGGGTGCCGTTAGCCGGGTCGCCTTACTTGCTGCATACAGCAGGGCACGTAAGCGAAGACAGCCTACTGCTGATCCCTCCTTTCTTTCTCTTTCAGATACTTTTTCTTCCCCCTCTCCCCACCCCAGTAATAACTCTCCTTTTAGGCCCGTCAGTTAGGACTGCTGACTACGTTCAGCTTGCATCGGTTTGCAAACATGTGCGCGTCATCCGGCGCCGACATCCCCAGGCAGCTCGAAATCAATCTTCAAGGCTCGACGCCCAGTCTATCTGACAGCTTTAATGTTCGCTCTCTGGAGCAAGCAGGACAACAAGTTGCTCTTGTTCTAACACTGGACTAACTTTACATTGATGTGTGCTCTGTATCGGAAACAAGGATTCAATGTGCAAACACAATGGTTGAGCAAACTGCCAAATCACTCTCCACTCGCTTCCGGCTGCGTACCTCTTATGATTCAGAGGCTGTCGCGGCAGAATTTGTCTTGGTCAGCGTCACCCTAGGTCACTGGGGGAAGGATCCTCGCTTAGCTGGATACCCGTTGATAATCTATGCTGTTCGCTCGGCAGCGTTCATAAAAGAGACTCAATGGCGAGAAGTTGATCGCTGTTTGTCGTGTCTGCTTACGTCCCAACCGACTGTAGCTCTGACACCATTAAAGACAAGTTTTATGACACCCTGTTGCGGCGAGCGGAAAGCTCAGGTATCGTTGCGGTTGCCGGAGGTATGATTGTACAAGTGGCCAGGCTTAGCGCATCTGAGACTAATTTAGGTGGTCGACATGAACTCAATGGATCGCCGAGGTACATAAACCGTCACACCATGGTGAGGTCCAGTCTCTTCGTGATGGATTTATCAGAATCGTCTTCTAGAGTCTCTTTTAAATGCTCCACCACCAGATATGGATTCATACTTGGACGAGGTCGTCACCTCTTTGCACAGTGCTGGGAGGTGTGCCTGTGGCAGGTCGCTACCGGGCTCACTCAAGCACTGGATATCAGACCGAACAGTGGCACTGCTTAGATCTCGGAGAAATATCCCAGCCCGTCTCAAACACGCGACGAATAATCAGACGTCAAGTGAAAGTAAGCGTGCGAGCCGACCGTGCAGTCTGGTGGACACGGAAAGCCAAGGAATTGGAAGAGGCTCAGAAAGCCGAGAATGTCCGAAGATTTTTTAGTTGATCCGCGCGACCTGTCCCGGGAAACCTCCTGTGAGCGAAACCATCTAGGATCAGAAGGGAGTGATCATCTTGCATGAAGCAGAACGCCTCGATCGGTGCGCCGAATACTTTGGACAACGGCTATCGTGGCCGCCAGCTGCCTTTCATCTGGAGCCCACAGATGACGTAGAACCCCGGACAGTGAGCTTGGGGCCCCTCTACGGCCTCGGAGGTTGATGACTGCATATGCCTTCTCAAGCGGCACCAAGCTTCTGGTCGGGATGACCTCCCACTCACATTGTTCGAAGATAGGAGTGAAGTCCTCAGTCAGTGCTTGTCTGATCTGTTGGCGTGCATTTGGGGAAGGCAGAATGCCCAAAACAACTGGGGAGAATCGATTATAGTGCCTATTTTCAAAAAGGGACTCGTGGTGAGCACGCTAACCACAGGGGGATCAGCTTGACCCAAGTGGTAACGAGACTGTTGGCATCGTCCTAAGGTAGCTCGTGAAGCGCTGGCTCGAGAGTGCTGTAATACCGTCCTTTGGCATTCGCTTTGCAGTCACTGAACAAGCCACTTACACCCCAGGTAGAGGCGTTTCACGTATCTTGGAGGTTCTATTAGTTCAGATTGTGGTGTGACAAATGAGGTCAATGCACGAATCTGCAAGGCTGAAGTCGCGTTTACTAACTTTGGTACCAAAGCGGTAGTTGAGCTAGCTCAAGTCGACAGTATTGAACTATGGTTGTTCTCCGAAGACAGTCGATTGACATGTTTCTTGCTGACATGCGGGCGCCTGAAGGGAGGTGCACCGTCGGGCATGCTCACGCCATGGCATGAACGGAATAAAGTTTTGTGTCCCAGAAGGAACGGCAGTCTCGATTTGTGGCCATCCACCGGTGGCTGATGGCTATATGATCTAAATGGGTCCACGGTTGATCTGCAGTTGGTGACCGCCAGGTTAAGCGGTGAGAACGTTTATGCTGAAAGTTCGTACTAGCCAGAAAGCAGTTCATGGTCAGCACACTGCTAGAGGAGTCGCGCTCTGTTGTCCGTTCGACGATTGCCGACCCCGAATCGCCCGCCCAGATGTGATTCCAAGGAGCTCAGACTACCGAATTGGACATATATATCGCCCACAAGGATTGCAATATCAGTGCTTCTTGCTTAGCGAACGAGCCCAGATAAATCTCGATAAAAAGTATGCTCGATTCCAGAAATGCAGTCCGTTGGGACATATGCCGACGCTACAAACAGGCATCGACCTTGAATGAGCTGTAAAACCGAACGCCGCAGAGACGATTGTTCACTGGGATCCAATCCAGCAAAGCGTGTTCAACTCTGGGGCTGCGTGCAACTCCCACGCTTTATATCCCACGAATCATCGCTTCTGGATCACCGGACACATGGGGGGAGTAATGTGAATGAGCTGATTATGTCCTTGGCGTTTTGAGATGCATAACCACATTTGGACATGGGAAGTATATGTCCTAACCACCATAACCAAAGAAGCGTGAATAGCTCATCCCTCTTTGAACCATCTGGCCTATCTCAGCATTTCTGATCCAATGTTCCAAACAGACTCGGCCAATGCAACCGGAGACTCCGATGATCCAAAACTGAACTTTCGAATATCGTCTGCGCGTAGAGGCCATGTTTCTTATTCATAAGGCAGTGTGGATCGCACCGTCCTACTCTATTCTCTGCTCTCGTCAGACAAACTGACGTCGCGCCAGCGCTATAGGTGTCGGGGGTTAGCACCAGCTATCCTTGTCTTCTCTATTCGAGAAGTGGTCTTATCTCCAGCCAGTCCATCGGAACTTGTACAACTGCCTAAGTACACAAATATATCTGCCACGTCGATTGGCTGCTCTGCAAGCATGAGGTTTGGGTCTGATCCCACCCAGTCTTGTTGCAGCCCTTTACACTTTTCAGGTGTGAAGCGTATATTAAACCGTGTGGCGGAATTATTTAGGTCGTTTAGACTGACTTGAATCTGTGAAGGATTGGAACCAAGGAGAGCGATATCGCCAGCGTACTCAATGTCTATGAGCAAACGCCCCGGGAGAATTTTGATCGCCGAGGTTTCCGAGATAGACGGAAGTTTCAAGCAGGCTGTCAATAATAAAGTTGAGGGGCTATGGCGAGAGAGGGTAGTCTTGCCTTATACCAAGGGAGGTGGTGAACTCAGGGTGAGGCTTGCTGTATATTTGTATGCGTCCGTAGGATTTCGCATAGATTACTCTCATAAAAGAGAAAAATTTGTGAGGTGCCTTTGATCACCAGACACGGCCAAAGATTCTGATATTGACAGGGTTTGGAGAATGTTTCCTTATGCGTACGGCCGTGGCGGCCGATTTAACCGTAGATATCGCAGCTAGCGGCAATGGGCGTATAAAGAATCTGTCATTGCTTAGGTTTGGGCATACACATTTCAGTGGCAACGACACAATAAGGGAGGGAAAAGCGACTGTGAGAGTGGAAGGGAATATCAGCAATAGCCTATTTTCACTTACCCTTCGGATCAGAAGAAACGATCAACACTGGACACTTGAAACTGGTGTTTCTCAACACCAGTCTTACCTCGAGGTAAGGCTATGGTTACCACTCCCTCGTTGATGGCGAAACCCTGCTTGGTCTTCACATATATCCCGATATCCGACCAAACCCCGCAAAATACTACCGGAAAACACTTTGAATGCAACGACTATCACGGTAATGCCGCCATGGTATTCACATGACCTATTCGCGCTTTTTTGACGATTGGGACAACGGTCGACCTGTGTTGTTTTCGTACCAAACCTTCCGCAGGACGACCACCAGACCGTTTATTAAAAATTGTTCAGCTGTAACACCCTTTCGATGCCGAACTGCCATAACACCCGAAGGAAGCACGAGGGCTGGAATACTGCCAGGTTTCCCAAGCCTATACAGAGGAAGTCGAGGCAGAGGTCGGGTTCGAACCACGAGTCTTCCAGTCGGTAAATTCGCGTTTTAACCAGTGAGTTATCTCGCCCCATTTACAGTTTACTAGGGTCTGACCAATTTCAAAAAGTGCAGACGCAGGCTATCTGGCATGGGTGCCTTGTCTCGTTGGAGGCACGATGGATTGCGCTGGATTCCTGTTGCTGATGGCAGGCTGGTGGCGTTTAAATCACGGTCGCTGGGTCCTTGCAGAGGTTGTTTTGAAGGAGTTCTATCGCTGAAGATGAGGATTCTGCGGGCGAATTATGCTTACACATTTTTTGCAAACTGTTTTGCTGACACCTTTCTTTTTGGCCGGCTGATAAAATCAACTTAAATAGGGTGCGGCTGTTGCCTGCAGCGATAGCGTACTCCGTATCCTGGATCTTTAAAATCCACCGGTGTCCTCCGTCATTCTTCAGGCTCTTAAATATCTGGCGTCCGTGAGAGCTATGTGCACCAGCTTGGTTGCCAGTTGCTGATATGGTTTTCTGGGGGCTGTGGGATCTACTGTTCTCGACGATATCCAGCGTCTATTTGGTATAGCCTGCGAGTAAGAGCATGGCTTCTTACACTACCTTCCATTCATTATCTCCGTCATTGGTGTGGCCGTTTTTTAGCAGCCTTCCAAACAGATAAGCTCGTTGTTGTTTAGCTGTTGACACTGGTTCAAGCTGAGGAACGGAAATGCACATATTCGGCGTGCGTAGACCTGAGACACGGTCTGATCCCGCACGATGGCACGCTCGGAGTCAAGTCGCGTATCCAGAGGAAATGTCAACCTTTAACTGAGGCTATTCATTGGTGACTGACAGTTGCATGATGCAGTAGTCCATGACTGGTTGGTGGTTGGTGACCTCCAAGTAACTCGGTGTGAGCGCTGGTGCTGAAAGTTTGCACTGACCAGTAGCAGACGATTGGTGGGGACCACACAGTTTGGAGGGCTCGGTGGTTAGCTACACACACGTAACCCAAACAGTAATGTCAGCGGTGATATCGTGCTCTAGGTCTCTTCAGAATAGAATAGCATCGTGTTCGAGGACTTACTGACTGTGAGCTTGTACCTTGATATGAAGCCTATTGTGCCACAAATGCAACCGCCAGACCTCTACAAATGAGTTCAAACTGGTTGTCAGTCATCCGGATGGCCTCCACCGAGCGTGCAACACGCGCTGAACTCACTTCCAGCGAAGATTGTCGGGGCGACTACGCTCACACAACAGGGGCGCGGCGAACTGCTACGGCAACGCGTCCATGACCAAATTTATCCTCATGAATGGTATTGCCATCTGAGACGCCAAGAATGGTTGTCAGATGGTCTCTACAGAAACAGAAACCAATACACTCTGAAGGAGATATGCGCATTTGCTAAAGAGGTCCCGCTGAACTGCAATACGGGCAGCGTCCGATAATCATAACCGTGGACGAAAGCGAACGAAGAAGAGACCCTCCATTCACATGCTTCATGACTAACCTGTAAGTCTTCTTCGGGAATTCTTGCCAATTCCTCTTTCGCCACGGCCACTTGGGTAGGTCTGCATAACATTCCCTTGAACGAGAACAGAGAGTACAGTTACCTCAGTCCAGGTAGTTTGAAATCCTTGTTTAATTCGGGTCGTCGATAACCTGTTTCTACAGGACGTCGCGGAAATCTTACCAAAACACTGAGAACAAAACAATGAGACTGTACCTGTCGTCTATAGGATCACGTCCTGTAATTCTTCGTATATCCTCATCAACATTTTTTAACTGCTCCTTGGCTAGCTCCAAATTCTGACGTAGGACGTCGATCGCCTCGACTGCAGTCATGATTCGTAACGCAAACGTTCAGATCCCCGCTTGAAATAATTAGACAAAGTTAGTTCGAAGGGCAGGTCACGAACACGGTTTTCACGAGCTGCTCGAGTTTCCAGTGGATGGTGTGGATCTAAAAGCTTCCTTGCTATTCGACAATGATTCTAAGATTCAGATATAGCTGCACTGGAATGGGGCTCGAGCCGAACTACCCTGGGTCCTTGTCCATTCCCAGGTGCCTTTCTGGCGCTGGAAGTGACAGTCTATGGAAGCCGTTGATCCACTCAGGTGACGAAAGGCAATGGACGCCTTACTAAGCGTGATGTTGACGACAGTAGCGAATGAAAAAGTACATAAAAAGTCCACGAAATTTCAACATATGTTCTTTACTCGCTCCCGCACCTAGGGTCCATTCTCACCTCGGCCACCACCCAGCAACCACCCACGTTATTGACTCATGTTCGTAAAAATGACCACCTTAGGAAAATGCCCAGTCCTTTTGTTGATGATACTAAAGGAGACGTCACATCTGATGAATGTTCTTGGAGGCTGCTTGCATAATTTTAATGCCCACTCATCGCCCAACTTCATGCTATTGAGATCTCCGTATAAGGATGAGGGTCAGAAATGATTCAGAATATTATGGCGGATGCCGAAGAACTGTCCACTTTTTGTTTAGGAAGCAGAGGCAAACTCAGACCGAGAGGGATACAAAATAAAATATCGCAATTTTAGATTCTTTTGGGTTTTCCCATATCGTCTTCATCTTTTCCCGCTTTTTTCCTTTTTCACTGGTCTTCCTTTTTTTCCCTGTCTCTCTTCATTTTTTGCCATCAGTGCACTTGTGGAAAATATTTTTCATGTCTCTTCATCCTCCCCCAGTGACTGCAGCACCATCACTGTGCGTTGGTGTGCCACCCTTCCATTACAATACGCACAACGCTTCCTATGATGTATTGGCGGAATGACCCCCTCGGGTCGGACAAAAGTCTCCTTCAACGGTGTCGAGAAACATGAAATCCCAGAGTTTACTTCGCAAGTTAGAACACTGAGGGACCACAAACAACTATTACGTCAGGCGGTAGCTTTTTTCGAGTGTTCAATACCCTCTGAGCAAAGAAGGTCATTCCTCCGGTGTTTTCCGCTCGTCGTTTAGCGATATTCCATGGACTTACCTCATTTCAAACCGCTAAAATGGCCCCAAAAGCTCCAAAAGCTTCAAAAAATTGCGAGGCTTTTCAAGTTTTGACTTAATCTCCTCTTACTCCCTCTTCGACGGGTTAGAAGTCGACTGCTCTAAGGCTTCCGCTGCAACGCACTTTTGATCATGCCTGACGGCATTTCACCCACAGGTTTTGAATAAACATTATCGTTGTCCTCATCCGAGTGATCTTAGCCCAGCGCGTTGAGTTATTCTGGGAAGGCAGCATCCTTCGTTAAAACAATGGGTTATGCTTGCAAGCGATACCAAGGATACAAACGCACACGGGCTTTGAATGTTGGCAGCGATTCATCCGGTTTTCTTAATCGCAGGGTGGGTGATAGAGTTCTTCACGTGCACCTTTTGCGGCTGCTCAGCGGTCTCCGGCACTGATGTCACTGCAAACGATAATGCCTACATCTTTCGCACGTTTCTCAGGTCAGGAACTCCAAGCGTATTATCTAGGTGTTTTGGGAGGACGAAAATCCGCTAATTGTGATAACATCACGTGATCGTATTCATTAGAGAGGCTCAATACTATCTTCTATTTCAAGATTAACTTTGTGTTTTGCTGGAGGATGCCGGTAGATCATGTGCAAAAACGGAACAAGGAGAGACCGGTCGACGTGTCGGATCACTTATGTAAAGGACGAATTACAGGGGGTTCGATTTACTCAACCAGCCTGCAGTTTATGGTCGTAATTCCATTTCCACCCTTGCCTATGGCGACTAAACTTCCTCTTCCCCGTTACTCAGCCACCGCCCCTCGGAAGGCAACCGGTTGTGCAAAAACGTGGGTAAAGTGGCGGCGGTGTGCAAAATTACCCCGAAAGGACCCGACACCAGGCGGCCTCGTTCTACAGGTTTGTTGGGTTTGGGTTTGCAGGTTACTGGTTCAGCGTCAGAAGGTCCAGAGCAGCTAAAAGTGACGGTCGTAAGCTCACATGTGCTATGGCGCTGGACCTCGGCAAGTGAGAAAGCTATGGCCGTTGCTTCAGAATATTCCGACAAGAATAATCCGTCGTTAATCCTCAGTCTTCAAAGTACCTTCTGGACCTTACGTTCGTTTGAACCTTGGGGCTTTGTGTCTTTCCGCCAGTCCCGACTCGAATGGCTTTTCCGCAAGTTTTGCCCATTGTCGACCGTTTTCTCCGCAAATCTCTAACCCAAGGAACTGCGATGATCACAAGTCGTGTTACAGTTCCAGAAGAAAACATGTTTTGGTTGGTATGCTCAAGCATCTAAGCTGTCTATCCACTACAGCCACTGCAACTGTCTGGACTGGGGCGTGAATTGATGTCAGGGTTGTAATTGTGTGGCAAACCATCGGTCATAGAGTCTCTAAACCACATCGACCGCACACCCCTTGGCCACTCTACAAAGAGCTCCCAAACTTTGTCTACAGAGCCGGCGAACTGAAGGAGGTGACAGTGCTCCCTCGCGCTGAAAAATATTAGTTTTCGACCGTAACTTCAGGCATACGGTCAGAGGTAATTGCGGAATTTTCAATATCGTCCCAAGAGATGTTGGTCGCGTCGAAAACCCACAAACGTTGTTCCGTCACTGTAGCTGAGGTTTCCGGAAGTTTGTGGCGCATAACGTCTAATCTGAGTGTAAGTGTAAAAGAGAGCCTACGGGTTTGACGCTACCTGCTCGGCTACCAAATTTCTCCTCCTTGTGGCGATCCACGTCCGCGAAATAGCAGTCCACGCTATTCACAGTCCTCAACTAATTAGCGGTGACCGCCACCGTGATGACCCCCATACAGCAGCTTGTCGGCCTATCCAGTTTGCAGCAGATACTGTTTTACCACCCGCCTAATCTTCAGCGGATCTACCTTCGGGCAAGTCCCCTCTATTGAAGCCAGGGGGTCTCACAATTTCATCTTATGGCTTGAAGTGAAGAATGGTCGTCTACCTCCTGTCCATAAACTTGTCGGCTGTTTCCATGCACGAGATCGCACTTTCTGCCAGGTAACGTACCGGGGATAGCCTGCGGCACTTGAGTGCCACCAGCTCCTTCCACCTCCTCACACTTTACCGCACCTCTTTTGTTAGAGTGCGTTCGGTGGAGGGACAACCCAGTTCTTGTTGACATGGTTAACTCTTACATTGGTGCACACTTCACCCCGAACCGTTGCAAAATCTTTGCTTGCCTGCTGGGAGGTTTCGCACTATCGAGCTGTAGGGGGTAAAAGCCGTACGGTTGCTTCATCCTAGCCGCTGCCAGTTGGACCCTTTGAGGACCTGGGGATAACCGGATCATCGCCCGCCACCATTTCACTACCGTTGTTGACTTTCTTCAACTCGCAGCGCCCGTTCAAGAAGGACGTGAGGCCAGTTTTCCCGTTGCCTGCAGCCTGCAGAATGATAAGCTAGACAATTTTCTATTACCATAACTGGGATGTGCCGTATCCGAGAGGTGGATGCCCGATGAATTTTCCCCTTTTTTGGCCCTGAGACTATATCTTGTCTAATTACCACGCTGGCATTGCTGGGTGGAAGTTTTTCCAGATTGTGTGTTGGTTCCCGATACGTAATATGCGCTAAAGCGCCTGTGTTCTCCACCCAGCCTCTCTGTTCTGTGAATCTACACGTCCCATGCCTTGAGCTCTCGTTCGGTCAGATTAAAGTACCTGATCTCTCATTCCAGGTTTCAGGAATCCCATAGCAACCGGCCTAAACATTTGTCCCGCTGCTTAGTTGCCAGCGCTGCGGAATCGTTTTACTGTCAAAACAGCCTCTCCAGCCGTCACTATCACGTGACATACGCAGCCCTAGAGGTAACGTTTACTTTTACCGGGATTATGTGCATCTGGATCCTCCAATTCATCTACTGAGGTCTTGCAACGTTGCCTCACAGAGAGACCCGAGATTTATCCCGGCGATGTGAAGGCTTGACGTAGCATGCTAACGACGGAGATGCCCTGGTGAGGATCTTTGTTTCTACGCCGGCAACCCTATGCTCAAATACCCTCAGTGCAATCCCATTCCGAGACCCTCGTATCAGGTTTGTGCTATTTTTATCACTAGCTCCCACTCCAGTGAGTTATGACCGGAATTTCGAAGCA
Organism: Opisthorchis felineus; assembly: GCA_004794785.1. NCBI lineage: Eukaryota > Metazoa > Platyhelminthes > Trematoda > Opisthorchiida > Opisthorchiidae > Opisthorchis > Opisthorchis felineus. Next base: position 70,007 of record SJOL01000771.1, on the reverse strand, counting down.
GTGGTTTGAGGCACTGATTTGTTTCTGGTTTCTTCTATTTTGACGACCAGATTTCACTCCCACCCAAGTCATCGATTCGCCTCTCTTGAAAAGGGGGTCATGATGGACCATGCGAAACAGCAGAAACGCTTTTTTATGAAGCGTTTGCCGTGAGCCTTCTGCAGTGGTGACAGGCCAAAACTAGAATCTCCAAGGGTTTGCTCACAACCGTCTGGTGAATTATTGTGAACAAAAACGCTGCAACCGTCAAAGCGCCCGATTCTTTTTAGATTGTCTTCAGAATAAACGCTGAGAGCCGTCCTAAGGGTGCAGAAACCGCCTAAATACCCGCAGCAAAAAGGCGCATCAGACCACTTCAGGCATTTGTTGGCATTTCTGAGCCCCTCGACCCTCGTTTCATAAGGTGCACATCAAATCCCAAAGTATCTGAATAGAGGGCACTTCAGATTTTCAGGTTGTGTGGAGAGCAAACGTATGAAATGAGAATTCCGAAGGTGCATTAACAACACACGGTCGAACGAGCCAAAAGCTGTTCGGGAGGCTTCGGCCTCCCCATTAAGTGCGGTCCAAACTATTGTTCAAGTGTTAACTACCGGGGACTCAGGAGACCAGGTGGCATTTCGTAAGTTGCAGAACCGCCGTTAGTCAGAGGTCTATCCGGCTAGCTTACGAAAACGAGCCGCGATACTTGGTCTACCTTGGAAATGCAGAAATTTACTATTTGAGCACGAGATATCAAGGAACTATTCAGCGGATTTCTTCTGCGAAGACGAGACCGGAGAACTCACGAGCGCCCCAATAGTGTTAGCCGAAGACTGCAGAGTGCACTACGCGAGTTTTTAACCTGTAACAGTGACCTCATCATGCCTACTTTTGACAAAGCTGAACTACGAGAGGCCTTTGATCAACCTGATCTTTGCGGACGAAAATATCCGTTATCTTTTTCATAGGACAAACCTATCGAACATGTTCAAGGCCGGATGAAGTGAATTCGAGGACTGAAGAAAACATGACTCACTAGGGAAAACAATTTTACATGATGTTTCCCCAGTTGTTTGATGGAGTCAAACTTCCTTCCGCTTAGTAGGAAGCGGCCGCAACACCAAGCTGGCTACCGCCTATTGCCTGACATACCGTGAATGTGAAGGAGTGCACCCTGACGCGGGCACTTTGAATACCCTAATTACCGGTTAGTACCGGCGCAAGAGACCGTTTATGCGTGTAGACATTCTCCCGTCCATGTACAACTTAGCCCAAAATGAGGGAATCAAATCAGATGCCTTATTCTTTTGATCTTCCAAAATAATTTGGCCCTTTCGTACGTCCCACTGCCCCACAACCTCGAGATTTATGGGGTAAAAGAAGAAATTCTACTCTGGATAAGGCCCTCCTTTTCAATCAGAAAATTCCGATTAAAAGCCGGATCAGTCTGCCATTTATTTGCATCGGATTCAATTGGAGTTCTACGGTGTTTCATCGTAGGGCTACTCCTCTTTCTGATATACGTCAACGACATTCTAGACGCCCCTTTGAGTCTGTCTACTTTTTTGGATGACCTAAACTCTCGGAGTCCCAAAGCCACCGCACTTTATCTATGTAGTAACATCCCACAGTGGATGTCAATGGAATAACACCTGCCTTCAAATGACAAAAAGTGCATCCGTATTTGTTGGGGGGAGCTCAGCGGACGGTTTTGCTGTGCATGGTAGGAGCGGACCGTAGGATATTTCAAAGCTAAATACTAAAGCAACGAATTTATCTAACCGGCTCTCTCAAAACGCGGCTTACACACTACATTACGAAAACCAAGCTGAAATGACACTCATCGTTCTTCGGGTGCACAACCTTCGACGCGTGGACCTCTAAATATCCTATGCAGCCCAGGCCAAGAGAGCTTCTTGACTAAGCCAATCAGTTTGTCTACTCGTACCGCAAGAAAGACGTAAATCCTATTGGGCGTGTCCAACCAGGTGCCACGTAGAGTGTTGCCGGCCTCAACACCGTTGCTTATAAAACTTGTCCGGACATCCTAGAACTGTTTCACCTAGAGCACTGTTACCTCCAAGGGTATCCAACACCTACGAAAGCCCCGTTTGGACCCATTGCCATGTGGTGGGAACATTATAAGAATTTCAGGCTCAGAATGCACACTTCTATTGGACAACATTTTTCTTGTTTCGGAAAGCGGGTTTGGAGAATGTCCTTCCTCCGACATTTTACCCCGCTGCATTTAGGCCAATTCATATCCCCTTTTGTGTGATTATTTCTGCAGGCCCCCGTGATGGCGATTTTACTGTCCTGCACTTTAGACATAGAAAGCATTGCCAAGTCATTTGTTTCTTGTACCTTTCAGGTGCATAGAAGCTGCTGCAAAACACGAGCAAACACACAGGTTGTTAGTCAGGTGGCTGTTGATCCGTTCGCCGAGCTTGGCAACTGACTTGCCGTAGACTGACTGCCGTAGATGCAAGTCAATTGCCAGGCTCGCAAACCTGATCAACAACCAATGAACTCACCCGAGCTACAGTTATTTCGACGCATTACTATGAGCGAACACACCCCGCTAGGCTTGTGAGAAAGCCTTGGTCCTGCTTAGCACTACGTCGGTCCGTGAATCTGTGACATGAATCGGAAACAAGGGCGGTCCTTAAGATAACCTTTAAGGAAGCCCGATTTAGCCGACTCTAGCACACGGAATTCCCAACCCGTTGTAATCCTGAAGGAAAGATCTTCAAGGAAGAAAGCGATCCACCTGCTCAGTGTTTTGCGTCCTTTCTGTTTAGCCTTAGGCTTTCAAGAAGCAGCCTCATTCGGGTTTAACTTGAAGGCGTGGGGAAAAATGAAAAGATAATACCGGCATTATCGCACGAGTCTTTTTGGCCACCTATAGACAGCAGCAGACTGGTAACATGCAACCGCTATGTACTGAACCCTTGTTTAGCTGACTTGGTAAATTTTGTAGAAAAGAGCCTTCTTTCCAGGAAAATTTTTGTCCCATTTTCTTATCCACAACCTCTTTGAGCATACTCAGTCACCATCTGGAATGCAGGTGTCACTACACCTGTTTTTTATCTGTCTGGAAAATTTGAAACTGAGATTAAGCTGAGGAAGATCATAAGATATCACTCACAAGCTCGTGCATGTTACTGAAAGAGTGCGTGGGGTTGCTTAGTCCTGCCCCATTGTGCTGAGATTGCCAGTTAATATTCCTAGGCGGATTCTGCAACCTATATAGCTCTTACAGCCAATCGGGTGATATAATCCGGGTGTTCGGTGCTGCCTTTATGCATGAACACAACAGAAATAGAGTTATTCTCCGCCAAAAAAGCGAACTGCACCTTTTAAAATTTGTCTATGCGTCTCCTGGCGCCAATTTTTGCTTTGAGGTGAAAAGGAAGCTTTTAGATGGCACATCAATTTTAAGCTCACCAGAGGATCCGAGTAAACGGATGAGTTCCATGCTGCAGGTAACAAGCGACTCACTGTCTACTTTGGTTGTACAAGTGGTGGGTTCAACGTGCCCGATCCAGTGGCGCCGCAGTTACTCTGCAGACATAACTGAATATATATAGCCAGGGGGTGTAACTCAATTTTTCGGCACCGGTCCTTCTCACTTGCTATGCACCTCTGTGCAGTCTTTTTAGTGGAAGCCACGGAGCAATTGCAGAGGTTATCCATTACGGCCGAAAAAAATTACAGCAATTCAGAACAAATAGGTAGCTCTTTTGTGAGACCGAGCAGGAGAAAGCTACTTAACAGAATTTGCACTTGAGACGTTTTCTGAAGTAACTAAGTCGGGGATAACAGTGCTCTGATCTGTACATGTCAGCTCTATTAGTTATTCCGAGACATTTCGGCCGCGGGTCTCTACAACTCAAATTCATCCCGGGGTCCTTATGGCTTTCAATGGCTAGCAGCTGAAAATGAATCGAGGAACAGACCGATCATTTCGTATAGGTCGTTAACTCAGTCAGCAAATTGGGTAAAAAACCAAGTGGATGGTACTCCACTCTACCTGTTGTGGGACTTTATCTCCCGAACTCTGAGTTATTTGCAGTCGGTACGCTGTTGTAGAGGCGCTAGCAGCAGTAGGGATATCCCACCTGTTATGCCGCTGTTGAGGTCAGGAGGACAGAATATACCGATGCAGATCGTTCCCCGCCCTCACCAACGTTCGCTCACGCCTCGGAATGGTATATTGAAGGACGTCGGAATCATATCGTATTTCATTTTTAGTAGCCTCATTCCTGAGTGTCCGCGGCTGATGTGGAGGACGGTTTAAACCCCTCGCTTTGAACAGGGACTAGGGAAGTAGTGGAAGTTAACTAGGATGTTATGGGCAGTATTGTCAGGAAGGTCAGGTTCCTGAAGATCATCCCCAAGTACCCAAAGCCTACTGAGACCCTCAAACGGCATTGAACGCCGATCAGACAGCCTTGGATCAAGGTCAATCAGTGCCCTCAAATATAAAGCGCAAGGTTGTTGTACCTGCACGCGCTCGCTTGCCTGCAACAGAGATGTTGTTCCCCAAGTCGGCGTGTCTTTTTTCGTGGCTGGACACTGGAGTGGGGACAGCAGTCAGGTACGCAGATTGGCGACGCCAGAACCCATGACTCATTGGGAGAAATTCTGCTACAGCAAAATAATCAAATTGAAGCGGCGCAGTTGCGTTTGTTGAAAACTTTGACGCAGCAACTCAAAATTCGACCACCAAATTCCGCCCCTGATGCAAATTCAGCCGACTAGATCGCCAACAGCATTACGGAGTTCCATCATGACCCTGATGCTGGTCTAACTTAGATTTGTGGTTCAGACGTTTTGAAGATGTTTTAAAAGTTGAAGTGAAACACAAGGATAATGCCCGGAGAGTGCGCTTATTGTTCAGAAAGCTTGGTACAACGGAACGAAAACGGTATTCCAAATTCGTCCTGCCAGGGAACACGCGAGATCTCAGTTTTGGCGAAATCGTGCAACAACTCTCAAAAATTTTTGATGAGCGTTCTCTTCGTTTAATTTTTGCTACCAATGTATGAAGCTAGCGAAAAAAGAATTCGGGGACTACATTACTTATGTCGGTGGAGTCAATCTTGAATTTGAACAGCTGTAGTTGTCTACCATGACGGAAGAACACTTCAGGTGTCTTATTTTTATATGTGGCCTTCAGTTGTATTCAAAGAGTGCTATCAGAGCAAGGCTATTGATTAAGATTCAACAAACTCCCGAGGTAACGCCGTAGTCCAGTACTCATAAGTGCCAGAGCCTCTTGACTCACAATCGCGCTACGACTATGTTGGAGAGATCATTATCCAACCCTGCCTTCAATATTGCCCAGACGAATTGGAGGCAATCTCCCGTGGCGGCAAATTCGAACGGGACAAAGCCTCAGTCAGCATTCTGGCAATGCGGCGAATAGCTTGTTGTGCGATTGTGTCTCCATAAAAAGCACAAATTGTCAGTGTGCAATCGACGCGGGCACAAGGAAAGCCAGAGCCGGGCGCGAAAATCCAGTCGAAGACGCAGCAAAATCTGGATGTTACTAAACAGACGGAGCCAGTCAGAACCCCGCTTTGACGTCATACTTGCTACGTATGGTAATCAGGTCGACGCTCGTCGCAAGCATGTTACAAACAAAGCAAGCGGAAGCACAATAGGTCATATGCCATTTGGAGGAGTCTCAGAGAACGCCTAGGTCGCACATGGTGATAATGAACCAGAAGGCATCACAAAGATAGATTTAAAAAAGGATTTGGGTATCTGGCTCTCTTCAAACATGTCCTTCTCACTGCGACATGAGAAATCGGCCCAAAGGGCATTCGCCGTTCTACGGATGATTCGGCGCACCTTCACCCGTATTACCCCCACGGACTTCCAAATACGCTGTGGGGCCTACGTCAGATCGCTTCTTGAATACGCCAACCAAGTTGCCTACTCAGGGCACACGAAGGACGTAACCCTCATTGAGCGTGTCCAGCGAGTTGCTATGAAAATGGTTGCCGGCCTTAAATCCGTGGACTACGAAATGCGTCTCGCGGCGCTTGACCTCTTGCCCTTCGAGTATCGCCGCCTTCGAGGAGACCTAATTCTTACTTATGCCTTGTTTGAAAAAGGATTTGCAGGTAGGCTTTTCACCGTTGACGCAGAAAACACACGGTGGGAACATAGTAAGAAGATTTTCAAGCTCAGAGCACACACTTTCACCAGGCCAAATGTTTCTCAGTTCGTGTAGTAGCTGCGTGGAATAACCTCCATCCGACGGTTGTCTACGCTCCTTCTAGAACCCAGTTCAAAGCATTTTTAGAAACTTTCTTATGCGAGTCCTTGTGCTGGCAAACGTACTACCCCGCGCTGAGAACTTAGAGAGCAGTGCTACACCTTTTTTCGCTTGTGCCATTCAGGTGTACGACAGCCGCTGAACGACAGGAACAAAACCGACCCGGAAAACTTGGGTAAAAGCCTCGATCCTGTGTATCAATCCGTGAATCCGTAAATTCGATTGCAGCTCGATACGGCTTCTGATATAACGATTGTTTTTCTGGGCACCTGGAGTAAGGTCGGCCTATCGAAATTCAGACTGATTATTAACACCACCAGAAATGCATCAGGAAATAAGCTTAAATTGCTTAGTGAATTTGATTGTGAGATAGAGATATCAAGCTATCGTGATCGTGGTATTGTCCATCTTGTTGTTTTTGAGATTAATCTCCTGGGCATATCCTGGATCGGTCGCTTGCATCTTCCAACATTGTCGAACGACAACGTATGCATATCAAGACCAACTCAAAATTTGAGTGTCGGGAACGTCGACATCACGATTCCACGACCAAAACAGGAATACGATGGCGTTTTCAGTGATAGTCCCGGATGCTGCGTCCGGACATCCAGCCAGCTTTCAGACCCGAAGACCAGCTCCATACGCAGTTTTACCAATCCTTTGATGCCGAACTCGAACGCTTTGAAGGTGCCGGAGTCCCGAAACCGGTGAGTTACTCATCATAGGCTGCGTTATTCGTGCCAGATGGTGCCGTGCATATCTGTGCCGGTTACTCTACAGGTCTGAATGATGCCTTGGACCATCATCAGTATCTATCGCCTTTACCTTACGATATTTTTTCCAAGATAAGCGGTGGCACGTATTTTGCAAATCCGAATCTTCCGGAAGCCTACCTGCAAATTGAAGTCACAGAGGAATCCAGAAATCTTCCGGCAATTAGTACGCACCGGGAATTATTATAGTGCACTCGATGGCCATTCAGGGCGAAAACTGCGCCAGCGGTCTTCCGGCAGATTATGGACATGATGCTGTGTGATCTGACCGGAGTTGCCACATACCTCGACAAAATCATCATCGTGGAGGCCACCAAATAAGACCTTCTCTCCCGCATGTACGCCGTCCCTCAACGCATAAAGAAAATCTGGGTTCTCGCTAGAGGGAGGGAAAAATGAAATCCTCTAGAGTTCTGAGAAGCGCCTTGGTTTTGTCGTCGACAAAGATGGACGCCGACCCGACCCGTTCAATATCGACGCAATCGCGAGAATGCCTCCACCATCGCATTTTGCTGAACTGAAGTCTTTTTTGGGGTCGATTAGCCACTACAGCGCCTTCCTGCACATTATGCGTCGTTCGCGCAAGCCCTTACAACGAACTTTTGATAAAATGATGTTTGTAGGGTTGGTTACCCGACTCTCAGCTTGCATTCGAAGAACAGAATAGGCTATTTTAGTCTAAAGTTCTACTCTGCACTTCAACCCCCAGCTGCCTATCGTCCTCACAACTGACGCATTGAACCGTGGAGTTGGCGCAATCATAGCTCACCCATTCTTTGATGGCACGCAAAGGCGATCGCTCAATGCGCAAGCCGCTGGCTGCAGCTGAACGGAATTGCGTTCAGACTAAGAAAGAAGCGCTGGTCATCATTTTTAGGGTGAAGGGGTTCCACAAAACGCATTACGTCTGACAATTCACTCTTGTGACGGGTCACAAATCACTATTGACTGTATTCGTTTTTAAGAAAGGCATCCCGGTCTACAATGCTAACTACCGACAACTTTGGGGCACGATTTTGCTTGGCTACAACTTTACCATAAGGCATGCCTCAACCGTTTAAACTAAGCAGGCCGATGCGCCAACTCGCTTAATTCCTTCCCTTGAATTGGAACCGGAAGATACCGTCATAGAAGCCAGTGCCGTCGAACCAAAAGTCCGTGTTGTGGTGTTGGAGACCATGAACCAACTACTCGTGACTTTTGACGCGGTCCGCGATTCCTCAAAAAATGACGGCGTACCACAGGAAGAAATGGAGTACCACCAATCCAGCTGGCCAGCAATCTGTTAATCAGGAGAACTTCGGCAACTTTTTTAACGATGGAGTTCATTATCTGTTGTCAGTGTCTGTCTTTTCTTCGGTGGCCGAAATGTCGTACCATGGCCATGGTAACCATGCCATGGTCGGTAAACATGGTACCAACAGTGCCTACCATGTATGGTAACCATGGCCATGGTTACCATGGTCATGGCATGGCCAGCCATGGTTGGCTGCCATGCCACCAAACTTGGCCGCCAGGTCCTAGCATAGTTCCACAATGGACAAGCTGCATGTCTCCATCAGCCCAGTAGAACACTCACCAGCTCCTGAAACGACTGATGCGGTAAGTCTGCCAACCAGAGCAATGACTACACCAGTTGTAGACAGCACACGTTCTCGTCACAGACCCCCTGACCTGCTGTCTCTCCGCATTCCACCTCCGCCGAAGTATGCCTTCGGTCTCAAACATTTACTGTTGAGGCCACGATACGTAACGCACCCTCAACTGCATCCCCGAAAATCTGACCCTTCGTATGCTGTCGTAACTAAACCCGTTGGGCCATTAACTACCAGTACGTACGTTGACACCCCCACTGAACCCTTATACTCTCAGTGCTCTGTGATTGCTCCCAGCACTGGGCCCACACCAAACTATCCGGTAGCTTCTTGCTTCACAGCCTTACAAGACCCTGAGCCCTCCATCGCTCCTACAAATGGACTTTCTGCCTCACCATCCGCGAAAACTGCAAATGCCCCCGTCAACCCAGTAGAACTCCCTCCTGGTGCTGACGCGGTGCTGACGACTGACGCGGCACGTCTCCCAGCCAGAGCAATGACTATGCCAGACAATGACAGCACTGGGGCCCGTCACAGACCTCCTGACCTGCTGTCTCTCCGCGTTCCACCTCCGACAAAATACGCCTTCGGACTGAAACATTTAACGTCTAGGTCGCGATACGTGAGGCACCCTCAACTACAACCTGGAGAATCGGTCCCTTGTTCTTCACAAGATAACTGGACTTTGCTCCGGCTTCCCCACAATTACATGGCAAGTTCTTCAAACCGCACGTACCGCGAGCTTGGCAAAACCTCACATCCCCAAATACCGGCGGCCAGCTCAGACCCTTATGTGCTTCCACCACCCTGCTCACCCACTTCCGTCCCAACTGTAGACCATTTTCGGATGCCGCCCATCCCCCCACACCCACCGCCTTTTTCTGCACCATGCCACTCTCCACACATCCTGCCGATGCGAATGATTTCGTGTCCCAAAACCCTTCCCGACTCCCAAACCCTTCCAACTGCACCCCAGCCTTCCAGAGATATTCCCTACCCCATAATGAACCTCATACTCTATCTTCTGCCGTGGATTCAAACCTACTTCACCCACCATTCACCCCCCTGCCCCCAGTGGTGAATGCACTTCGACCTATTCCGGACACATGCCTAGTCAACTCTACTTCGTGTACCCTTAACCCCCCTATCCATTTCTCCCTAGTACCAAACTCCACCATAAACGAGATTAGTAAATTCCTAATTAGTATGATGTGCCCGGCAGTGGACCTATCAATGATGCTGTTCAACGCTCGCTCACTGCTGCCAAAAGTCCATACTCTCCGTGCCATTATCGCCTTTGCGCAACCAAGTTTGATTTGTGTGACTGAGACATGGCTCTCAGTTGAAACTCCAGACACGGCTGTTTCAATCCCTGGTTATAATGTCCACCGCTCTGACAGGTGGAACTCAAGGGGTGGAGGCTGTGCCATCTATTCCAAATCGGAACTCCGTGCAAACCACATTGATGATTCCAGTCTAGAAGGGATTCCAGAGGCCATCTGGATCTCCGTAGAACAGACCAAACGACCTGTACTAATAGGTTGTATCTATCTACCACCGGCTCCCTCCCCCGCTTCGATAACTGACTTGTCCCGTATTCTCTCCACTGCATATGCCCTTTCCCATTCGTCTAAATTCGTGCTGGGTGACTTCAACCTACCGGATATTTCCTGGTCTCCTATTTTGGGTCCTACTCGTTACGCCTCGCTGCTTGCCCAACTTAGTGTAGAGGGTTGGTCCCAGATTGTACGCAGCCCCACTCGTGGCCAACATACCTTGGACCTAATATTCTCAAACGAGGGTCATCTGGCTACGGCCGCAGTTGGTCCATGCTTCCCAGGTAGCGATCACTGCGTCGTTTCGTGCAACGCAGTCAGGTATGGAGAAACTGTTTCTCTGAGTCCTTCATTCTTTCACCTCCTAACTCCGGATATTTTGCGGGCCTTTTCATCCCTGCTGGCCTCCCGGGACTGGAACGACTTCTTTCTCTCGACAAACACACAACGCATTTGTGATATCTTCTACCGAAACCTATTGACCTCTCTTCACCTTGCTTCTCCCATTAAGAGTTTTCACCCTGATATCTCCCGCCATGATAAGTTATTGAAAACCTTGGACAATAAAATCCGCCGAGCTGGCAGAGAATATCGGAAAACTCGGGACTTCTCATTAATACTCCTCATCAGCAAACTTTCAACTAACCGAGAGTCCTTACGGGTATCCCTCGAATGCCGTGAAGAGAACACCACTCTCAGGGACCCGTCTCGCTGTAAGTTACTGAGCCGCCTATTCCGTGGGCGCTGTACCCCAAACAGTCACTCAGTTACTTGTCTGCGTTCCACCGACGGTAGTTTTATCACCGATCCTGTAAATATAGCTGACCACCTGAACGCTTACTTTGCCAGCTGCTACTTGCCCTCTCCTTCCAAACTCAATCCCACAAGCCCTGCTGCACATTTCACATCTCCACAACAGAGTAACCTCCCCTCACTTAGCAACATGACCATCTCCCTAGCTGATGTATCAGCCCTTCTTCAAACCCTCAAGGACTCCACCGTGCCGGGGGCCGACGGCATACCATCACGTGCCCTGAGTCAAGGCGGTCAAGATGTCAAAACCCTTGTCTTAACTCTTTTTAATCATTCAATCAAATGTGGAATCGTCCCCTCCCAGTGGAAACGATCTGTCGTTCGCCCCCTTTTTAAATCCGGATCGAGGCAAACTACTTCCAACTACAGAGGGATCCATCATACCCCCCTTTTAATGCGAACCCTTGAACGGCTGGTCAAAGGCCCGTTAATCAGGTTCCTCCTAGCTACAAATGCCATAGGTGATCGACAGTACGGATTCCTATCTCAGAGATCCGTCAATGGCTGCCAACTTCACTTCTTTGAGACCGTCACAGCAGCCTATGATGCCGGACACTCTATTGTTACAGTCTATTTGGATATCCAGAAAGCCTTTGACCAGGTCCCTCACGCATCCCTACTGAAAAAACTTAATTCTGTTGGCATCACTGGGTCCTTATTTCAGTGGTTCACCTCCTATCTATCTGATAGGTCACAGATAACACAAATAGGTGACAAACAGTCATCCCCACTACCGATCACCAGTGGAGTCATTCAGGGGAGCGTGCTAGGTCCCATCCTCTTCCTACTATATATCAACGACGTCTTCGACGCCGTATCCCATGGCAAACCCTTCCTTTTCGCGGACGATATAAAAATCACTTACACATTTCCCCCCTCTGCTAAAGATCTTGCCCTCCGCCAGGTCCAACAAGACTTAGACTCTCTGACTCGCTGGTCAAGTGCCTATAGCCTAAACTTCTCTTCTTCCAAGTCCCATATAACTTTCTGCCGCTGCTCCGTGCCAGCTGATATGTTCACAATTAATGGGAACCCCGTCGCTCATTCCACAGAGATCAAAGACCTTGGTCTCAGATACTCTTGCACCTTTAATTTTTCTCATCAAGTCCAGTTCCAGGTTGCCCGGGCACGTAGGTTCTGCTTTCTAATATTACGCTCCTTCCATCTTCGAGACACAAAGGTCGCAATTTTCAAGCTATGCGTGCGACCAATTGTGGAATTCTGTCCTGCTTTCTCTTCCCTCTATACCCAAAGTTGTAAGCTGGCACTCGAGAACGTCCAACGATCATTCACCAAAAAGTTATTCCCACGGACTAGTCCTCTCTCCTACCGCTCCCGCTGTATAATCTTAGGCCTTGAGCCACTATGGCTCAGACGGTTAAAGCTAAATTTAACTCTACTACACCGTCTTTTGCACCAAAAAGCTTTTATAGCAGAGGCTAGGCCAAGCGTAAAATTATGTGCGCGCTATAAAATCCGTAATTCCAGCAACCTCTTAGTGTGCCCTCAAGCGCGTACAAACCTGCGCCACTACTTCTTCCTGGTCTACTACACTCGCATCTGGAACAGTCTTCCCGATCGGTTTCGAGATATCACACACCAACATACGTTTTCGCAGTCTGTAGATAACTTCCTTACGTGTGAAGCCGCAGCCACCCTACTCAATACCCAATTATCCCCTGATCTCCTTTATGAACGGGGTCCAGACCACCTCTGAGTTTGACGAAGGTATATTTAGTGGACGCAAAAAATAAATAAATAGTTAAAACAAAAATTTAAAAAATAAGCCGCCCCCTTACTATACTTTGCTACCTCTTGACTTGCTTAAAGCAACTTATAGCACGTTCCTCCCAGCTAAGTCCCTGCCCTGGACTACTCTATCCGCTCTGATTAATGAGTGGTGCCTCGTCTTGCCTAACCCTACCCAACATAAACCAAGGAAAGAACAGAGTTTGTCATACCTGAGGACGTATTATACGCCACGCAACCCATTCAACACACGCACACAACATTGCGGTACGCCTCTGTTTGGCTCGATAGCTCACGCTCCGTCATCGTTTAGCCATGGATCACACACTCTGGACATCTCCGTTCTGTGCCTATTGTTCCAATGGTAGCTGCCGTCTCATTTGCCTCCGCGACTTGCCTTTTCCAGCGGCTGTATGTCGTTTGCTTGTTCGAAATGACTGAGCTGTTTTACTGGCCTGGCTTTCCCCCGACTAGATAAAATATCTGGTAGCTGGAGTTCATATTATTGCACAAGCCGCAATTATGACTGCATAGTGGCATGCCGCCTTGCAGATCTGGTAGCATGCACGAGGGATGAAAACCTCGTGTGGTGGTCGGTACGTCCTGCAGGGAGGGTCGCCCTGTTGCGTTGCACCATGGTGCGTTCGTATACCCATCACCCCTCCAGTAGCACGGGTGCTTCGCCCATCGCCGGTGGTTCTGAGCATGGCCTTTAATTCAGGAAACCAATAAAAGAGGACTGTTGTTTCTGTTTGTTGCCGCTGGGCTGGACTCGTCCCGGTTGTCATTTAACTGGCAAAGCCATAAGCTACAGACGAATATAAAAAAAGGAGAAGAAACTGGACTTTTGTCTGTAAAAAAAGGAGAAAGATATTCGTAAAAAAACACAGATGGGATAGCCTGAAGACTCTGTGATGCCCATGGTTTACATCGATGTACGGAGCTGCAGCTGCCTTCGTCATATTGGGGTTGTACCGCACCAAAGCCCACTTAGTCGGCCAAACAACACACACGCACGTACCTGCTTCTCCCAGTAGCGAACATATACAATGAGAAATATATGTAAACAGAGGTTCCTAACCCTCTGCTACCAGCATGCAAGACGAGTGTCCAAAGACTATTTATTCGCCATGCACCACTTGTTAAATTGAAGCTGATAGCAGTGCTTCTGGGACTGGTGACAATTTCTTACCTACGCTTACTTTCTCTCCTAGGTTATTTTGCTGCCCAATTTAAGTAACAAGTGCCAGATAAGCTAGCCCATCATCTCGGAAGTTAACCCTCGTCAGTACTTATACTTCTGATTTCCCCAACCACACTACCTCTCTGCGTGCTTATGTCGGTTTGCACTGTATCTCTCGTAATTCACTATCATATGTTAGCAAACCCAACCCTTGCTTGGTTGCTAGTTGACTAAGTGCAAATCCATCCCTATCCACTCTCACATACTCACTCACTGTCACCACCCTAATAGCGGTAGATGTCAAGTCTTTCTCTCTATATATATTAATGCACATTATCCCATCTGATGTCTCCTCAGACTCACCATGCTTTGCTAACCTCATCCCATTCCCTTGTCTTCCCAAGCTTAGAACTTCGACAATATCAGGTATGGACGACCTGGTTGGCTGTTATCCACTCCACCTGGCCTATGAATCTACACCCACAGGGATCCCCAACTGGACCGAAAAAAATCCTAAAAGATCCCGCTGCTCAGAGAATTGCACATCCCAGCACAATGACCTTTTATGTGACGTCCGTTACGGGGCTGTACGGAAACCGAAGTATGTCAGGCCAATGATGGCACGGCACTGCCATACCCAGTTTGATAGCATACCCGCAACTATTCCCTTCCAATTCTCGACTGTACCCTCCCACCCACTCGTTCTATTAACTGCAAATACGAATAAGCTCCCCACCTGGTCCCAGCTGCCTGCATGATCTGTTCATTCCAAACTGCTGAACCTGTCGCTCGAATTTAACCATTTCGGTGGATTTTCAGCCTGTGCTCCCAACAAAAAATCAATAATTTTCTATACAGCTCGCGTTCTGGCACGTGTGTTGGCACCATCTCACTCTTCCAAGGAACTATTATGCCCGGCTCCACAACAGCGACACCAGTGAGTCTCTACAGTTTCACTGTACACCATGATCCTGAGGTTCCTGTTACCATATATACGCTTTGCCAATCCCCCCACTTCATCATCCCCACTTACGCTTTTTGTAACCCTGGCCATGAGCTCAACGGTCCTAGGCCATGAGGCCTCAACGGTGGTTTTAGGTTTTATTTCAACTTGACCAGCTGGACGACGCCAACTCTGCTGCTTCGCCAGATCTGATGTTCTCGTTCCTCATTTTCAACCATTTACACTTTTGTTGTCATGTGTTAAACAGGAAGCCTCTTGTTTTGCCCTCCCTCGCTTTGTTTTTGCCCGCCACCATCAAATCCCACCGACCTGTTCCTGCTTGATGTTCTCTCCAAAAAAGCATAGTAACTGTGCCTCCCTGCCCGTGCCGGTTTAGTGATGACCACGTCTACATCGGATAACGCCCCCCGCCTATGACGCTGTCCCTTTTCCCAAAATCCCTGTACCCACAATCCCCGCCAGTCATGCCTTTATTCTGACTGTAACCTGATGATCACGCCTGACGGCATGCCACCCACAAGTTGGGAATAAACATTATTACTATTTTCAGTGAATGTGGGGTTCACGCATCATTCCCCGATGTTAAAGTCAACGCTCGTGGTTTATCTGTCAGTAGACTTCACCGCCTGTCTCCGTACAGCTCAACCAATCCAGAACTTGTCAATTGGATGTGTGGTACCCGTTGCGCCCTTGTCGTCCACTAAGGTTCACATACGTTGAACCCGAGTCTTTCACGCAAGGCTTGCCTCCTCACGAGCATCGCTGTTCTTGGGAGTCGAAGGGTGGCAGGTGGTATAAACTGCATTCCGGGGTCACGGCCTGCTGCGTCGGCGTTTTTTCAAGAGCACAAGGGCCCAAAGCTACCATCGAGTTGACCATAAGTTTGAGGTCGGCTGAAATTTTGCCAAGCGGAAGCTTGCTTTGGGACTCCCCTCTAGGCCCGATGTGGCTCAGTTTTCGTGCCTTTAGAGAGCGATCCTCGGATATACACTTGATTCTTGGGTAGGCCTTTTGACTACTTACAGCCCGCTCCAACAGCCTCTGTTTGGTATTTGGCGAGGAAAGGGTGACCAGAAGCCAAAATTTTGGCTTGCTGCCCTTTCTGCTTGACCACACCGCGTGAAGTGAGTCGTAGTCGGGCTTTGTGACGACACAACCAAAAAGCAATTGTTCCAGTTTTATCGGCGTGATTTTTCTGAAGAACAATTCTCAGATGATCAGCTTGCACTCCCTCATGTGCCTGTCCACCAGAGACGCCGTGGTGTCCTTGATTACCGCACCATAGAGCTAGATAACCATTTTTGCGGCCAAAGGATCGGAACGGATACTCGTTAAGGGAAGTAAGCTCGTTATCAACCTTTTTCCAGGCCGCTTTCTTCCTTGTGCTTCTGTTTTCCAGAGCCTCGGAAAGAATTGCCATTATTTCATGAGTATCCCGATCAAAACGAAACATTCACACTGGCCTTTCCCACTCAAAAGTGAAGAATTCGTTTCGTTAATGACGGCCTTCTTGTTAGTCGCGGAATGCACAGAACCCCTGAAATAGAGGTAGCCGGCGCAAACGGGTCAGGAGAGTTGGATAATTTGCTTATCTGGTCATACTGCAAACCCATAAATTTAAAATGATACCAGGACTGACAGGCGTCACATCGCATACCACGTCTAACGTTTGATGGACACCCGTTTCTCCCACATCTGTTGTGTTCCAGCGATAGCTGTAGAGGAGATCAGCATGCAGTGATCTGGCTAGTGATTGAAAGTGGGTGCACCGCAGAAACGGAGTGTAATCTGACAGAGGCTCTTACGCAAATGTTATGTTAGATTGAAAAATTCAGGAAACCAACACTTGTTAATTCTGAAAAAAATTTAACGGAGGAAAAAGTCTTTCACAACTCTTGAGACCACAGAACAAAACTAATTTTGAGTGTTCTTCCAGTAATAATCTCATTCTTGAGTTTCTATTAAGAATAAGGAGCAAGACGCTCTAGCTTTCACGGAAGAGCTTACAATATTTCGTAAGTTTATCGCCTAATACACATGGGCGTCCTGCTGAACGACAACCAGGAACACGGGAAGCCCGCGTGGAAGCAACTAAACATAGTAGCGGTAAAATATGGCCGTTTGGCTGTCACCATGGGAAAGAACTCGTCCCCGCTTCATGGCGCAACAAGACTGCAGAGGCTCAAGGGATGCCAAAGGAAAGGGCGAAGGATCTTTAAATGGAAGAAGTAAGAGAAGGATGAGTACTTGTCCACCTGCAAGTGACAACACGGTTGCCGCTATCAAGGAACTTCGAGCTGACTGCAGCGATAGGACGTAGGAAACCGTTGACAAGGGCAATGTCCACGGTGTGGGGACTGCGTGTAAGGTAACTTGAGATCTGAGACCAGCCTTCAATATTCAGCTTGGACAGCAGAGGCGAGAGGTGCGTCGGATATTTGCGTTGAGACAAGCAACTCTCGGGATGGTTGAGATCACCAACAATTGGTTCGAAGGAAGAGAAGAAGTGTGAACAGTTTCCTAAGTGAGATGATGAATTGTGAAGAGAAATGTACGAAAACCTGGGGCTGAGCGGCAGGTTAGACCGACGGGCACAAAGCCGAACAGAGTGTGGAGTGCTGGTGAGTATCGGGTCGTTAAAATGGGAGACTTTTATCTATATTCCAGAGTATGTGAGGCAGCCATCGCCGCGGTGATGGGAACGCTCGGGACGAGAGATGGTGTTTCCCGGAAGGGAGAGAAGGCCATCAGGCTTGCTAAGAGACAGCCGCGCCACGTGGTGCATATGAAGGTTGGACACGCTATAGGGGAGATAGTTTGGATGCAATGCAATTTGGGTTAAAGAGAGCGGGCTTTGATTGGAAGGACAGAAAAATTGCTAGCGGGATCAGAGTAGGCTGGTTTGATGGCTACTTAAAAGTTGGTAAGCCCAAGGAGGTCTATAGGGAATGGATTAAAGACGGAGGAATCAGGGGTTCTCGAATTGGTGGGCGAGGAAGAACAATTTAAGGATGTGTGGGAATAAGTTTCTGGGACGTAATACGATCGATACGGAAACAATTTTGCGGTGGCGATGTAGATTGAGGGCGTCCGTGGACAGCGAGTTACAGGCTGGATTGTCGTTTCAGTGGCATCGTACAAGGTGGCAGTCAATAAGAGTTTGAAAGCATTGGTATTATCGAGTTCACGCGAGATGGATAGGCTGCTGGAGTGCCTAATTACGGGGAGGTGGGATGGTATGACAGGGGCACTAAGAGAACAAGAGAATGGGTCCGAATGTTAAGAGCGCGGCGTACGGATGGTCAAGCTGGGCTGATTTGAGATAATATGAGGATCATATGAGGGGCACAAGACCTATGGAGAAGACAGGGTGCAACGAATTAACTTGTGATGTAATCAACCCCTCTTAAGGAATGGGCCTCGTTGGGGGTGAACTGGAACCCTCTGCGTTGATAATTGCTGTGGAGGGGCTTTGAAATGGGGACACTGTAACGCAATTGAAACTGGAGCGTACCTGCTTGCACATGTTTATCATATAACCCTGTGTATGTGCATCTCTCTTCCTCACTATTACAGGTACACCCGATTAAACCCATTGACTGTTTCCATACCATGTTGTTTGACCTTTGTACACTTTCGGTTTCGGTTCGAATACACGTGTGGTGTTGTCACGTTCCGGTCTTCTCTCCTGTGTCACCCCACCTGTGCGAATGTGTGCAATGTTTGCCGTGTGGATTCAGTAACATTAATTTCCATAACTGCACATCTCAGAACCGGCGTTTGTCGTCACTACACCCTTGCGAGCGTCGAATACCGCTGACTTCCTGACATCCCACGCTACAGTATGAGGTATACTTAAATGTAGGGCATGCGATTAACGCACAGGCCAGCGTTCTGATTGGTCAGTTGTGCGCAAACCAGAAAGCAAGCGCATTCAAACTGCATTTGCGCGCGAGCCAGAAAAAGAACGAGTTAAAGGGTTAAAGCGCATAAATTAAGGAAAGATGGACTGTTAGTGCAAGCGAAAAAATAGTCTGGAACAATTTAAAGAATTTTTCCAGGAGGTCTCTGCTTCTTTGAGTGAAATATTTACAATCTGACGTTAACTTAACATCACAAAACGGTGGCTGCACGCTATTTCGGAAGAGGTAAAGGCCGTGAAGTGTAGGCGACTGCTAAAAATTACCCCAGGCAAATAGTATGCGAGTGGCAAGGAGCAGAACTAGATAGTGACTAAGATTAGGTAAGTTTAGCTTAGTTTAGTTTGGTTTAGTTTAGTTTAGTTAGGTATTCTTGTAAGGACATGGCGTGCAAAGCTTGAGGGACCGCAAGAGTTTTTATGTAGAATTTGCTGCCTGGTTGGATTTGTAAACGGCGAAAGGTAAGACCTCGGGTAGTTAGTGTGGGAGGGGGCGTTGCGATATCAGGCTCTAGCAGCAAATGCTTGAGCCCGAGGTAGCGCTTTGGTGAGGAGACACGGAATGCCAAGCGAAAAACTGTGCTGCCATCATCGGTTGCAGCCTTGAGTTGGGTTTTATGGGATACCACATCTGTTTCATCAGCAGTGAATTTTGTTGGTGCGATCAAGGTCAGGGATGACGTACGTGAGTGCCCAAATGTAGAAGTGGAGCGCCCATTGCCGTGAGAGTGAGGTGCAGAGTTTGTATCTGAGAGGCAGATTTGTGTGGCAGCGCCACAGTATGGCGGACAAACACCGATGGATTTGTATCGACGTATCAAGGATTTGGGGATAACATGTCTAATCCAGGTTTGGTAGGAGTGGCTGAAGGTCCGACAGGGTTAGAACTGGCTTTATAATTGTCGAGTACAATTGGAGACCTGAAAGAATTTAATGCCACTGTGTTAGAGGTCGGGTCATCCGCCAGACTCAGTAAGCTCAGAGACATGACGAGAACACAGTTGGCGCAGATTGGTGAAGGGACGAGGGATGTGGTTGGTAGCTTTCATTGGCCGACTTTGAGATGTGGATAGCGACTTCCTAGTGAGCTATCTTTGGAGTCGAACAGGAGCAGCTTTAATCTTTACGGTTTGAAATTTTTGGGCAGGAAAGAGGGGAGGTTGTGATGTCGGTAGTTGTGCGACATCGTTGTCATCTCACAATCGCATTAATATTGGACAGCGCATGGGTGGTTTCGGCTTTCGAGGGCGTCGAGTTATTTAGGCGGCGTCCAGCATGTTACATGGTGTCAAGATAGCAGTTTTTATGAGCTCGGGCGGGATACGGTCAGGGGCATTGTGTACTAGGACCTAGTAACGACATTTAATGCACTGACAAATCTGAGACATGCGTGTGAAAAAGAACTGACACTTCTTCAAGATTTGACGAACCGCATGTTGCACCAGGATTTATAAGACACGCAACTGACTGTATGGTTCGGAAGTCATCGAGTTCACTTTCCATCATATGCACTTGGGCTCTGAGATTTGCCAGTTCCGTATGAAGCTGAGGTCTTTCTAGTAAAAGGAGGGGAAAGAGGGCTGGTGAATGGGGCAGGAAAGAAGAAGTTACTAGGGGCTACCGGACAGTATGACGTTACTCGAAGCTCACTATCAACCGGTCTTGAACAGTGAGGGGCCTGAGAGCTGGGTCGGTTGGATGCCAGGCGCTTCTTTGGGCACAACGAGGGGATGGATGATGGGGATTCGGAGCCGGACAACTGCTTAGAGAAAGAAGATGGGAGTGATGACAGTATATACCACTTCAATGTAGGTTGAAGGATATTTGTTAGTGATGTAATGATAAGGAGTAAACTTTACAGTTCTCAGCCAGGTCAAATCAGGAATGCTCGCCGTTTGTCCGAAAATGTCCCGGGTTACGCTGGTTTATTCCTGACGGGTGTGAACGTTATTGGCGCTGGTGAAAATGCCCGTCTTTCTTTTCACTGGTGCTAGTTGATGCGTCTAATTTGCTCAGCAGCCCGAGGTTGGGCATCACAATCACATGCACTTAGTGAAATGCATTAGATTTACACCATTTCGGTAGAGAACTGTGGGTTAGTAGATGGACTTTACTGCTTCACTATCCGTCTGAATTACAAATTTAGCCCCAAGACTTATTTTTGTGGCATTTTGACAGTCAAATAAGTCACCACGACCTCTCAATGTGTTGTGGTATAGTCCTGTTTAGCTGCCGAACGGCTGCGAGTAATGCACCCCATCTGGGCGACTTGCCTGTTCCAGTATAGCATCAATACAATAATCAGTCGTGAGCACAGGATGCGAATTTGGGAAGAAAATGTGGGAAAGCAGCTTCGGCTTGCATGAAAGTTTGGCTGTTTCTGAGGCAAAACTGATGACGATCCAGCCACTGTAGAGGTTTAGCAGAATGTAGTTAAAGCAGACTGTACGCTTACCGCGTAAATCTCGGCACAAAACACAAACCACCAACGATGGAGTATAGATCATAGGCTTCTTCAGTAGATGGAACTTCACAAAATGAGGCAAAAAGGCCAGGATCGGGCCATTCACCTACAACAGAAAATAAGCACTATGAAATCAATGAGTGCTGATAAAACGACGGACGGCTTCAGCATCTTGGCATACCTCAGCATGTCCGTAAAGTAGATGGCAAGCGTTCAACTGTTCAAACTTACGGCTGATCAACCACGGAGTTCAGACTTGAGAGGCAATCGAACCAAGTGAAGTGCGAGAATGGTCGTGCTACGATATGCGTGCTTACACATGTAGGAGTGGACGCGTACATGTACATGTAAGGAGCCGATAAATATTATGTTCATTAGAAGGAAAGGTTATTTTGTCACAAGTGAGCCAGTAGTAGAAAATAGAAAAGATGCCACGGTAGTAAAGCTTGTTCTTAGATCAGGGATGCGATCGTACCTGCATCCAGCGTAAAAACAACGGGATAACCAGCGTGAATTAGGCTCCATCAAAGGACCCAGAGAGTGTGGGCTAACTTCGCAAGTAAGAGTAGAAATTTGGTGTTCCATAATATTTCTTATACATCATATTCAGCAACATCATCATCGTCATCATCAAAGACAGCAACATCAGTGTTGACACTGGTGCTTCACTACCGTACAACCATAAGGTTCGTCTAATTATATTTAAAGCCCTAGAGTGAAAAGAAGAGAAAAAGACTGGGTGAGGGAGGGGACCTAGTGCTGGCTTATGTCAAGCGTTCTGAGGTGCCTACACCTCCAAGCGCTCAATCAGAGAATCTGGAAAGAAACTGACAGTATTCATGAGTCGACAGGGGGCGTCATGATTACAGACGGTTTGAATGTGGTCTAGCCTGACTCAAGATTGACATTTGGAAATAAGATGCCTGCATCCATAGCCTGAATGTATTTTGTAGCAAGAAACAAAATTACCAACAGGCCAGCTGCTATATCAAGGAGATAGATATTCGCTTTTTCGTCTACCAACTATTTTTGAGACGAATAGCTGCTGTTTATCCGCAATCACCGACAACTAGTCAAAAATTGTTCAGAAGGTTTCAAGCATCCGTGGCGCTACCTGATGGGCAAGTCATGGTAGGCGGGTCAGTCGATCAGCACAGTCAGGACAGTCACTGCATCGTAGTTCGAGGCGTCTGGTAAGCCAATCAAATGGTCAAAGTTTGAGCGCAATCGTTTGTTTGGACGTGATAATTCAGGTACGCCAAGCGTGCGCTGGTGGAATGCTGGTATCATGCTTGCCTCGCATGTCAGGTGTGGGGAGTTCAAGACCTAGTGAGGCGAAGAATATGCACTGCTGGGGAGCTCTTATAATAGCGAAACTCGAGTCCAGTACTCTTCTCAAGTTGGCTTGGACCAACCAGAATAGGTGCGTCAGGACATGAGCTGGACTGTTCAAACGAGAACGACATAAACGTGGATGTTTCCTACGTCTTTACTTATGACGTACTCAGGGTACAGCCCAAAATCTTATCCAATCGGGCATGCGAGTCCGAAAATTAGTCATAGTCACCACACTAAACCAATCCTAGATTTATGCGAAGATGCAGTACTTCGCTTCTGCTAGGGCAACTTAGATTTGTTCCTCAAGTACCGAAGTACAATATCACAGACCTGATTTAAAGGGATCGGTGGGTTTATGGTAGTTGGCTTCTGTCTTGCCCAGAGGCCCCCAAATACCCCTCCGGACTCCACATTAATTTCGGGCATCGCTCCACTCACTTTTGTCCTGTCCTCCTCCGCACTAATTTCAGTATATTGTTGTTGCTAGCTCTTCTTTCAGATAAGATACTAGCTTACACGATCGCGCATCTGTCCCCCATGATGTTCAGTCACCGATTCTCAGATTTCATTCAAACCAACTCAATACTTTGACCTGTACGGTATCTGGACAGTGCTGTTTCCAGCATCCTAACTCCAACCTCAGTGACACAAGACCACATTACAAGACCACACACAAGACCAATAATATCCTGACTCACCGGAATATCTGCAGCTCAATATATACATGAGGAATTCGTCAACATCCTCTACAGACCACCATATACTTGGTCTGCCTAGAGCATAGCCATATAAAATAACTATTTTTCAGTGACACTTCCAATGATCGTGTCGATGGTCATTCACGATTTTTTCTCATCGAAATAACGCAACGAACCCGAACAAAAATGGGGTTAGTTTTATATGCAACAGATCAAGCCCAAAACAATGCATGGGGGGTTGGAAACGAGCCATTATTCCACAGATGAAAAGTTACGCGATATATTGAATGTAGGAACAGATTTCTTACTGCAACGTACTGGAAAAGATTGGGATTCTGCGTTTTGACGACGCTGGATTTCAGTCAATCAGGTGCAAGACTCTGGTTGACAGCTGAGCTAATGAATACATTGTAATGATCACCTTCTTCACAGCAAACTGCGAGTAGCTAGACAAAGGTCCCACACAAGTAGATGAAGTGCTCATGTGGGCCATTCGCCTCCTTAGGAGCGAGTAGACTTTCTTCATTTCTCGAAACACGTAGTAAGGTTGCAATGATCACTGAACAGCGCTTGTTGTAAATGTCGTGTCACAAAACCTGCGTGCCATGAGAGAGTAACTGTCATCTTGTGTTTGTTTAGGGTGGAAGGGGGTCATATCTGATAAGGCATACTCATTTTTGAACAACTAATTCCCCATGCAAAAAAAAAACAACAAAATTCTGTAAAAATTGATCCGGAACACCACAAACAACACTATTTTCCACAGGCAGATCGAACCAACCAAACTCTATGTTTAACGTTTTACAGATTTAACTGTACATTTTGATGGATAACATAAAAGTTATAAGAACATAACTTTCGAATCACATTTTAGCCACAGCCAAACTCAAGAACGGGTCAATAATGACCCATCTGACGTTGTATAATGCTCGGGTATCGGAACAACCAACAATTATCGGTTGATAATACATAATAATAATAATAATACATATGATAATAATACATATGATAATACATTAGTAAAATGTTGATTGTACGCACCAGACACTGGGGATCTACGTCAAAAATCCCGACAATTACCACACTGTTTCTGTGGAAATGAGAGTAAGCCTAAATGAACACAGTACCATCTTCCTGTTTTTCTTTCATCACCCCTGAATTTTTTTTAACGGAGGCAAGGAAAAACTTTTTTATTTATCTTCCAACACATTAGCCTGAGAGAATCACCAGCGGATGAAAACGTGCGTTGGGAGCCTCAGATGACGGACCAAAGAGTTGGCAGTAAAGTGACCAATAACCTCGTAGCAAAAAATTGAAAACAAAAGTACTGTGATATACTTTATATCCAGATCGCGTGATGCAGAGGAAGCAACTGCGAGCTACGTAAAACAATGGACAGGTAACCGATCAGTCAATGGTATACATTGGACCTCACCGCGGGCTACCATGGCTACCTGATTAATATATTATGTATTGACCTGACGCAGTTATGGATGATATCAACTACAATGTACACCTCATGGCACAACCTCGAAAAACGCAAGTGATTCAGGAAGTATAGAACAACAGCTGCTATCAACTACTTTCCTAACACGACTATGTCGCTATGGATGACACCTTCTTGAGTCAGGCTATTCGACCAAAAGTCCGTCAAGTCCGAAATTGCTTGGCCTTTCTGAGGCTCTATTACAGTCGTCCTCCTGTCCTGGCGCAATTATTCTGATGAGCCCACATCAAAAGGGAGAAGCACTGGACTCGAGTTCCGCCCTTATTAGGGCTCATCATCAGTGCATATCCTTGGTCGTTCCGGGGTTTGAACTCCGCACATCTGACATGCGAGTCGAGCGTGTTACCACTATTCCACCAGCAGTCGCCTCGCACGTCAGATGTGGGGAGTTCAAACCCGGGAACGGCCAAGGATATGCACTGCTGATGAGCGCTTATAATAGCGAAACTCGAGTCCAGTGCTTTCCCCACGTTGACGTAGACTGACCAGAATAAGTGCGCCAGGACAGGAGGACGACTGTTCAAACGAGAGTGATCTGAATGTGAACAAGACCGCACTGTACTTGGCGAAACGGTCACATCTGAAAACTCGACTGAACTGTACAGACCGAGCGACAGTCACGCCGGGAGTACAAAGGTTATTTTACTACGAACTTGTTGGGACGGTAAAAACTGACGTACAGGGATTTTGTGTAAACCAGACATGGGCTTGTGTGCAGGTAAAAAACTGAGTCCCAAAAGTGAAGCAACGCCAATAGTAACCATCGGATTGAGGTACAGCCGGAAAATCGCATTATCTCGTCCTGAATACGCTGTTTGTTCAGAAATAGCTTTAACAGACATTGATACATCAGTTCTAAAACGCATTCAACTTGTCTGTAAGAAATGCTTATCTTCACTGCCGTATTAAGATGTAGTCGCCTACCGGTAAAAAAATAATTGCCTGGTTTGTGTAGCCTATTTGTTATTGAGGTTGACCGCAAACTGCCGAATCCCAGAAACAAAACTCTGGTTCAACTACTGTTCGACCAAGCCGGTTTAAAAAGTGCCACGGACATCTTTGTGGTATTTGACAGTTTGTTTCACAATGTATGCTCAATTGTATTGTGCATTTAAGGAGTAATCTGTTGGTAGCATTAGTTTATCTCAAATTCAACCAACTCTGTTACAACATTGCTTTCTTTTCCTATGAAACCCGTTCCATCACAAAAATGAAGGCCACAGAAGCGACAAACTCCCACACACCACCACCCACAATAAAAAGTAACCAGAATGCCAGATGACGTAAATGCATCTGATCTTCTCTGAATTTCACCTGAAGTTAGAATGTTGTGGCCTACGGTATTTTACATTAAATTCACAGCCGGAAGGCGCCGGAGAATTTCTTCCATGCCCAGCGAATCGACGCATTCGGAGTTGACTGAAACCAGGTTGATTTCAAAAACAGTACTCTATGTATCACGATCACAGAATATTGATCTTGACTGGTGGAAACCTCGACCAACACAGCACCCAGATTTTTCATCGTACCATCACTACTAATAAAAGAGTTGGAGAGATCCGGAAATGAAACTCAAAATTCACAGTAATTTGCCTTTTCCCAAAGGAGTGCTGGCGACAAAAACATTGGGCTACGTAAAGGTACAATTCTATCGGTAAGAATTTCGGTAAGGAATTTAGACTATTTCACATTGAAACCTCTACAAATAGTTGTATGGCGATTTTACTGAGTCTCTCGATGAAATTTCCAGTAACGATCCTCCACTGTCGTATCGGTCGTGGAATTACTGAATTTTGCATCTATGTGCGCTCTGCACGTTGGTACGCCTCAAGGTTTCTCAGTCTGGCTGAGATTAGGATAGTAACCTGACAAGCTTAATAGATGCACTTGATGGTGCGAAAGGCAGTTCTTGATGAAGTGAAAAGCGCTGCTTCATCCTGTTGGACTATTATGCTAATGATAACCGCCTCAATATTCGGGCGTACGACTCAAAGTCTTGAACACCAACCAATGTTTCTTGTGAGCTCATTATTTGAGCTACGATGACTTGGATTATCTGGGGAGGGCACGCTAACTGAAGTGCTGTGTCAGGGCGACCACCCAACGTCCTCAGACAACACAAAGAGTGGTAACAATTCTTGAGTACGGGAGACTTAGGAAGTGAGACGTTCGAAACCGAGCCGAACCTCGTCATCTTAAGTCAACAGCGGAGCTTTGCCGTCATTGACTATTGACAAATGACTGACAATTGAACAGTCGCAGCAGAAAAATGGTAAATTTAGTACGAAGAACTCTATTCCCGTCGATGAACGCCAGCTTGAAACGTCTGCAACTTAGTGTCATTGCCACTTCAGTATGAATAGGCTGGAAGACAGGATATTCTAGCAAGAGAGATACGCAGTTCTCATCTCAGTGAGACCTGGTTTCAGTGTAGTCACGTAAGGCTACTGGACTGGCCAAATTTCTACCCTAATGTCAGTCGTTCGAGAAACCATTGGGCATACCAACATGCCTAGCATATAAAGATTCAAAAATATGACCCAAAGACAGATCAGGGGAATGTTGTAGGACGCACACGGAGGAGCAAGGGTTAAAGTACCATTCAAATGACGACCAAAAACATGGCAGAGCGATCTACGGCGGCTCCTAGGTGAAATGCTGAGAATCTATAGTTGAAACCTCTCACGGCGGGATATTACAGTCTGATTTTACAGCCTTTAGCCATAAGTTTTATTCATGCTGTTTTTTCGTTCCCGACGTTACCTGCCACCTTCCTATCAAAATAGCTTTGATCCACTCACTAGCAGTGAAGCCACGGCCAAAACCATGGAGGGTCTCGTAATTCTGCCGCGCGTGTAGCAGTCAATCTCGTCGTTCGAGGAGCGATACACCTGGTCACCGTTCGTATTAGACACAATGAATATCACCTATCAAAAACAGCTGAACCACTTGACAACTGTACCTAGTTAGACAACGGCAGATGGAAGAAGTTTCCGGGGTCTGGCCAAAGCTCTGACGAAACAAAAATATGAACTTACGTACAGCAAGGGGCCAAAAACGACCGACTGTATGTCAAAAGCCATTCAATGGCAGCCTGGTATTCTTCAACTGGTGTCGAAGGTTAAGCTCCAAGGTCAAAGGATAGGACGGTAAACACCCCGTAACCTATGCAAGTCTGCAGAGAACAATACTAACACTCGGTTTAGTTGGACATCTCATCAACCGGCTGAACCCGGAAAGCCATTTTCCACCGTAAGGTGGTCACGGGGGATTTGCACGAAATACGAACCGATCAAGCCCTCTTGCAAACAAAACGGCTCGGAGACCAGAAAACATTGAAGAATAGTACAGTGGTAGCAAAAATCGGTGCGGCGAAAAATCCCAATGTCAGGGGGCACCTGACACTATTAATTCCTTGATATCATGAGTACATCACAAGTTCTGGCATATATATGTGTTATTTTAAAGAAAGCTAGCATCTACCCATGCGAGGAACACCTTCAAGTTACTAAGGGAAACCTAATTATTCGATGGTTTCTTTGTTTGATATAGAGGAGGAAGTTGGCAGACCAGGTTGTGAAGTCGCTGGTGCCACCTCGACCGAGGAGAGAACATTTGCAACAAAATTGACAGCCTCAGCGAATAATTCAGTGTTCATTGTATTCATCTTCTGCGGTTAACGGTTGATCGGGAAACAAATCCGCTGTTAGGAGATAGGGTTGATATGATGAATTTTATTCGAAGTATCTTGATTTACCGCATCCTGCACTGGCAAGCTCTCCACGGAAATCTCTTACACCGCGAAATCAGTCGTTTTTGCCGTGCACCTCGTTCGGTGTTACGCACTTCATCAGTCAGTTTCAAGTGATTGTTGAAGAGGTATAGTGCGACAGTTGCATTTTGTCTCGTCGTGTTCTATTTCGGTGTTTCAGCAATGATAACGTCCGTCTCAATTTGGCGGACTGCAGAGTGAGACCTTTAGGTTTGCAATGAAACCATAATCGTTCCCACCAGATCCTACATAACCTGACAAATTTCGAACGTTGTTGGATATGAAGACCCCAATGAGTCGAACCTGGAACCACAGAGGAGAAACAACGTGTTCAGCATTACAGACATTTCGAGGATCTTGCTAGAAAAAACTGTGCTTGAGTGTAATTTTTCAACAGCACTAATTCATGAGCTCGGAAGAAAGATGCCCAATGGATTTCGAAATACCCGTTAATCCAGTGTTGAAGATATTGCAACTGAGCTACGGTTACAATTCAATGATTTGAAAATGGATTGACAAGACGAAGCAGAAATACAGGAAATAGATCCATTGGTTGATTCGGTGCAACTAAACAGATATGCTTGAGATGTGTGTTTGGAACAGTAAACAAAACTTGTGAGATGTGAAAGCTACTACCCTATTCAATTGGACAGGTACCACCAACTTGTATGTTGAAATCAAAAGGTCGGTACCACGTTTGGTTAACGAGTGAGACCATAGGTTCACTTATTTAATTATGGTATGTCTTTGAAATGATGTGCACACTGATTCGGAAGCCCCATGTGCCACCCATGATATAAAGGCACGCTAATTTTGACTCGACTGGCAAGGTTTTGTCAGAATGGCAGACTTGCCCGCAAATACAAAAAAAAATCGGAAACAATTGCTATAGATGTTCACAAATAAA
This sequence comes from Opisthorchis felineus, assembly GCA_004794785.1. NCBI lineage: Eukaryota > Metazoa > Platyhelminthes > Trematoda > Opisthorchiida > Opisthorchiidae > Opisthorchis > Opisthorchis felineus. Next base: position 40,498 of record SJOL01000771.1, on the reverse strand, counting down.
TATATATTTATTAAACGCCAGTGAAAAAGGAGAAGAGCGAAACGGTGCTGGTATTTCGGTGACGGGCGAATGAAAAATCTGGTTGAAAATGAAAGCGCATATCATCAGATGAAATGGATGGAAAACTGCTGGAATATTGGTCCAACAATTAAAGACAGCAACAACAGCGGGTGGACAAAAAGGGGATGAATATACAACAGACGGCCAGTTGTACATGGACATCTTGAAGATTGGTATTTTCTGTGCTTGAAGATGCATGTGGCAGACTAGCAGACGAGATGAGATGATGCCTAATTACAACCGGAAAAAGAAACAGGCTGAAGAAAACGGTCTGAAAAGAAACACCTGAGTTGTACACGTGAAAAATATGACAAGAAATGTCAGATGAAGTGGGAATATTTGCAGAATGCAGTGACCATTGTTTAATAACATCATAAGAGTGCAATTAGACGAAACCAAGGACATGTATTAGACGACCTACTGGTGACAGCGTGGTGGGATTGGAGAACGGGAAAAAAGGTACATGGGAGGCTACAGGTTATGGGAAACGACACCGGAGTCAAGTACCGGTTTGACAATATAACCAGTCGAGTTTGGCCACTGGTGAAACTAATGAACATCCCTGAAGATAGGCAAAACGCCGTCAGCTGGAGAAATTGATGAACGGTAGGCAGAAGGCTTTTGATTTCATAGAGATCTGGTTCAAAACATGATGCAACACCTAAAGTCGACTGAAACCAACAAGCTTGTTTTCGTGAAGAAGATTAATAGCAGGAACCAGTGATCTGGTGGACAGCGAATAGCTGAGATAAGGTTTTTGGTCAAGAACTGGAGGTAACCCCATTAGTCCTCAGAAAATGACATTTGGCCAGCTCGGTCTGAAGAACATGCAGTCGTTCGAGAACACAATCGGCAGTTAAGCGAGCTTCCGGTTCTGGATCCCAACATTCGTTTATTGTTCGATAAAATTGGACAAGTGGCTAAAACGAGTGGGGGATGTGAAAGACAAACAAAGTGGTTGAAGGACACCGAGAACGCACAGAAGGTATGTTTCCAAGCCTGTGGTGATTTTGGTAAGACTTGTACTGTGTTCCTTGGCAAAAAGTAGACACCTATAGTGGGATATGATTTAGGCAAAGTGCAAATTGCTCCCTTGTGGTTCGTCTCATTTGTGGATGTACTACCGAATGAAGCAAGTGAACAGAAACTACAAGTAACAAATAGGATGTGCGGAAACCTTAATTTTTACATTTATTCAGTTCAGTTTAGTTCAGACGTTGACGGAGTGAGGTATAGGTAATGGAGGGATAAATCAATTGTTAACTTGAAACCGATCATTTGTGATTAAGTTGATCAAGTCAGCGCAAATTCTTATCACCCGAACAAGGGATTCACCGAAAGTGAGCACGAAAAACTGAAATTGGTTTGCATGATGATCTCATCTTAATCAAACAGGGGAAATGGTTAAAAGATGTTATACCTTGAGAACGTGCGAAGTGCTGTCATAAAAACCGCAAAGCCAACAATAAAGTTTCCGGAGGTCGAAAAATTGGTCGTACAAATAACCACAACCGAGCTCAACTTTCACTATTCGCAAAAGTGATTTATAGGGGAATGAAGGACCTGTAAAAAGGGACACTCTATAAGAATGGATAGTGAGTTGGTTAGACGTATGAAACCCAGAAGTGTTATTTACACAGCAGAAGATTAAAAGAAGAGGGATTTTGATACATATCTGACCAATACCCAGAGAGTGTCTCAGCCTAACCGCTAACTATATCACATATACGGTGCAGAATATGACGATATAAACAAGCCGTAAGGCCCTCCATCTTATTACATCAAACTCCGCCGGCCACCGCTAACAGCAACAGTGCTGCGCGACACTGGGATGAGAATAGGTTTTCAACATGTTAAACTCATCTAACTGGTCTGGCAGTGGAACGTTCCACTCCTACTCTCAACTACATATCACTCACTCACTGACCTCTTACAGCGTTACATCTAGTGTTTATGCTGTCTTACCAAACAAACCGCTTATACTGATAGTTTCAATGAACTCTTGCCACTGATACCACGCTAACGTTCCTTGTGGATCACGAACAAGCTGTCAAGTGTTTCTCAGAAAGACATTCCCGATTCAATAGTTTAAATTTACTACTTCCAATTCCTCACACAAAACAGAGCGCACTCTCAACGATTACAAGGGCACTGCCACACGGATTCTAACTTGAATACGGAGCGACGTTCTCACAATGAAAATGAAAAGATAGTCCTCATACGGGAACCGAATTTGTGACCAACACAAAAATCTGAATGTTACTAGTGGTGGTATTCTTTCTACCAGATGCAGTTGTGAGGTCATTTGAAACGTTCCAAGATGCTAGCACGCAACCCGAAGTTGATATTGAGGTGGACTGTTCTGAGGATAGATATATTAGTAGAAAATTTCGGCATGACAAGTGAACTCCAAGCTACCCCGTTAGCATTTAGAATGTGTAATTTCATGATTGATGACTTATCTTGCAGTAACGAGTCATTTAAAGGATGGCAAAGCTCAGGCTAGCCTTATTTGGGAAAGGAACAGTGTAACCATCAATCAAATGCTGGTAGGGAATCTAAAACCGGCTACTACCGTGCGCATGGCGATGTGTTGGACTTTTTGGAAGGTACGTCTCAGAATTTGCGATTCTAATGACTAACCTGAATGACTTTAAGAATAAATATACATTTACATATTGGCACCGTTATCAGTAGTAATTGCCTTATTTCAGCTTCACTAAGGGAATAATGATTCTGGTTGCCAGGATGCAGCGAAAGCTTCCGGAGAGAAGTTGGATTTATACGCTTATCCACATACTAATTGGATTTCGACGGCAAGCTTATCTGGAACCCAGTTGAATCTCTCGTTTTCAGCAACCCTATGATTCGTGTATTCTGGACAGAAGATTTTCAGCTCGTGTCCACATTCCAGATGTTGGCTGCTCCCATCTGGGCATGTGATTATCATGGGTTGCTTGATAAACACACTATTCCCCAAAATACATGTAGGCCACCAAAGCACAGAAAAAAAGATCGTTCAACTGTAGCACCCTTTCGATGCCTAGACGCCATGCCACCAGAAAGAGGCACGAGGGCTGGGATACTGCCAGGTTGCCCAAGACTAGACAGGGGAAGTCGAGAGGCAGAGGTCGGGTTCGAACCACGGACCTTCCGGTCAGCAGATTCGCGCTCTAACCACTTGAGCCATCTCGCCTTTGTATGTGGATTCGAGCTATCTATAGCTGTGCACGTTACCTGGCCGTTCAAAGGAGAGCTTTCAGCAACCCTAAGAGTCGTGTGTCACGTCTATGCAATGTATTGCGATATCTCGAACATCGTACCAGCTGAAGCATAATGCGGCCTGGTGCAGCTGAAGAAGAACATCAAACAAGAGATTCAGGTAGGTCTCCGGTGAAGACCGAAATGGTATACAAATGAGTGTATTTGCAGAACACCCAACTTTAATGTATAAATTGATTTGATTTCTCCATGCCAATAGCACATCACCACAGCACATCACCACCACTTGTCGCCACAATGTAACAACTAGCGTTGGAACATTGACATACTCGACTTCGCGGCGCGATCGAGTGGGGTGACAAAACCCGAGTGAATAATTATGTACCGAAATTCTGTCAAAAGGCCTTTGGTAGAAATACATACGTTGCTTGAAGCTGTGAAAGTGCATGCGATTCTGAAGGTCAAACATACCTAACTGTTCGGAAGTGCAACAACTTAGTACGAGCGTGCAGCGCATCATCCCGTGAAAACGACAGCAGCAGCTGTTCATGTATTTGGACAAAGTGTAGTCGTCGAAATGTGGCATTTGGGGACATTTTCTAATTCCTTTTTGGCCAAACACTAAAATTGTCATAAAAATGATGGACAGCCTACTGAACCGGACAAGTGATACTAAACACAGCTCCACGAGGCCGAAGACCTCTCTCAAATGGACATTGCGACATTCTTCACATAAATACCCTTCGGTTCCTCATTCTAGCTCGTGAACTTGCGAGTGAATGAGTTCACGCTGCTGACGCGTTAGTGCTGTTCTATTTGGACAGCATATTGCGTCACAAGGTGCATCACGTATCAATCCGATCCACTTTACCATGGACCGGTTTTGTCAGGTGGCCATATCTAGCCTGTTTACGTGGCCGATCATCAGCTAAACCGAAATACGTCTGCGCTTGCACGCGTAAGGCACAAACGAAGATGTAGCGGCAAGACGCCGTGGAACGTTGTAGTTAGTGAGGTCATTTCCTTATGTTGAAGAATCTGAAGGTAAGGAAATTCGGAAACATGGTAACGTTCAAAAATCACCAGTTGAGGGTAAATCTGGATGGGATTGGATATCCATTACAACAAGCGGTTGGGCTCGACGCCGTTTAGTGTGTGGCGCAGGCGAACCAACTAACCCATAAAATCACACACAAAGTTTCTGGTTTTCATCGAATAAGAACGGACATCCTTCTTTCCGGAAGCCTGCCTCCGACTCGGGCAAACAGAACGGGTGACGATTCCTGTCTCCTATAAGAGGAATATGGACCAAAATGTGCCTCAAAAGTGGTCCGTGGCATAGGCTAGGAGGTAGCTTCTTTTGCGGGTGGTGGACAGCAACAAGAGTATCAATACAACAATCTGACCTCCGAAAATCGATGGCGGAACAGATGCTTCCGAAAAACAACCGTTTTTGTTCATTTTAGATTGAACTACTGGTTTCCGGAAGTAAGTAGTAGCATGCGCACGGGCACACGCAAACATTAAGATGCCCGAAATACAAGAAAAAACAGAGTTATAGTTATGCACAGGACAGACCAGATGCACTGTAGATTGGACATGAAGCAAGTTGAGTTGAGGAGTTTATTGTAGACAAATATTCTTTCCGACGACCATCCGTACGCAACCCTGAATACCGAATTCGAACAAAAACTATCTAAAACGTACAGTGGATATAGTCCCCAGAACTAGGGAGTACGGCGGCCAGTGTGCATACGTTTTCCACAGCTACGAAACACCTGCCTGACTGACTGCTTGCTCCAAGTCCAGCTTGTTTCAAAAGTAGGCACTGGCTTTAACATACGAGCCCCTGAGCGTGTTGACTAGCGCGAATATCACATCTTATCTATTCCCAACGAACTCGGCGTTAACTGAAAAGTGGTAATTCTCGGTCAAAGGACATTCACAGTCGGGGCGAGATGGCTCAAGTGGTTAGAGCGCGAATTTACCGACCGGAAGGTCCGTGGTTCGAACCCGACCTCTGCTTCTCGACTTCCCCTGTCTAGGCTTGGGCAACCTGGCAGTATCCCAGCCCTCGTGCTTCCTTCGGGTGGCATGGCAGTTAGACACCGAAAAGGTGCTACAGCTGAATGATTTTTTTTCTAAGAAGATAACCACTGATACCCCCATGTGTTGACGGAGCCTCATAATCGGCTGGATTAGCGAGTTATTCATCAAACGAGATTACACCATTTTATTTCGCGTTTTATGTCACCAGAGGTTGTCGGCGTAAACAGACAAAGCTACAGTATACCTTCGTTACAAAGGTACTTTCAACTTTCGACACATGTGGTCCAGCCCAAAAGGTTTTCCGTTGCAACCCCCGCCCAGCTAAGCCATCGATATCCAGCATCTGTCTACCTCATTCGATTCAGTTCGTCACAGACGAAATGAGGAAGTTACGGTTTTCGCGACCATGAGTGTCTTCACAGCAATGCATTTATGTACCTATTGGTAGTTTCGGTGAATTTCAGCACCCCAAAACCCTCATTGCAGTTGCAATTGGGTGGCAAGACTCGATATGGAGGAACACTGGGTGATTTATACTTACGGATTTGACAATACCTGTCAAAATATGTTCGTTGACCAGAATCAATCCAAAAGTGCACGTTATTGGTGTGCATCAGACGAAATTAGGTGGGGAATAGATATGCACAGGCCATGACAATTGTTACATCATTGCTATGCGCAAATAAATGTACCCTTGTGAGAGAGATATGTCGTTCTTCATAGTTCATTGATTGACTAAAAAATCGGTGAATTCGTTTATGAATCGCGGGGTGGGTAGCGCGTGTGGCTTTAAATGAGCTGCTGAAGAAGATTAACGAAGTCGTAGTTGAAGGCCCACAACTCAGCGAAGCTAGCAGGAACCACAATGACTCCCCGATAACCAATAAAGAAGAGCGTTAGGACCGCTGGGACCAATACTTCGAACAACAATTCAGCTGGCCACCTGCTACCCCCAATCCGGATTGCCGGCCTTCAACAGAAAGGTGGACTGTGAACATGGAACATGGTGGCTGATCGATGTCAGGGGCTTTCGTGCTGTCAGTCTTTTTTCCAGATTGTCTGACTGAGCGCATGGAGGTGTAGGCAGCTCAGAATGCTTAAGACAGGCCAGCAACAGGTCCCCTGCCTCGCCCACTCTTTTCTCTTGTTGTCACCGAAAGCTTTAAACATAATTAGATTAACTTTGTGGTTGTACGGCAGTGAAGTGATGGTGCTGTCTCTGGTGATGATCACCACCAAATATGGTGGTGTCAAACTGTGACCACTAAATCATGATATTATAACCCCATCTGAGTGCTTCTTTAGGCCTTTATAGCAATCGATTGATGTGCTTGACTCCAAACGACCTACAGCTGCGTGGCGCCGCACGTACATGTAATAGCTGCGGGCGCCACACAATTCCAAGTTTTTTTTATAAAGCTCACTGCATACACCAGTGACTCAGGCAGATTACCTCACGAATGTTTGTTATTTCACCAAGGTGCATATAATCGAGAATCCTGGCCAGAGGCCAGGATGAGAATTCAGTCCATTTGGGGGCAACTGAACGGACGCTACTGATGGTCACAGTTGTTAGGACAATCAGTGTGTGCTGCAGGTACTTCCTTGTGAAACGAGACTTTACGTTCTACTCCTGTTTACATAGAATCTGTCAATAGTTTCGAAACGGGACCTTGCCATTGATTGACCCCGTCGTAGTAACCGCTTTTGCGGTTACTTTTGCCGCTGGTTAAAAAACAAGTTAAACTATACTTGCATTTGCGGATCACCAACTGAACAGTTACCAATCTGGGGTATCTTAGGTGAGCACAAATTGTTTTTTTTTCAGACACCTTGTCATACTACGACAAAACGGTTATTAAACGTACCGCATATTCGAACCATCGTGGGTTCCCTGTAGGACGGCGTTTCTCAGTCGAAACCCATTGACGCAGTGCGTATGGTGAACTGCAACCTTCTCCCAGCTCCCTCTCATACGGTAACCAATGGCGTCTTTTCTGGTGTAAACGCGGCTGCGTTGGGCTGTCGCGACAGGCTGGCACTCCATCTAAAGGGGTCCCCTCCGCTTCAGGCGGTGGCGAAACTTGAGGACTTCGTGCTGGTGATAGGTCTTTTAAGAGGGTTGCACACAGTAACTCCCACAAAACAAGTCCCAGAGAATAAACGTCAGTCCGCAAAAGTGCCACCCCGGTAAAGTTGATAGCGCCATCCAGGAGCTCTGGAGCCATGTACCGCAAGGTACCAGCCTATGCAGAAGCGAAAAACATGGGAAGCAGGGAAAGTGGACAACTGGTGGCGTACGAAGGGCACTTGTTCAGGTGAGGAACAAGGCCAAGCAAAAGACTCACTAAAACCTGACGAGAAAATAGCAGACATTTATATAATGGTTCTATCCGCCATCTGGGTAATCAACTTTCCGGCTAATCCAACCTCTTCAGAGTAGATAAATGAGTTCGATCCGATTCCTTGCTGGTCACCACCACTCGCATAGGTAAGCGTATACTTATTCACAAGGTACATGGAAATCTTCTCAGATGGTACCGGTAAGGCGGTAACTACGTTTGTCTACTTTGAGAAAAACGTTCTACACTCTGCTGGCTGCGGATCTTTCCGGTAGATTGAAAGATGTTATCCCTACGAGTCTACATTCAGTAATGTTGGTTTATGAGGAGATTGCCATAACATGAGTATACCCATTCTACGGAATCTGCTGACCAAAAAGTAACTGTTTATCTTGGAATGATTTCCGACTTCTGGTAGCTTCTCGTAGGACGGTGTAGTATAGCGTCAACCCAATCGCTCATATGCGGAAGTACTGTACAACCACTGTCCCCAAGTTAAATCCTCGTAAAAAGCAATGCAGGAATGCTCTAAGAAGATCATCTAAACACATACGAAAAGGATGAAACGGCGGACGTACACCAAAAACCACTTCTGCGGACCACAAACTGGGGGGAGTTGATTAGGAATGCATTCTCAAATATTACGGAGCTGACATAAGTGGACTGTTAAATCGTTCCACCCTAAATAGGCAATGACACAGGAAACTGGTTCATGCATTGCGTGGTAATATTCCAACCCAATTGGCGATTCTGCACATCACGTACATTGCCCAGTTCCCTATTGGAATTCACGTTAAAATAGGAATGTGAGTTACCTAAAAATAAACTCCTTCGCAATGTTTCTTAAAATCAATGGCTGATTTCGCAACGACGTCATGCGCACCACTTGATTTTGAAGGAAATGACAAGGTGTAGAGAGAGAGAGAGAGGTCCTCTAAACGAGAGCAAACCAATAGATGGGAAAGAATGGATCATAGCGAACCGCCCCACAAGGTCTGTTAAGTCCCTCCACCCTATGAAGATAAAATAGAATCCAGGGAGAAAGTGAATAGCTAACTTACCTTGGGCATCGCATCCAGTGTGGGAGGGGTTCCTAGTTCACTAGCTGGAGATCTCGTATCCGATGCGGACATCAAATCAAGGGGGGTTGAAACCATGGGAGTTGTAGAGCCACGATCCAGCAAAGCTGCCTGCCCAAAGTCTGAGAGACAAGCACTCCCATCAGAACGCAGTAAAATGTTCTCAGGTTTAAAGTCGCGGTGTGCAATTGCTGGCTTAGCACTAACTGCTGTGGTGTCTGTTAAATCTCCATGTAGAAATGCTAAGCCACTCGTGATATCCCGACTTAGTTTCATGCACTGTTGCAGCGTGATCCACTCGCCGGAGGACAAAAGGTTGCGCAGTGAACCGGCATTCGCGAATTCTAGAACCAGTCGGTATTCGCGGATCATCGGTGTTGTGAGGGAGGATTTCAAACCAGTATCAGTGACCTGAGGAAATCAATGCAGTACATGAAATAAACTTACAGAATTATCGACTACCGGTTGACAACTCAATGGAGTGGATCATGGAGAAAGAACTCAAAATGGCAGAGTAAAAGCATCACCAAAGAAACCAACCAGAAAGCCGAAACCTTCCGGAGGTGATGGGGCTTGACTGCCGCAACGATTTTGTGGGCTCCAGTGACTGTAACTACGTTTCGACCATGCTCAGGAGCATGAAGAGTAGCCAGACATAGAGCACAGGGCCACCGTATTACGTATATTCATATTACAAGACTGTCTGGGAGCAAAATTGCACTGTCCTTTGCAATAAGAGTGCACAGGCAGTAAAGCGTTTAATCTAGACCATCAGCATTTCCATATTTACAGAAGCAGCGATGCTGTTCTCCTTCGAGGAAGGACGGGAGGTTAGAAAATGTCAGCCCTAAAGGTAAAGCACTCCGATCGATCAAAGTTGATCGCCGGTCGTAAAAAAGACAAGTCGTACCAAGAGCCAAATGGAGCACTAAACGCATCCGTTGTATATAGGATCGTCAGAAGTCACACTTCATGCCTGACTAACTGCCAAATCGAGCTAAGAAATTACACTTCCAGAGACGTTGGTTACATCTTTGAGCTACTGGTCAGGAACAGGATCTAAGAAAATAACTAACACCTCTTGCCTCGAGAGTCAGCTACACTGGCTCGGCTCGGATATGTGCCAAATGATCGACTGTCTCGCCGTGCCCTAGAAAGAGTTTCAGATAATATATATACCGCAAGGTGGAGCCATGAATTGAGGACGAAACAGTGAAAGCCTAACAACGGGTCTAAGGTACCCTTGGGTATGCCGTTTGAAGCTGGGTTATCAAAGACCAAGCGCGTCAGCGGAGCTGTTGCATCCACTGACCCACTATTCTTTTGTTGTTTACCTTGTTTTCTGCGCCGGTGACAGTCAGCCTAGCGGAAGCTATTCGCTCTCGCCATCATGATCTGCGGTTGTCAAACCCAACCGACGTTAACTGTCAAGGAAGGAGAATCGAGGTATTACGAAGTGGAATGTTTCTTGAAGACATCAAAATCCGATTTAGGCACGCTATGCTTTGCTGTTGATCCATGTGATTCGAAAAAGGTCTGAATCAAAATAAGAGGGGTTTTCCGCGAATAAATTTCAATCACAAAAGGGAGATGGACTTAACCGTTAACAGCATTATCACTGTGACTGGACGAATAGAATCGACAGAACCCGCAGACGCTGGGAGAGACAGCGTCAGTCAATACGGTCTGCGGTTCAATGATAAGAGATAAAAGCATGGAATAACTCAGTTACGAGTTGATTCCGAGACAAAAACAGCATTGTAAAACCCCGGGACCGCTATGCGCAACGGTTTTTTTCGCCTCCTCGGAGGAACCTTAACCTAGGCCGTGGCTGATTTGGGACGCTGCGGTGGAATCTCCAGCGGAATAGCTTTTCTAGGTTACGTTTTAGTTTGCCCGAAACAAGAGCAGTTAACCGCTGACAAGGAGGTGGTTCTTTACCATTGATTCACTCAGGGCACGCAACTAGGTGTTGCGCAAACCGTTTTGGAACTCTCAAAGGCATTCGTCTGAGGGCAAAACGAATCTAATCGATTGGATATGATTAGTCTGTGGGGGGATATTTTCATGTGCTTTAGGAAATTCGGAGGAAATGTAGTACGCGGTTTGAGCAATTCCATCGTTTCTAATCGTCAGACCTTTTAAAAGAAAAATATTCTTCAAGCCATGAGGTGTAAAGTAAACTGAAACTCACAATATCCGCGCCAAGCAGACTAACCACGTTCGGATGGCTGCTTGGATACAAATTCCCAGCTGATTTGGCAGAGGTACGGTCCGACCCTATTGGAGATTGCTGCAATCCTCGAAAAACTGCCAATTCGTTGGACCAGGCGCGAGATTCATGCGGAGAAAATATTTTGACCGCGACTGACTCCAGTGTGTCCGTAGAGTTCGGGTTCACACTGCTGGGTATGGTGGCGGTGGCGGCGGGTTTGGAACTAAGAATAGCGAAATCACCAGGGGGGTTGCCTTTCGGTGGAGAGGCCGTGTTTAACGACAAGAGACATTCAAGTTCGGGAATCGGGTCCGTCCGCGGTTTACTGAAGACAAATTGGAGGATCAATTTGAACGAAGCAAAAACGACTGGTATCTAAAGGATCAACTTGCGAAACGACGGATATTTCGAAATCATGACATTTTTACTGAGGCCCAACAAAATCCCCGACGATAAAAGGTGGATCTAATATGAAAAATTCATCACATTAGCTTTTAGAATTATACTACATCTGCCAAAAAATATCACAATGCTTCAACGGTCCTGAACACTTTAGGAGAACTGCGCATGCAAACGCACCCACCGTGAAATTGTCGCCGAATTATATCAAGGTTCAGGTTGCTTCAGAGAGTCAGATCACGTCCACACAACCGAGTAGGCAATAGCTGTTTCTTCTTCTAAAAAGACTCGATAAAGGCTTTCACGGCTCGCTAATGCTACCGGTTAACCAAGATTCCTTCGTTTCCAGTTTGGTTGGGAGTTCGTAGACAACGCTCCGTATGGTGGTCAGAAAACTCTATCTAGCCTGCGGAGACTGTGGACTGTCAGCAGACAGTCCATAGGTAGTCCGCTCGGCCCACTGCCAAATAGGCTTGATGAGTCAGTTAGAGAAAGTAGCGACAGCTTATATGCATTTTCTTCGCAGATAGACCTCGCAAACACAGGATGAATCGGGGACCTCATATCTATTCGATTCCACAACTGAAGGAAAGCAGCAAACGCATGACCTACTTTCCTTATTCTGCAGGCACCTTCACCAAATGCGTGGAAACAGGAAGACCCTCCTTGTCGACATTCTCAGACAGATCACACTGAGTATGGCACCTTCAGAATAATCCCGACACAGTCTCATAGCATGGCGACTACTTCGCATGTACGAAGTAAATCCCAAAAAGACCTATTCGTCCTTTTAAAATACTCAAAAATGATTGCATCCGAACGAGTGAACTGAGACGGAAATACCATCCAAGTAATGTCAGTGCGGACGCCACTTGGGACAAATTCCACTCCCATGGATTAAGAGCCTTTGAGTGTTCTTTCCATTTATATCGTCAGTCAAACTCTCTTGGCGGACTCCATCTGCAGTGAACAAGGGTCAGGAAACCTGTCCAGATGCACTCTGATCCCGAAATGAGCATATAACGACAGTAAAATACTGACATCCGTTGGACATCTCCAATTGGAACAAACAGTTCCATAAGGTGTTTCGGGCGACTGTACTGAAAGCGGCCTTCAGATCCATAAATATTACCGGGTCCGGTAAGTGTGCCCGTTGCAGGTGATATTATGGTTGATACAGCCCAAACCGGGGCAAAAGCCCGTCTGTTCCTCACCAGTGGTGGAAATTTTGCTGAAGCATTTCGACACATAATTGGGCTTGTCAAAAAGTTGCAGGCTATTGGATTTAAGCTGATGCCTGTGTATCACGGGGCCTTCGAATCTTTCATGAAACGGGGATGATGGTCGACAAGTACCATCCACGTGTTAACTTTTCGGTTTCCAAACAGACGCCGACTGAGGCTAGTTAGGGAAGGGATAACCATTCAAATGCCGTCTCTGAGTAGGAAGTGGGAAGAATGCTGAACCTGGGTCTTTGTCCCGTTTAGACGATGTAAAGAGACTCTGAAGGTGGGTAGTCGGGTATGGCGTAGTGCAACATTTGGACTGAGCTTCTGGTTCTGACCAGCTGAACTGTTCGTTGAAATGCTCCGACCATCTGTGATGGTTGGACAGAGAGTGAGCTAGGATGTCTTTTTTTTGCGTGCAGCATTCATTTTCAAAGTTGAGGAACCATAAGAATGAAGAAAACATGCTCTGACTGTCTCTAGAGGAAAAGCGCCGTCTCCAGTTTATCTGCCCGTTCCAGCTCCATTTTCACCGTATACTGAGTCAAGTGAAGACATGACATTGTTTTGGCGATGATATCGATTCTTTTCGGGCTTACAAACCCTGTCAGATGTTGTCCGTATTGCCACTGGCATTTATTTCCAGTGTTCGTTAAGGTCTTATCGTAGCATTCCAGATGAGAGATGTAAAGTGAGTGATCCTGGATAGGATTTTCCACTAGCTCGCAGATCAGATGCACAGTTGCCATGCAGCAGTTGTGGGTGTATAAACTTTGGGCAAAGGATAGGGGCAAGTGAGCATGAATAACAAATCGACCGGAATCAAGGAACAGCGACAAACTTTCAGACTGTGCGTCATCTCTGCTAGTTGTGATATGATCTGTTTATGCCCACGGTTGATCCGGACACGGTGGTCCAGGTGACATGATATTTTTTGTGTCGAAACGCCATGTTAGGTACGGACTGTGAAAGAGTTTACCACCACTGTCCGAGTCGTGCGCGGACAGGAATGCCATCTGAGAATTTGCTGTCTATCGTAAAAGCTCTAATGAGGTGTCATGGAAAGTATCTTAGTCGAATTCTAAGATAAAACGATTAACAAATTGCCTTGTTGGGTGGGAATAGTTTACGCTCGCTAGTAACCCGGCAGCGTGTAAACAGCTATTCGCCGCGATTTAGTCGACCAAACTCTTTCCAATGTTGAATTGAGAAACGTATCACCTCCGGTTTGTCCTCGTTCTTCGGCTTTCTTAACGCCAGAGACTCTCAGATGGTAAAACCTATCTGAAGTGTACTTTACAAGTGGACTCCTCATGAAAACAGCGCTAAACCTACACATTCACGTTTTATAGACATTAAATACCTGCAACTGAAAGCCTGAGGGTGTGCTAGCTAGAACAGCCTGCTAACTTACCTGCTTAAGGGTTCGGACAACTGTCTGGTTTTCAGAAAAAAATCGTTCGGCTGTAACATCCCTTCAGTGCCTAGTTGCTATGCCACCCGAGGGAAGCACGAGGGCTGGGATACTACCAGGTTGACCAAGCCCAGGCAGGAGAAGTCGAGATGCAGAGGCCGGGTTTGAAGCACGGACCTTCCGATCAATAAATTCGCTCTCTAACTAGTGAGCCACCTCGGAGCCACTTCAGGAAAGTAACGCAGGAATAAGATACAGGAAATGACGTACGAGTGGTTGGGCAGGATGTTCCCCCATGGTTGTCCACACAATGAAGGGTAACTTCTGATACTTTCCAATCGTTTATACTGCAGGAGGATTGGTTCTAGGGCTCAACTCTTAGCTTCCGACTCAAGCCTGACACGTAAGGCAACGGGCACTAGGGTGTTCTTGGAAAATCCCACCCAAGACCAATGACCCAATTCTGTGTGGTACGTACTTACGCAGAAGGCAAGGTAGTAATGTGAACAGTTAGTGCTGATGGAGCAATAATGTACTCTTTTTGGATCATTTCGACCGTAATGAATAATGGGCTGATGGCAACGTAATTGAAGTGTACGGATTTTAGGGATGACATTTTCTAATCCTTGCCTACTCATAACTTTCGTAAATCCGGTCACATCAGTCGCCCGGAGGAAACACAGACTTCACAGTCCTATCGCACTGGACAATGAAAGTTTATCCCAGACGGCGTATCGGGAATGCCGTGCGGCGCAACATATTGGCACGAAGAGAGAAACGGACGATGAAGAGGAGTTAACACACCCCTTCGGTGCCTAACTGCCATGCCACCAGAAGGAAGCACGAGGGCTGGGATACTGCCAGGTTGCCCAAGCCTAGACAGGGGGAGTCGAGAGGCAGAGGATGAAGAGGAGTTACGTCAGTAAGAATGCTCAAGGAAACTACTGAGCTAATTCCTCGCCTATTCCCGCCAAAGGTGACCAGCTGGACAGTCGAGACAATCTAACAGAGGCCAGTCTGGTTGTGCCATCCGTCAAATTTAGCCTCCGCGCTGACAGTTGACTTCCGCTACGTTCCTTCCAGTCTTGGCCTGGCAGGGCGACTAGGCTCGTTTTGAGCCGTTTCAGTCAGTAAATGTCCCAGTCGAGGAAATCGTCATATGGTTGAAACTTAAGGAACAAAATTCCAACTGGTAGAGCGCGTGGGATCCCTGTAGCATTCAGACCCAACCACCAGGTCAGCGAAAGTTCTACGTTGTTCTAGGTGACCATGGAGGCCTTTGGAGGACGTCGAATCGATTGAGCGTTAGGAGGATGTCAATAATGGGACCTGCTACAGAACCCCGACATGGTCTATTCTGATATAGAACTTGTCTCGTTTCAACCAATTAGCAGAGGAAATGAAAGAGTTGTACTCTGTTCGGAGTCTGATTGATGGTTTCAAGCAAGAAACAGGCGATAAAACAGCGACGTAGGACATAGTTAAGGAGCCACACATTGAAAAGACGTTTGTAACAGACCTACCAAGTTGGTGTTTATCTGAAGTTAACGCAGAAACAAGAAACAGCATAATGAACCAAACTTCAATCCACAGCGATAGGCCCCATAAATTGGAAGTTGACCGCAAGCTACTGGACCAACAAGCTGCTGCTCCGACTTTGGTTGTGGTCGCCATTTTGTACCATTCGCGACGTACATTGGCGATGCGGGCGTGACAAGAATTTATGAAAACTTGAAGTAAAAACCAACTGATTGTGGTATTTGAGATTAACTTAGCTGTGTATCAAACTTCAACAAGAGGTAGAGCAAAATACTTTGTCAGATTGTGTGGAGTCCAGCAGAGCAACAGCTGTCGTGAAAGAAAACTTCACAATGCGTAGGAGCGCGTGATAGACAGTCAAGGCGAAATTACCCTAACAGGGAAGCGAAAAATCGATCGAAAAGAGGAAAAACAGGTGGAACGTAGCAGATAAAGCGATGTGATGAAAAGAAAAGAACGAGCATGTCCCAACAATAGTAGATCATCAGCTGCCGTCTCTGATTGGTTGATACACTAACCGTCGTTTAGAAGGATCCCTAGGTCTGGGTTAATCAAAGCACGGAATAAGGTTGGACTGAAAGGTCATCCGTTCAGTCACTGATGGCCGTGATAGAGACCAATTCGCAGATAAACTAAGAAAACGGCACACCAACGTTTTAACGAAAACCTATTCGGATAAGTGCAGCACACTATCTACACGAATGCACAGTCGGACTTTGCAAATTTCTGAACTCGCCTGGTTAGCCATCACAGAAAGTTACTGGCAGCAGATAGAAAAAGAAAAGTAACTTTCCCAAACCCTAATTTTTCGGTTGATTCGGATAGGTCTGACTCATATATATATATATATATATATATATATATATATATATACATGTAGATATATACTTAT
>SJOL01000771.1:0-23876 GCA_004794785.1 Opisthorchis felineus | reverse complement strand
ACTGTGACCTTGAATGATCCAAGATGTTCTCAGTGGGTTTCTCCAGGGAGCAAGGAAAAATGCGCACGTTATAAGAGCTTAAGTCTCAGAATACGGATTATCCGGGTGGCTCAAGAAGGCAAATTCGTGAGACTGTTCTTCAGCCGCAGAGATTAGTTTTGAAGCGAGAGAGAAAATAAAGAGTACGTCCAAAAGTAACCAAATAGTTAATGATACAAGAATGGACAGACAGATTTTGGAAGGCAGAATAAAACATCAAATTGTTAGTTGATAATTGTGGTTGCTCACATATTTCGTAAGACATTTATCACGTCAACAGCCCCACCTTGATATCCTCCGGAAACACTTGAAATCTACACAAATCTTCCTGTCTACCTGTTTAAATGAACACGCAGTGTCTATTCGAAAACCGAGCTCTCAATGTTTCTTTCTATATGTTGCATTCACAGAAGATAGTTTCTAGATATCATAGTCTAGACTACTGATATATGAAGAAACTCCATTTACGAACTTTCGTCGTGGGACTCAAGAACCTGAAAATCCAAACCACCATCTAACGCGTGACTCATATATTCCGAAGAACTTGCCATTGGTTAGCTCACGCACTTAAAAAACGAACTTTAAATGCCACCAGGGTTGCGAAAGCTGAACAGACCTTCTGAAACGAGGTAGTCGGATACATCCTTCTCCCAACCATAGCTACTGAACAAAATGATAGCAACTAAGACCACTGCACTTTTGGTAGGATGTTTATGGATCACACACAGAACGGACCCAGAGGCGATTTAGCTTTCACGATATGATCACAATAAGAACAGTGTGGCCTAGATCTGAGTCCAGTAAAATATAACGCAATATCACCGGAAACAGTTCTCCAAGTCGAAATGTAATTTGTTGGGTTGTGAACACCACCTTGCTAGGATGAATGACGAAGGCTTAGGTAGGGTTATATCTTCATGACCACCATCAGAGACAGCAACATCACTGTTGATGCATTACTGCGGTAAAACCACAAAGTTATTCAAAATATATTTAAGGATCCAACGTGAAAAGAACAGAAAAACACTGCGTCAGGTGGGAGACCTCTTGCAAGCCTATCGCAAGCATTCTGAGGTGCCTACACCTCCAAGCGCTCAATCAGACAATCTGAAAGGAAACTGACAGTAAGAATACCACTGGAATCGATCAGCCGACATTTCTTGCAATGTATCCAGCCAAGCGTCGGAGAGCTGAGGAAGACCGCATCCCGCAAGACATACTGCACCAACAACACCCAAACTCTTCGTAATCTCTTTCACATCCTTCTGTCAAGTCATAGGTTTCCCACCTAGCGGTGTACGCCATTCCAAAGCAAGCACGCAGAACAACACTCGTCCCGGCAGACGAGGTTCCAGGATGTGTAGCACATGGCCCAAACACCGCAGTTCATGGTGCTAGTTGGTTTCCGCGATTGAAGTAACTGCCGCACAACCAAATGCCCGTTCTCTAGTCACCTCGTTACTAATCCGTTGATGCCATCCAAAACCAGAAACGATTCCCAGGAATCGGTGGTCAAAAACCTGAAGACGTCTCACATCATCTGTCCACAGAGGCCACGTCTCGCAGACATACAACAATACACAACTTAATGTAGCCTGGGACATGCGACCCTTAACACCCAGTGATATGCCCTTCTGAAGCCACAAGTGACGCAAACTACAAAGCGTGATTGGGGCCTTTGAGATTTGTACACCGACTTCATCAGACACCTCCGTGAGAGGTAATACAACCACCGACGTGTGTAAAATTCTCCACAAACTCCAGTCATTCTCCTGGAATCGCACGTTATAAACCATGACTCTGCACTTTGAAGATGCAAGGCGCACGCCGAAGGATGATATGATAGCGATCAGTTTATTCGACAGAGCTTGTGCTGCGCCTTCGTCTTCAAAGATTAACATGACGTCGTAGGCGTACTTCAGATCGACAATGTTCTCAACAGCAGTTACTCGGACATTTGGTTTTGGAGGCCTTCCAGCTTCCGCCTTATTGTTTCGTCAATGACAAAATTGAACAAGAATGGAGATAGTGGACATCTTTGTCGGATGCCACTTTTTGTAGGGAGGCTTCTGGAGAGCTCACCATACACTTCCACACACCCGGAAGTATGTGAATATAGGGATCGGATTATGTTCACAATCCTTTGCGGCGTACCCTGTTGAGCAAGTGTGGTCAACAGTGCTGACCGATCGACAGAATCGAACGCAACCTTGAAGTCGAGGAACACAGAGATTGTGGGTCATCTGTACATGTGGCGTTGCTCTGACACCTGACAGTGTGAAGATATGATCGACGCAGCATTTACGTGGTCGAAATCCCGCTTGATTCTTACGAATCAGGGTTTCGCACGCCACCGTAAGACGCCGGGGAATCAGCGACGCCAGATGCCTTGTTATGACGGGAAACGAAATAACACCTTTGTGGTTAGCGCAGTCACTGCGTGTACCTTTTTTGAAAGTGGGCACTATTATCGATTCACCCTAGTTGTCTGGGACGGTCTCTTTCTTCCAGGTGGACCCAAATAGGCTAGACAGGCACTGGCTGAGAAACCCACCACCATTCTTGAACAGAGCAGGTGAAAGGTCGTCAGGGCCAGGAGCACGATGACGCTTGAGTGGAGATATACATTAAGACACTCCACCTTGCTTTTGAAGCCCAAGATTCCGGGTTTGACGTAGCAGGTGGCTAGATCAGAATGTCAGATCTCTAAAGACGGAGGAGAACAAGCGAATAGTCAGAAGTGGATTAGAAATATAGACCTTCAGATAAGGGTCTTGCGTTTTTCAGCCTTGAATTAGCCAAGTTTCTGCAGGGATGGACAGACATCCTATGTAATGGGAATGCCATCAAATCGCAGCAGAGTTAGTTTAAGGCGATGACACTCCATGGAGGTTGATTTCGAAAGTGGGTAGCGTGCGTCAATAACAAGATTACACCAACCTATTAAGAGTGTTCATCGCAATCGTGTTGTTCTCGTGGTTGTTTGGTGTATGCAGAAATTTCTTGTACAATTGTCCCACTGTCGAGAATCCAACGGCACTAACGACTCTGGTGGGGCTGTCGTGCTGACGATGTTGATGCTCGAATGTCGAGGGTGAATGGGGGCGGTCCGTAAGTTTGCCGTTTGCTGTCAGTTCACCTTTGGTCTTCAACACTCCGATAGGATCTGATAATACTTCAACGGGGATGTGCGCCAACCAAACCTGGGCGAAACGACCTCGACCAAGAAGTCGTTCTGTTCGACAGGACTGACTCACAAGCTGGGAACAGAGACAACGGGGTGAGAGAAAAAACAGGGTAAAACAGGTCAAATGGGAACCATAACATATCACTCCACTTGAATTGATAATCATAGTTATGCTATCAGGAAGCCACTGCAAAAAAAATGCACAAAACTAACAACCGAAAACTACCACAAACTGTTACAGATATTCTCATCTGAAAGGACCAAGCCCTAGAAGAGGACATTTGCAGGGACTCTCCAGGAGAGGACAACTATGTCGCTTCTGAAATCTGAAAGCAAACTTAACCGGGAGAAGCGTAAGAAATGCCGTGAAGTGTGGCCAAGTGAAGTATAAAACAAACAATCCGAGGATGTCACGAAATGAGTTCTAGGGTAAAATTGTTACTAGTTAACATATGTCCATATACAATATACACATATATACTCGTGTTCATATACGTCGATTAATCGCAAAAGGTATCACATCCACAGATGTGCCCCTTTTTCGCTTTTGAAAATGTTGACGAAATTGTCAGTTTGCAAACAGTAAATGGGATGCAGACGAATCTTTTACCTGTGAAGAAATTCCTATGTTAACGTTTGTTCAGTTCGCACATCAGCAGCGAGCTCCGAATGTAGTAACCCCCTCCCCAAAAAAGGAACGCTCTCGGGACTGCTGAGAACCGTTCGTTTCTCTTTACGGTTTGTTTAGCGGAGCCACCATCTGTACGTTGGAAGCCTGACTTTCAAAAACGTTTGACTACTACTTCGGTGTATGTAACTAGTTTGAGTTAGAACGTTCGTGCATTTCCTATAGGATGCTTTCGAACACTACTCAACAGTGATCACAGAAATCCTCGATAGGACGTTACGGGCAACTGAGATGTCCCAAGGATGGCATCTAAACCCGGAGCGTTGCACCCAGCAGGACATACTAACTTGACGTCGAGTCATTTCACTCGAGGTACCTAAAGAATCCCCGTCCGCTCATCTTAGGACATTTTTCGAGAAATCTAAGGAAAAAGGTTACAATCTTAGAATGAAGAAGGTACAGTTCTCAGCCAAATACACTCATTTGCAAACAAATTTGGTTCTGCGAGAGACTCACCTGGAACCCAGCTGAATCTCTCGTTTGTGATGTTTCCAGGTACAGTTCTCCTGTTTTTCAAAGGATACTGCTAAGTGATAAGGATACTTTTATCATAGCGTGAATAGAATCGAGGGTGTGGAACTGGTGGGCGTATGGAGAGCGGTCTTGGATAAACCGACTTGACACGTGACTGTATGGTTGTCAATGCGCGTAGAATCATTAGCAAAAACAGGGGGTGGAAATCCCAACCCGACCAAAGTTCACAGAATCCCTCTTACACAACTATCGTAGCACTAGCTCATCCACACAGACGGATGGAAAGTGCAAACGATGTTCATCACGTGAACCAGAAGCACTAGACCCTAAGCTCGACCCAAATCCATTTAGGTTTCCCCATCAACTTAACACTTGGTGACCCACCCTAACACACAAATTCCCTAGGCCGACACCTAACACAGATTAGCTTGACTTAGCTGATTGGTTCTCCTTCCGCCTTAAATCTCGACCAACCTCGTAACCTAGTCACTTGGCCTGACGAAGCTTTTGTGTCAAAAGCGAAACGTTGCCCAGCAATAAATCTACCGATTGTTACCAAACTTTTCCGAAAAGGATACTTTTATCTTTAATTAGGACAATCTTGCATGACAGCCATGAAAAACATTCACGCAAGGCAAAAGTGACCCAATTCAGGAGTGGAGTAAAGTAAGACTATTAGGGTAGACCGGCAATATGAACTAAACATCAGAACGTCAGGTAGGTGTGATAAGGTGAAAGCTGTTTTGGGACAAAAATAAGATTACTGTCTAGACGTAGTACACTACTCATAAGGTTGTTGAAAATTCTTGGACAGCCCCTGACCAGTTTCGCCCTTCTTGGGGCTCATCAGGTAGGCGCAGTCTCTGAGTTTCCGTCAACCTTATGTTCTACTTGAACCCAAATTGCATGAAATTAGCGAAACCAAATTTGCTTGCAAATGAGTGTATTTTCGCTAAGATTGCCGTCGTTTCGATCAAAACACTAGGAGAGTAAAGCTGTGAAAATCGTCAAACAGGTCTAACATACTGCAGGGTCAACCGAAAATAAATCTCACCACGACTAAACTATATCCCCGCTGTTAGGACGATAAACTCCATGTTCTCTCCAATGGGATGATGATATCATACTGCCAATTCGACAAGATCACAGATATCCGAAGTCCCAGAGGCTGAGATTAAACGCGTCAGTGACTCAGTGAGAACTCATGAATCAAGTTGGCGTGACAAGGGGATTAGGATTGCGTACGATATGGAAGACTGTGGTCGAACCACGAGGGTTGCGCATTTGACCATCCCGTGTGATGGAACAGTTGTAGACGGACTGACATCCGGGTGGTGTGGTGGAGACTCTGGGAGCATTAAATCCAAGTTGCTTGAAGAGGCTCACCATTAAATGACTCAATACTCCTACAAAAGCGGACACTAGGAGGCTGAGAAGAACAGTTCACTCCCAGAAGGTTACGTGGTAAACGATTTCAGATCCTACAAGTATATTATGGACAGGGTCCATATCATTACTGCACTTATTGAGATAAACAGTACTGACATCAGTCTTACCTATACGTGGCTAGGTAAGGAAATATACTGAGATACGATCAATGCTCAAACACCTGAAAATCACGACTTGTGCTTGGATCTATCGCCGTTTTCGTTTTACCAAGTAGCGAAGTCATGTTGAACCGTCTGTAAGATCACATTATCCAGTGATATTCAATTAAGTCTTAATTCAGTAAAACGAGGGGAGTGGGTTTTGAATTCCTTGTGCCCACCGCTGACACCGCACAGTCGAACTTATCAGCCTTTGTGCCACACTGACAGGATCACACACTAATACATCATCGACGGTCGTTTATTCAGTCTTGGCAAAATACCCCGACACCACATTCATAGTAGTACTCACCAAAACCTCATAATATCACGCCACCATAAATAGTGGTCTAGTCAATTTCGGCAACCACGCGTCATAGCTGGAATAGGGACAGAGAATTCGAAATAATCAGCCGTTAGTTCTGTCTTGGAAATCATTCCACAGTCCCTTAACTAGATTCTCTGACATGACAGACGTGCGTCCAGCATCTGGAGCAGTGACAAGGTATGACGTCAACATTTTATTCTCTGTTGGCAACCACACCATCGCTAGTTGGTTCAGCTCCCCTAGTGCATCACGTGCTAACAACACACAGGCCAACAATGCGCACGTATTCCACAAATGTTGACCAATGGTTCAGTCTCTTTACGTTGACCGATTGGCTGTAGATCAAAAGCCACCCGATCTACAACCAATCAACACAGGCGAACTACCCATATTTTAATATTTTGACCGATTGCTGGCAGAGCGAGTTAGAAAATCAAATCGTTAGGTATCCAACATTGATGTTGGTAATCATTTGGCGAATCTCCGAGCCCCTGTTCTGAGGGCGGCCAGAGAGTAAAGTCAGCAATTATCACAACAGATTGTGCGGAGTTGAAATCTGAAGCGGATGGGAGCTTAATTAGTGACGGCCCGTACCTGATACGGAATATATGTGTCCAACTAAGCAGAGTAAGACAGGACGGAACCTTACGGGAACTGCACGGTATCTATTAGACCAGGAGATTATGGAACTGGCAGACAGCAACGTCGAGGAGCAGTTGTATTGAACGATCACTTGGAAGGCTCACGGTCCATTCAACCGACTGCACACTACAGTTAACACACTACAGTTAACATGTCATCATAGGCCTCAAAGCCACCAAGGTTGACGGAACGGTCAGGTAATGGTAAACTTGCTGGACGGGGAGCTTACTAGGGTAAGACGCAAACTATGGTTTGGAAGGTGACCACTGAAAGAAGCGTCGATTGAACATCGCTCACCTACTAACCCCGAACAGCCTGATTCAACCACAGAAACGTTCTTCGTGATACGCTTCTCTCTCTCTCTCTTTGTTTCGTATATATTTACAAACGCGCATTTGTTGTCAATTTACGGGAGCATCACAAAGAAAAATAAGATATGGTTACTAGCTATGGGCGTGTGCGTGTACACGCGATCAGCCTATTTGGATGGTCGCACGCGAGCACAGGTGTTGGCTAGCTAGCTGATTGACCGTGCGTCCGGAATCCAGCAAATAACCAATGGATGGAATCGATAATCACGCGCGAAAACCGATAGAATGTATGCATAGCGAGACGTGAACACAATTGAGAACACGAAAGAGGTTCGAATGACAAACATCACAACCAAAATAAACCACGTGGGTTGTGACGAAAAGAATGTCCAGGAGAAAGGGGCCGACACACACAGAATAGGCATGCAAATTGGATCATTGCGCAGGAATCGTAGACAGTTCACTGACGGGGCATCACTGATGCACTGCAAAACAGGTCTATTTCATCCATCCCAATGACTCAAGTAAAATTGGCCTACATTGTAACTGAAACCGTGGGTGAGGCCACGCGCTGATCCTACCAAACGTAGGCTGTACGTCTCAGTAAAACTTCAACTGCTGAAACTTATAACCGAAACATTTGATGAAGGATGAAGGGGACCAGGTGACCTAAATTTGGGGGATAATGCTATCAATAAGGACAGTCCAAAGGTCTGAAAACAGAAGCTGGCTACGCACAATATTACCACAAAGAGAGAGAATATAATCAAGAGGGTACTTGAATTACTCGTACTGGAATATGAAGCGCCCATAAAAAAGCGATTGCTTCCAAAAAATTAACTTAATCACATTCAATCAAATCGAAACTTCCGGTGACCTCTAATAGGCACTTTTGACTAAGGCAAGTTCAGCACAGTCTCATGAGATTTGGCTCGGAATCGATACCTTTCAGGAGACAATCCACTAACTCTAAAATATACCTAAAGGGTTAAATCGTTCCAAAAAATAGAGTGAGGTGCAGCACTCGGGCATCGGGTTTCTTTTACACTCCGGGATTCGGTGAATATCTGACTGATCACGTTACTAACGCTGCTGTACGTGGTTGGAAGTCCCAAAAAATGACCTGCTTCACAACTAGGTCACTATACCTATTCTTGTATCTGTACACATAGGAGCGAGCAAGTAGGATATTAAAGGCCCGAAAAACTCGACGCAATACACGTGTTTGTTGGTCTCCAAAAATGAGGTTCCTCACCGTGAGGCGTACAATCAGTTTAAACAATGACTGAAATTTCTGGCGCCGTTTCAAGTGGCCTTTACAAGGTGGTAATAATCCAATCGAGTGATAATTGTCACACTCTATGCATATGGATTTAATCATCACAGCGTTAACCATGCAGAGAACATTGCATGCGTAGCACATGACCCAAACACCGCAGTTCATGGTGCTAGATGGTTTCCGCGATTGAAGTAACTGCCGCACAACCAAATGCCCGTTCTCTAGTCACCTCGTTACTAATCCCTTGATGCCATCCAAAACCAGAAACGATTCCCAGGCATCGGTGGTCAAAGATCTGAAGACGTCTCACATCATCTGTCCACAGAGGCCACGTCTCGCAGACATACAACAATACATTTCTTATTGTAGCCTGGTACATGCGACCCTTAACACCAAGTGATATGCCCTTATGAAGCCACAAGTGACGCAAACTACAAAGCGTGATTGGGGCCTTTGAGATTTGTGCACCGACTTCATCAGACACTTCCGTGAGAGGTAATACAACTACCGACGTGTGTAAAATTCTCCACAAACTCCAGTCATTCTCCTGGAATCGCACGTTATAAACCATGACTCTGCACTTTGAAGGTGCAAGGCGCACGCCGAAGGATGATATGATAGCGATCAGTTTATTCAACAGAGCTTATGCTGCGCCTTCGTCTTCAAAGATTAACATGACGTCGTAGGCGTAATTCAGATCGACAATGTTCTCACCAGCAGTTACTCGGACATTTGGTTTTGGAAACCTTCCAGCTTTCGCCTTATTGTTTCGTCAATGACAAAGTTGAACAAGAATGGAGATAGTGGACATCTTTGTCGGATGCCACTTTTTGTAGGGAAGCTTTTAGGGAGCTCACCATACACTCTCACACACCCGGAAGTATGTGAATATAGGGATCGGATTATGTTCACAAACTTCTGCAGCGTACCCTGTTGAGCAAGTGTGGTCAACAGTGCTGACCGATCGACAGAATCGAACGCAACCTTGAAGTCGAGGAACACAGAGATTGTGGGTCATCTGTACATGTGGCGTTGCTCTGACACCTGACAGTGTGAAGATATGATCGACGCAGCATTTACGTGATGAAGATCCCGCTTGGTTCGTTTTGTTTCTGGGTCCACTAGCTTACCAATGGCTAAGCGAGATGCGCACCTTTTGAGTAGACCTGAAGAGCGCTATGAAAAGCGGCAGCGGAGAAGTGCATGCTCGGAGTCCACATTGGTGTTCCAGAAGGAGCGGCAGGCAGCGGTCCACCCTCGCCACCAGTAACTGACGGCGATGTGGTCTATTAGGATTCGGGACTGGTTCGTTGGTGGGCACCACGTATTCAAGCGATTTCCGCTGTTCCGGAAATTCGTACTGCAAAGTAATAGTCTGTGATCAGCATACATCTGAAGCAGACAATTTCCGTCATCCGTGCGTCTCGTATCCAACTCAAGACAACCACCCAATTAGGCGTCAGCAGTGCTTAGTCTACCTACCTTGGCATTCAACCACAACGAGCTTTTAGCCCTTTGTAAAAGAGTACCTAGAGCGTCATAGAAACTGTCTTTGTCAGATTCAGAGCTATAGTGCGTTGAGGCGTAAGCGGACACAACAAACAGGATGTGGTGGACCTCACTTTGCCGATATTTTTCGCAGACGTTGCTAAACGAGAGGAGACTATCAACGGGTCTCGAATCAAGTAGAGACGCTTCCGCTCAGTCGTTCAATACAATACCCACCCCAGTATATCCAGCTGCAGCAGCCGGAACCTGGAAGAGAGCGAGCGGGAAGTCAGATCAATTACAGTACTTGCATCCTGTATCCTTGTTTCTGACAGACAGCATACATCAATGCATAGGAAATTCAGCGTACCAGCTAGATCTCCCTGTCGTCTTGCTTGCCTCAGTGTGCGAAAATTAAAGGCGGCTAAGTACGCCGACTTTCGGGATCTGAAGTCGGACATACAGAAGTGTGACGCATGCCGAGCAAAGTGGTTAGTCCTGGTGCTGGGATCTGTGGAGAGATTAATCAAATTGGGGTAGCGTAGGGCAGAAGACGGAATACATGAAAGTAAGAAGGGAGGCGTCAGCAGTAGCATATTTTCGCTTACCCGCCCTGCTGTATGCAACGAGTAAGGCGACCCGGCTGAGGACACCACGCGACGGCCGATGTGGCATGAGATTGTTGTTCGTTGTAGGTATCACACCACGGTAAGGTCCAATCTCTTCATGACGGGAAATATCTAAATCTTCCTCGGTGAAAGGGCGCCATCTAGTGACCCTCCAATTTTGCTGCATTTGTTTTGACTTTGTGGTGTTTTCACCCCGGTTCATCATGGTATAATACTGATAGTGTTAAATGTGGGTTCGAAACCTATGGTATTCGTCATCTTCTGGCCAAAAATCATTCAGTGTCATCCATCAAGTGTTAAATGATTGTAAAAACATGTATGGTCCCGTAGTTTTGTCGCGCGTTGTATTTAAAACCTGAAGGCCAAAGTTTGGCGACTGATTTACCTCCAAACAGGCATGTTTCTGCTGAGGACATTTTCGTGGTTTTAGATCCTCATCCTTACATTCGGTAGAATCTCCGTCGCTTGTTAGTCTGAACAGCACCTCACCTCCATCCATATCATCCACCATCGTCCGTATATCATTTCGGGCTCATTGCTGTTACGTCTTTAAAAAAACATTTACATGTCTTGTGAGTGATTGGCCTTGAACAATCTCGAAACGCATTAGCAAAGAATGGTCGAACATGATCTCTGTTAACGGTTGTCTTCCGATTGTGTAACCACCATACAAAAGCTGCTAAATAGTCTGTGTGTTCTTCCTTTGAGTGTTCGAATAACGTTGGTAAGAAGCATCGTTTAAACAGAATAGGTGAATCACCTGCTCTTTGTTATTCCAATTCTTCCTCATCTTCGGAAAATACGTCCAGTTTATTACTGAGCCCAACTGCCTGCAGAATTTCGTCATCTCTTTCGGTGCCGGGGCCTACTGATCGATGGATTTGTCAGATTTCTGGTTTCGCTGAAAGAGTTCGAACCCTTTAACAGTTTTTTTTTGTTTTGCCTCATGCAGAACTTCTGAAACTTAGTGATAGGTGTATGTTGATCATTAGGGTTTTCTGTTGGTTTAGACGGCAAGGTGTTGATAGTCACTCGCGCAACCTATCCCCACCGCGCACCAAAACATGGCAACCTGGCGAACTTGCCATTCCTGACTGAAGCTTTTCAGTAGCAGGAAATCATCAGAGCGCCGCTTCCAGGGACGCCAGTTCTCAACAAGCTTGTTGTGATCGGACACTTGGAGTGGTTCGGGTGGTGTGATCGTCAGAGAATTCATTGCATTTGGCGAAATTGTGCTTTGGGATTTTCCCCCTGACACCTTGTCGTGATCAGAAGGCTTCGGTGTGCTCCTGGGATCTCTCATTCTGTTAAGCAAAATCACAGCGGTTTCATTAGTTTACAGTTTCAAACCATGCAATGACTCTTCAAATTCGTCTGACAGAGCGCTTGGAGGTGTAGGCACCTCAGAATGCTTGCGATAGGCCAGCAACAGGTCCCCTCCCTCGCCCACTTTTTTC
The DNA here is from genome assembly GCA_004794785.1 of Opisthorchis felineus. Lineage (NCBI taxonomy): Eukaryota > Metazoa > Platyhelminthes > Trematoda > Opisthorchiida > Opisthorchiidae > Opisthorchis > Opisthorchis felineus. Next base: position 11,768 of record SJOL01000771.1, on the reverse strand, counting down.
TCGTCTTGTCATCTAAGACTTTTAACATAATTAGATGAAAATTCTTCGACAGCTCACGACCGGTTTCGCCCTTCTTGGGGCTCATCAGGTAGGCGCGATATCTCGAATATCGTAGCAACTGAAACATGAGGTGGCCTGGTGCAGCACATTCAGTGGCCTGGAAACATCACAAACGAGAGATTCAGCTGGGTTCCAGGTGAGTCTTTCGCAAAACCAAATTTGTTTGCAAATGAGTGTATTTCGATAATTAGATGAACTTTGTGGTTGCGCGGCAGTGAAGCCAACAGTGATGTTGCTGTCTCTGATGTTGATGAGGACGATGATTATTATGATGGCCATTTCACTTTCATAACCCTATTATATTTCCAAAGAGTGTATCCATCACATGCTTCCTCATTCCAGTTTGAAGGCAGCCACTAACTTCGTTTTCGGGTATGAGACGTTTGCACCAGTGTACGGTCACGGTGCTAGTACACGTCGCCGGATCACAAGCGGGTGGAGACTACGAGTAGAACTAGGCCAGTCCAACATCTTCGCGAAACATTGTTTCAAAGCCTTTGCCTGGTTTATAGCACATATGTCTGAATTTGTTGTGGCTCGGAAAGCTAGGGAATTGTTTAGATTATTCCTAGCTGTTCACGATCCTCAAGGAGGACTTGACAAAGACCAAGCCATGGATTGGTAGTTTCATGTGTAAGTGGAAAATATAAAACACAAGTGGCCCGTGTTCGACTCATCTGACGACATGTTGACATACGGTCCCGGAAATCAAACTCACACTGGCATTAAATTGAGCTGAAAGCCTGAGGAAATTTTTACTTGTTCATTCTTGTCTTCAGCGGATTAGCGTAACATCCCATTTGTCATTTCCGTTGATGTCCACCTAAGTATAGGGGAAAGGTCTGTTCTGGAGAATTATTGTCTGAAACTGTGTACCAGATTCACGTTATCTATCCCTCATGGACACATAATTATCCCCAGTGAGGATGAACGGCGTTCTACGATTTAGCGCTTCGGAGTCGGATTTCACTTGTGCTACAAACATTCGGCGGAATTCGAAGCCAGTGAACCGGTAATTATTAGGTCCTGAGCGAGGATAGAAGATTATCCAGAAAAAACGATCTGACTAAGCACCAGTAGTTTGACTGTCTGAATAAATAGGGAACAAATGAAATCACTACAACAAACCAAAGTTACGAGAAAGAAATGACATCCGTTGAATCTGGTTGCCAGTATTCTTATTTCGCTTCACTCTAACCTCCCACAAAAGCTAATTCCAAATTTTCTCATTCAAAACACAGGTTTGCATTCGTACCCCAACCACCGTTCTCTCAGCGTTCACACCACTTTCAAAGCAGCACATGCTTTATTTCTTTTGAAAATAGATGGAATCTGTTTATTTTGCCTGCTGCTACTACACACTACAAAAACTTGTCTTCGAAAGACTGCCTCATCTATATTTTCAAAGAGCTAAACAGGGTGTGAACGCGTCTGAACTCACAAACATGAGGAGAAAACTACATGTTCGCAAAATAATAAAACCACACCCGTGGTGAATGAGCATTGCCCTGTTTCATCGATTTCCAAAATACTTGTGACACTGACAGCGCCCAAGTCAGCATGTTACGACATCTCTAGTCCATTAACCTTCTAGCATCACACCGTCACGTATGCTAAACTCATTGCAGTGAAAGCGTTTCTGTAAACTCTCCAACTTCCATTGGCCTCAGCTACCTAGGTGAAGTACAATAACACTGAGATCGCTAAAGGATGCCTGAGGATCAGTTAATACGACTAGTGGCAAACTCTTTTAAATGCTTGTCGAGATATGCCCATCAGTATGTTGGTATGGTCAACGCGATGGTTAACACCGTCAACGTTGGCTTGGACAACCACGGCTGGAATTCATTAACATTCATCAGCTCCAGTGAATAAGGCTGACGGGGTGACCTTCAGTATCCACCGGCCACAATGATTGTTGCTGTTCAGTCGTTCTTGGCGAATTCCCTGATTCTTTGCAAATCACACTTGGTTGTGCAAGGGCTAGGTATTCACTCTTGAATGAAAACCGCGTGACGCAAATGGTGGTGGTACACATATCTCCACGCCACTCCATGAAACGCTTCGACTACGAAATTCAGTTCACGGTACGAAATCCCTGAACAGCAACGCACTTCGTGCTGGCCTGATGGCACGGGTTACCAAGGCATTGGTTTGGGTCTTAGAGCAGGAAACCCACTTCACTTTGTTTATTGTTTATTGGAACTCCAGGATCTGCTTGGAAGTTGGAAGTACTGCAATACCAAGCCATATGACTACCGACTTGAGATCCCCCACTTTCTATAAAAATGTCTGATGTAGGATACTCTTGAGCACTGTACCGTAGTAGCCCAAAGGAACATTCGGGGCTTTAGTGTTATCATCGCCTCAGCAAACGTGTTTATAGTGGTCTAATTTATTAGAGACAAATACCCTGTGAAGTTGCTTCAGTGGTTCGTAACTGCATTTCGCCATCACTTTCACGATATCTCAAAAATCTCTAGTGACTCAAATGCGCGCACCGGCTCCCGGTCGCCTCAGACTGGGACAATATGACCTCAGAGGACACTCGGTAAACTTTTTACCTTCAAACGGTTCACCTCCTAAACATGTCTCCACAGTCGGAAACGATATCCCCAAAATTAATGTTCCAACGGTAGCAACGCAGCCCCCTCCCAGATTAACTAGAACTTGCGCTATGAACACCGTCTGCCCTTTCGAGGGACCATAACGAGAAAGAGGTGTGGATCAGATGGCGTGGTGGTACCCAAGAATCAAACTTCACTCAGAAAGCAGGACATGTGGAACGCGTGAAAATCAACTCCCCGGAAGATCCGGAGCAAAACATCGAACTTACTAATCAGTTTAGCAACCAACTAACTGTTAGAACTACATCCCACAACCAACATGCCTATGTTGAAGAGTCGTGGTCTTACCTGAATTTCTCTACGAAACAGGCTGTCGCAGACAAGCTAGGATATACATCGCATCGCAGCAAAGACTTTCTGAGATAAGTACCAAAGAATGTATGTTTAAATCACGCAACATTTCAATCTACGCCGTCAAACTACCAGTTCTGCCAAAAAAAAGATTACCAGTGTTACTGGTCGCACATGGTTCGTAGATGGAAATAGCATCCACAGTTGGATGCCTCTCAAAATCTTGTCGACAAATATGCTGGGTCAACAGCAAACCTAAGAGTTCATCTTCACCGATGCACATACGGCATTGCTAATGGACCATGAGAAAACCAGTAAGCTGGACTAAAAACAAAAGCTCAATCCTCAATTGACCATCTAACCATCCGATTTAAACCTTAGACAGCACATCATTAGCCTCTACATCGTTGACTATGAGGCACCTACACTAACTGAAGTTATAAAGCTACTCCCAGGGAAGGGAGTATTGACATCATCATTCTCATCGTCGTCAAAGATACCAACAGCATTGTTGCCAGTGTGGCTTCACTGCCTTCTAAACACAAAGTTTATCTATATTTAATTGAAACATCACAAAACGAGAGGTTCCAGGTGAGTCTCTCGCAAATGAGTGTATTTCGCTTATCTCATATTAGTTATTAGTCGGAAGGAAGCAACAAGAGCTTCGAAGATGCCAATAAAAAGGATAAAGTGGATAGATTATGGAAAGGCAACCCTAACCAGTGTCACTGAGAGCGGGCGAATATTTAAGCTGATTTATTTAAACCTGGTACATGAGATCAGAAATGACGGAAAAAACAGAGCTAACCATCCTGGATGCAATGGTACCAACATTTCAGACTTATTCATGATCAGGACAGGACCACTTCCAGAAGAAAAAACACTCGAACGATAATACGATTTTTTATTCGATTCTACGGGGTATTTTCAATAGTGGTTGATTTTTTCGAGCTAGCGAAAAACTATTGAGTACCTTGAAAACTATTGATTGTAGCTGCAGTTATCCTTATGACGGATTGGATCTTGGCAGTCAAAAAGTACACACCTGTGGATTTATTTTGTCGCTGAGATAAAAGTCCCACCCAGTTACTGGAGAATTCTGCTTGTAAAGTCGATTCCATCAGATTATGCTCATGGGATAAGATTTTCATAGATACCCTCTTTATGAGGCAGTACTACCAAATTCGAATTCGAAACAGACAAAATCACTCCTGGTTCTAACCTGCATGACTGACCACTCCATAGAGTTGAATTTCAAGGACGGTGTCGGAAAACAAGTATCTAGCTGCGTCTTGACAACTGCCTTTTGACCATTCGAGCCTTTCCCCAAGCCAGATTGGACATCAGTTGAATCGGACACGAGATCTCCAGCAAACACTGGAGCACTTGATGACAAATCACGTCGCGTTGTTATCATGCCACAACATGACAAACAACTGGAGGAATGCAAACTACCAGGACCTTCCGTAAGCGACTGAGAACGTGCAGCATAGTTGTTCACCGCAGGAAACTTGCGCCGCAAAAAATTTGTGGGCGAACAGAGATGCAAAAAAATGACACCCACCAGCAGGACTATAATTAACCCAATGAGACAGGGAAGGAGTATGTGGATCACATGGGAAGAGACGATGTTGGCGGAATTCTTTGATGGAAGTGACATGGACGGATGATTATTCGCATCACGGATACCGAACTTGGCCATGCGATTGGTAGTGTCATCGATATGTTCGACTACAAAGTGTAGAAAAACATTTATGATGGTAGAATACAATAAATCCGGTGGCCAATGCAGTAGGATAGTTCAAACCATGCTATAAAATCCCACCGTATCTACGTCCGGACGAGTTTCAAATTTGACTATATTTCTCTCTCTGTTCCACGGTAGATCACAATATGTTTATTCTGAGCAGTAGTCTCTCTAGCAGATGCAGTTTTGTTTAAAATAAAAACATGAAACGAAGAACGAACAGATGGAGGCACAACCTTATGCGAAGTATAGCACCTCTAATGGGGTCCGGGCTGCATAGATCAGCCCGAATGGTTCAAATGCGCCAAAATATAGGGTCAAAATGGTCCTACTAAAAGTTAGTCTGCCCTTCTAAAGTGTTGATCTTAATTAAAACTGGATGCAATCGTTCACGACAAATGACCGCAGATAATTGGATGCCATGAATACCCGATTATGTCAGTCGTTGTATCGGCGGTTTATCAGTTGGGTTAAAAATCCGCAAAACATCCTCACAAGAGAAACTCTGATTGGATCGCATTCCTATCAGTTGACACGCACAGGCGGCATTTACGCCTTCGTGCCGGTGAATGGGATAGTGCCGTTACTAGTAACGGAGGTTGAAAGGCCCAAATCACATACGTGGTCAAACCAGGATATGCAAACTTATTACTGACGAATTCCGATGATAACGCATGAAGCCAGTCTGTCGAGAACCAGTCCTCCATCTCTGTAATCCAATGGCCAAATCGTAATCCAAGAACAGCATTGTTCCCAGCGGTACAAACTCCCATTTGATTACTTTCATTCGTTTTTCGGTGATGTATTTAGTTAATCGTTCATATATATATATATATATATATATATATATATATATATATATACCACTTAATTTCGTTATTTGGTTCTCTCTCCTACCACAAGATTGTTACAGACAGGATGAAAGTTTCCGCCTGAAATAGACGGAAGCAAAAGTTGAGATAGAACTAGAGCAACGACCATCTAATACACGTTTCCTCTGGTAAGTGCTGTGGATATTTGCCTAAGTAGGGGGACCAAATCATATGATTCACAAGTGATTTAATCAGAATCGAACCAAATCAATTGAATGTTGCCAGTATTAAGCGTGTGGGTTCCCGAATCAACCACGCTTTCGGGTAGCTGACGCTTTGCTAGGGTAGCCGGAACTCAATGGAAGTGAAGCGGAAACTTAAGCCATGGGAAGTAATTCTGGGTTCCGTGTTGCAAGGCCAAAACGACTTGTGTTGGACAGATGAGAAGTGAAGCAAAGCACCTTCGTGACAGGCGGGCAACGATGTGGGGCAACAGACTGTTGGCTAGAGAAAAAACGCTAGAATGTCTTATCGAGCGAGGATAAGAGATAGTATAACAATAGAGTCTCCTGAAAGGAAGGATGCACTGTAAAACTAACTGCCGGATAGCACTGCGTTTTTTATGTCACTACTTCACTGGAAAGCTGGTCTTAGGTAACTGTCATTCCGTGAAGCGACCGCTGGTATGAATCATATCGAAAAAGTTAAGTGGTTGGCACTCAACTGAATAAATTTCCATCGATTAGAAATAAACCCAACCGACTGAACTGATGAATTGGTTAAGCTGAGTTCCGTTGAGGCTTTTAAACTGAATTCGGTTACGTGTATGTCACATTTTCGTAAGAAAAAGAAGGATATGGGGATGAGTGACGGAGCAGGAAATTGGCCCTTAAATCCTTTGCAAGTGCTTCAGCAAACTCAGGTATTATTCTTAAGGTAACACGTAAATTTCTGTTTGCTCATACGTTAATGGGTGAGAAATTGGATTCCACAAAGCCGCGAGCTTGTTTAGACAGTTGCTGCAGACGAAGATTTAGAGGGCCTTGTCTGAACAGTTATCGATCCCCGCGAAAGACCTGATGGCTAACAGGCGATGGTGTTGAATTTTTGCCGGTATTCATAGCGCGTAGATAGTTCTATCCCAAAACCCTGGGCTCTTTTGTTCACATTAAGACTCAGTAGGTGGGTTACAAGAGTCATGCAAGAACCCCTACGTTGGCAGTTTTAGGCTGCTGACCACAGGGCTGACCACCTCCAACCGGTACGAACAGCTGAGGGATATGAATTACGTATTACATTTGGTTATAACCAACGATTGACTTATGTAGACAACCTAACCACTTGTGGGTGGTCCTAGTGTTTTATCCAAGCACACGTCTTGGTATCAATTAGACCTTTCAGGAAGACTGATGATCAGTCAGATAAAACACTTGGACTGCTCACCAGTAGGCAGACTGCCTGCATAAATGAACGCTCAGTACAAACCAATAAAGAGTAGGGGCATAGTGCGGCTGAGTTTTTCGGTAAGCAAGTACATTTTTGCTTAATAGTAGAACTGGCTTCGAAAAGGAAATTCGTTGAAAGATACAGAAACATAAACTGACAGGATATGTCCCAAAGAGAACCACTGGTACTTGTTTATTTTAGGAACATAAAAAATCGGGACGTAGTAGACAAGATTGTGCATTATGCGTTAAGTATTCACCATTGGACAAAAATTTGATGCGAACTACAGCGGTTCAGATATGATCCTTGATAGCTAATCCAAAGTTTCGGCGACCAATGGTCACTGTAATTAGGAAAACAAGCATTCAGGGCTGCCGGGAATCTGCACCTGTACTCATTTCAGATGACTGTACATTCGAAGTCGTCAAAAACATTGTCTACATAAAGAGTCGTGTTACGGCTCGTTGTGGTACTGGGGAGGCGACCTCAAAACAAACCGGTAATATGGGATAGCTTTGCACAACATAAGACACTTATGGCGTTGACACAGTATTCACATTACTCTGGAAAGTAAGATGTACCGCCGCAGTTTGCGCCCTTCTATCGTGTGATTGTAAAACCTGGCCTCTCTGGTTTGACGATGGCCGTGAGATGAGTGCTGTTGATCATCGCTGTTTGCACAGTATCGTCTGCGCTTCCTGGGAAAACCATGCCAGAAATGATGAGGTTTGAAACAGACGGCCCGCGGCTCCACAGTATTAATTTTGCTACACTAGCTACGACGACTCGACAGTGTGCTTCAAATTCCTTTTGAGCCACCACTTTGTGCCTCATTTACGTGCTCCGGGTTTGGTTGGAAGAATGGTGTAGAAAGATAGAAGACGGCCTGATATAGGTGTGCGGAGGCTTGATGCCAAACTGGCCTACCTTGATCAAGCTCACCTTTGTGGGTGAGGTCAGAAGGATGAAGGGTGATTTTATTAGACACACTGAAGGGCGAAAATGAATCCAGTGTCGCGACTGCGCATTATTTAGTTGTAATGTGTGTTAAGACAAGGTGGGAAAGAGGCACGATGGCGCGAAAAACTGTGAACAAGGCGGAACCTTGCTTGACTCACCTGTGTTACTGGGATTAGGCAGGTATTTCAACGTTTGGTTGTTGCACATGTCACCGTGGCAACAACAGGTTTTGTATATATCGTCACCGGTGGTGTGTAAAATTTGACAAACTCCTTTCATCAGTGGACACTGGGACTTCTGTAGAACGCGCCGACGGAGCAATCAAGTACTCGTAGAACAGTAACTTACCAATTCTCGCCAGGGCCAGCAGCCATAACTATGTCGCTCATAGTCATCACCAGGTTCCGTAGAACGTCCTAGTGTGATCAGGCAATGTTCCACACCATAATCACAGTGTTTGGCTTTAAGGAAAATGATGTTGTTTACTCGAGAAGACGACGCGCAAAGAATAGCATCAAGGCCATACATCAGGCTAGACATCAAAAAGATCGTCAGCAAAGACGCATGCATCGGTAATGCAGAACTTGACGCCTAGGTTGATGGGACTGCAACTGGTGGTAATTCCTGCATATTGTGAAGCATGCTTCTCCGGCGATCTCGCATTTTCAAGACACTGGAAAGATTCAAGAGGAATATATGAGTATGAGAGGACAGACAACATAATAGTAGTCTCGATACAGGAAACTCGGTCTGTCCAGTAAAACACGGATTGAGAAGTGACTATAAACTTAACATAGTATACATCAGTTCTCCCGAAAAGCTCCTCCGATATATATATATATATATATATATATATATATGTATATATATATATATACCAAACCAAAGCCTCCGCCTTGTCGTTGCGGCCTAGTTGCAGTGGTTATCCTGCGGGCTACACTGGCTTGAACTTAGTCTCCCAAGTTTCAATTAACAGGCCACTGGGGAGCGGTTCGACGACGAGCAACGAGTCCTTGTCCAGCGAGAAATCTTACTGTCAAGTGGCCTGGAGTAAAAGTCGTACAGCTCGCAGTGACAAGAATGTGGAGGCGGTAAGGTGTTTCTCCCAGGCGACCAGCATCTACACATTTATGAGTAGCGGTGCTGCTTCCCTCAAGGAAGGACGGGATAGAAAAGCTCGGTCTTAAAACCGCACATTCTGACCACCCGACGATTAACCATGACTGCCGACGCAATATTCAGTACTGTCGAAACACTTAAAAATTGATAATCTGATGCTGCTCAAAAGGCACCCATCGTATGAAGCAGCGTAAAGAGTCAGACTTTCATGTCTTAATCCCTGTGCGCTGAGTGGAAGAAATTGTGGCAGCTACAACCATTGTACAACAAGTACGCTGTTCTTACAGCTGATAATGATGATGATGCTGGGGCTAGGTGAGCCCCCCTCCAACTGCCTTATGGGTCAGACCTGGAAGTTAAAGGTTGAGAATAGGGTACCCAAAATAAGCCCCTGTTTTCAGGCTCAGTGGTCAAAAAGCTGCACCGCCCCACACAAGACGCAGATTGGAAAGAGAAGGAATCCGGAAGGAATGAAGATGGAAACAGGCCTGAAAGGAGTACTGCTCTCGTAGCAAAGGAACTCAGACGCAACATAAGACCCCGATGCACTCAGTGGGACTCGGTTGGGTGATTCATGAAAGCTACGAGAAGCTGACTCTGGTAATACGTCCTACTGGAGTAGAACAACAACAAAAAGGTCATCGAGGTCATCACATGAATCAGAGAACAATGGGAGAACCAGCCTGCATCAACTCAAGAATGATGACCATCCGATTCCGACTGTGGGATGGCCCGACAATGTTACATGCAGATGAGGAAGAAACGAATTTCACGAGCAACAGCCAGGCCTGGTCAGATGCGTAACTTCAGGCCCAGCACCGAGAGACTCGGGATATCCGTGTGACACTCACAGAGCCTCTCGTACCAAGTTGGTCAATGGGTAGAAGTTTAACAGTTTTCTGGTCCTCCAGACCAAAGGTTTGGCCCATGAGCAGCAACCCGCTCCTTAAAAATGTAGGCTGCACTGACGGCCCAACGCCAACCACTGCTGTCTGGCTGTTAGGGTTTTGGGCCAAGCGCTTTGGCTGATGACCATAATCATCCTCCTGTCTGAGTTTGGGCACCCTGACAGTACCCCAGCCCACGTACAAGATTACAAATAATCTCATGCCACATCGACTGCCGTGTGGTGCCATCAACCGGGTCACAATACTTGCTGTATAAAGCAGGGTGGGTAAGCAGAAACAGGCTACTGCTGGCGCCCCCTTCCTTACTGTTCCACCTACTCACTCTTCTCCCCCTCGTCATACCGACCCTAGAGACATCTCCGCAGGCACATTCCTGAAGACTGAATGATCCGTTCGACGCCCACCGCCATTAACTGCAACATCTGGCTTACTGTCCTTGTGCTGATCCTTTTAAAACGCAATGATCAAGTCTCTAAATATGACCCTCTGGTAGAGGAAGTGGAACTTGTCTCTTGTAATAAACAGTACGTCTACATAGTTCGTCCAGCCGGCAAACACGAAACCGTATCCTTACGCTGCTTGGCCCCTAAAGGCAACGGCATGACATAAGACACTTCTGACGCAGGAGTGGAACCAATGCATATCGCCGAACAAGAGGATCCTCACCAAACACCATCGTCCTACTATGATTGGTAGACACTGAAATCTTGCCTATTAACGATGCCTCACCATTTCATTCTAGTAGACCCAGGAAATCACTTGGATATTCTTAGACGGCAACAGTGCACTCACCCATATAATCTGCGCAACAGAGGGGCGTAAACGACTCCATGTAACTACCATAGCTATTATTTTTTAACACTCTCCTTCGCCACAAAAGTACACACTTACTGCAAGACGGAGTGAGCGTCATGACTATTTAAACCATACTTTTCATATATCAACTGGTAATTTTCACTTTATATTTTCAGCTCATGTACTATCGTTATTAGACGATTAAATCGTACATTGCGCCCTTCTATCCTGTCTTCCTTTTAATCTCGACCTGGAACCACTCGACTCTCGCAACATGAACGCCTGCTGCAATTGTGCTGACTACGGACTGTTTTTGTCCAGCACTAACTTTCCAAATAACCAGAGTCACCCGAACACATGGAGACACCGCATGCGAGCCAATCTCCAATACACATAGACCACATCGCCGTTAGCTATGGGTGGCGTCGGTCAACTACTGAACGTCGCTGGATCTCGAACACCCATAAGGATTCGGATCACGCGCTTGTTCGTTGCTGCTCCTCGCTGAACTTTTCAGGGGCGCGCAAGATGCGCGCAGCTCGCCTGGTCATTGGGCAGTTCTCGGACTCGGATGCGAAACAAGTCTACCAGAACCATCTACTGAGGGCCCTTTTGGATAACAAGTTTTCTGAAGCGGCAGATACCGTTCGCAACACTGCTAGATGCTGGGCGCTACGCTAGGGAATGGTTCGACCAACTAGACCTAGGCACTGGATCTCGAGCAACACCCTAAATTTGCTCGAAGCTTGGACAAGTATTCCTCCTGGTAATGACGCTCATCATCATCATCGACAGCATGATATCAGTGTTCAACACCGATCCTTCACTGCTGCACAACCGTGATTTATTTGAAAGCCTTATTTCGAAGAAAAGAATAAAGGTGGACGGGGAAGGGACTTAGTGCTAGCTTACTACAATCATTCCGAGGTGCCCACACCTCCAGACACTCGTTCAGGCAATTTGGATAGAAACTGACAACAAGATCGCCACTGACATCGGTTGG
>SJOL01000761.1:63629-74117 GCA_004794785.1 Opisthorchis felineus | reverse complement strand
AACATTCGACCACAAGTGGAAACCGCTCAGAGTCAAAATACGTCTACGTTGAGCAGTATGTCACAAGTTAACGACTTTGGTTCTCTCAGAGCCTCCGGCCCTTGATTTGACTACAGGGCAGCGGGGTGACACAAAGAGTCCAGTTCACCGTGCATTTGGTTGGATGTCATACGCCGGTATACACAGTACACCATCAACCAAATATTCTCCGCGTCTTGTCCGATTCATTAAAGACACGTTGCGTCAAATGGGCCTTATGTGGTTACCATGGGGTGTTAGTAACCAAACTTTCACTTCTTCCAGGAACAGAATAAATGGTCCGTTGATCAGCGTAAAGCTCTGGATTGCCCACACTTTCCCCTCACTATGGAAAGAACCTCTGCCACGAAATGGATATGACTTCGTAAGAATATACTTCGTGGGCAGCAGACGATGTGGAAGCATTTTGAGCGAAAGAGGTGATGGCCAAGCCGCTCCAGATGTTCAGCATCCACCATGACCTTACCCGGGCCTTTTAGCGGGCTCGTCGGGTAGAGCATACATCGGGCTCACATCAAGGTTAATTGGGCAGCTCCTCGAATTGAGTTGAAGACCATACACTGAAGAAGTAGTTTGTATTTCATTGTCAGATGTTAGAGGGGCACCCGCCAGATTCGCGTGTGTCCAACAAGAGTAAACATACACTGAGAGAGATTACTTCGCATCTTACGCCCCAGAAGTGGCGAGATCAGGTAGACCAAAATACAGTGAGCCACAGAAATCCAACATTAGTCTATTTAGCCGAAAAATAAATGTTCGAGGGTGTGTTTTAAGATACGCCTGAATCACACGAGTCAGTTGCGACAGAAAGCTTAAGTCAAAGAAAGTTTGGCAAAAGGGTGACAGCAAAGGACCCAGCTGGCCGTGTGGTAAGAGTGAAGTCTTATGCTTACTCGAAAGTGGCAAGCAACCAATGGCGGAGTTTGATCGTGCTAAAAAACCCGGAAGCGGACGATTGCTAATTTGGGCAAGCAAGGAAGCACGCGCGATTTGCCTCTGGGAAATGTAGCCAACCCCAGATGGACATCGGGATGCAGAAGGAATCACACGGAGGACATGCATGGTGAAAGTGTTTTCTGTTGCAATGACCTCAGCTGGCCACTACAAGACGACATCACCATTTAAAGGTTCCCAGCACGGGTTTCCTTCATACAGGACCTGCAGGACCCAATCTACTGATGCTGTCCTAATCCGGGGACTCACACACAGCCGCTCGGGGTTTTTCGACGCCACACATGTCATCTTACTTCATGTTTGGTGCATTGGTCACGCCTAGATACCATCGTGTAGGTGCCCCAGAAAACTCTGGAGCAAGCATAATGAAGTTGACAAAATCATCTGGAAGCCACACAACTTAACATTCGGTCAGTTGTTAGTCACCGCATCCTACAGGGGTTTACGAAGCGAATTTATACTCGCCTTCAGGATCCTTACAACCCCGCAATCAGCTCTGACGATGGTCGCTCCCAGTAGCTTCAGCAACCACCCTTCGGAATTACCTCCCGAAGTTAGAACACAAAATCTTGTCGATTACCTCGGGATCCTTTATCTACCTATTCTTCACACCCAGAGCTCCTTAAATTCGGAAGTCGTATCTGTTGCGTTTCGGGCGCGTACGGACGGCCGTAAACCACAATATCATTCCAGGTTGACTGACTGCTGTACCGTTGATAACCTCACGAAGTTAAGTGGAGAACATAGCACCTCCTTAAGTGTTTAGCATTTCGATAACCTAAGGCTGTCATCTCAGCTGACTGACAGTTGTAAAGGCGCGGTACCTGAGGCCCCTTTGATGCGACTGTTGTCAGCCCACGGGTATCTCCTACGACAGACTTTGATCCTGTAGCCCAAGTGTTACGGAAAAGGCTGGTGTTGCTTAAAAGGGCACTGACCGCTCCCCATTTATCGCAAGTGCAAGAATTTACCACAAACGTGAGCATTACTTCACCTGGCGCCATCCAAACCGTAACCCACTGGCCATACAGAAGTTATCTATCGAAGGCCATCTTGTGTTCAGGACACTCACTCATTATGGAGCACCTGTGGGAGGTCAGATCTCATCCAGGTTCGTGTTCGTGCTGCGGCTTGCTCCTTTGCGACTAAGGAGAAGTCTCTTGATTACTGGAATAGTCAAAGCTCGGGCAATTCTGTCGTCAAAAAATCGATTAGCATCAGCTGTTTAGACAACTTGCGAACGAAGAATGCAACAGTCAGCCAAACGAAAATGTCTCAAACTCAAAACACTATGAATCGGCGCTGACCGTGCAATCCCAAAGCAAGGCTGCGACCCAATTCAGGTTGCATCTTACAGCGATCCATGTCCCTCAGTGACGATGTGGACGACAATAGACTCAACTAGAAGATAGCTGAAAAGAGGCCACATGCGGCGTCCCAGGGTTGACCGAAATAAGTGGTGGCTAAGGACGGCCTAATAAATAAAAATTGTGGCGGAGATCTGAAAACGTCGCACTGTTTTCTGATTTGTTCAAGACACTAGTCCGGGAAGAACCCTAGCAGTTGAGTCTTTATAAAAAAGAAGACTGGGGACATTCCAAGTCCCACCACTCGTTTTGGTAAGCGGATCACTTCTAAGAAAAACTTAACTGGCCTGAGGTGTCCAGCATAACAATGAAACCATCACCAAAATGGGGTGTGTTACTCAATTCCAACGGAGGGCGAAATCGATAACAAAATCATCCTTTTGTAAAGAAACAAAGCCCCCGACCCTGACTGTGTAATATGCCTCGTTTAACAACGAAGGGAAAAGGCCCACCCACAGTCCGATCAAACACGCGCTGAACATTTTGAAAACGAACGGTTTGCCGCAGGAGTGGTAGATGTGTACTACGTGTCTCCAAAATGTTGTCAGACGTTGTTATGAAAATCGTCGGAGTAATAGTTTAGTCACCACTGTTACAATCTGTTCAGGGCTATCTTTATGAGCAGGCTTACTAGGATGAACGAGAGTAGAGTCGCAAAACCGAGTGATGCCTTGTCTAGGTCGTGGATGCGTTCACCGCAGCTTGACTTACGAGGACCCGAAGCCAAAATATTTTCATCAGATAAAAGAGTGGCGTCCGGCTTACTTCATTGTGTTGCTTTGTGACGAGGTATCTCCTTCAAAGATGTGTCAAACATTTTTATAACAGTTCTCCAATCCTTCTATCCCGAAACCCGTGAGCGCGCGAAAGTCCAGAGAAAGTGTTCTCACCAGTATGCTCACCAGAACTTGTACTAGTCAGATTCACCCTTTGCCATCTGTCTTTCTCAGCTTCACAACTGGACGACCTATCAAAGAATCTGCCTACACATCTGGTATCTCTAGCTTGGAGCGTCTTCCCGGAAAATACCCTAAAGATAGAGTATGCGGATGACGTTGCGGTGCTTCGTTCAGATTCAACCCACTTAAGAACAACAAACAATCAAGCTACTGTTCCGATTTTTATGTGCCTTGCACCGTAACAGTTCAACTTTGTAATACAGGACTAGGCAAATCTACCGGCGTAATCGCCATACGATCACAACCGCTGGAGATGAAGGACATGGTCTCCTACCTGGGTATTTGCATTTGCTGCAGCTGCACTGCAGCTGCAGAGCCATCAAATCACCTGCTGCTTTCCCTTAGATTAGACTCCTTCTGGATTAGGCGTGACATTAGCCCAACCACCAAAGACGGGGTCTACGATGCGGCGTTTTGCATCTACTGTTGATTTACGGTTTTGAGGCCTGGTTAAAGACAAAGGCCTGCGTGGAAGACAAAGGAAGATCGCGCGTCTTCGATGACGGCTGCTTTCTTGACGTTGAACTTGTATCATGGGAAGTTCGGATTAGCGATGCTAAAATGTGGTGGATGGTTCTTGGTGGATGATTTTTTAAGCACTTGGTCCGGCTGCATCAACAACGCTGGCTCGGCCAAGTGTTCCATTTGCCAGGTGAACACTTGCCTAACCTTTCCCTATTTCTCGAAGCTACCCTCGACTAAAAGATACTACAAAGTAGACAACGCATGACGTGGAAAAGGAGCGACAAAGAATGTTGACTGTCTGTCACTAAGAAACCAAACCTGACCGCAATATGACGGTTGGTGTGCCCCCGTGACCAATAAGGTATACTGCGTGTGTCCGTAAGCAACTCGGAGAGTTTCTCTTACTGTGTTCATCAATGGTTAGAGGTATGAACAGCACAGTCTTCTGGTCATCTATGTTTGGGGTTGGAACAAGGCCGACCAAAAGCATCCCCCCTGTCGTGGCGGTCGGGCTTGGGTGCTGAAATAATCCCGCGGGCTACAGTGACCGGAACTCTGGTTCATTAAATGCAACCGTGCCATGAAGGCCACAGGATAGCAGCAGCAGTGATACTCGATGCAAGAAGTAACCCTGAACTGAGGTGACCCGCAGGTAAACTCTTACTTTCCTCTTCAATGTGAGTCTGAAGGCAATCTAGGATGCCAATGACACAAAACGGAATATCCCTGAATCTCAAGGGACAAGCGTACCAGGCTACAATATGGGCTGCTTTGTTGTGAAACTTCACCTGCTTGAGGAGCGGAACAGAAATGTCTTCGGATCGTCGACAACGGTTGTCTCAGAACCATAGTTCATGTAGGTTGGCGTCGGTGAATCCCTAACGAGCTAATAAGAGAGCGAGAGTTCAATTGTGCAACAAGAACTTCCATCAAAAATGTGTCCACTGCCGAAAAGCTGCTTTGGTTAGGTTTTGTATTATGCATGCTGAAACATTGGTTGCCGATAAGAGTGCCTTTTTCCGTGCCCGATTTCGATGGGCACAAGTGAAGGGCTGGCAAACCCCCGACCTGGCGGAGGGGTATGGAACAGTTTACGAAAAGTCTGGGTGTCATCCACGCGACTGCCTTCCAGAATGGGGCCGTGTTATTCCCCCTGTGCGTTGATGAGAACGCAGCAAGATATGGCTGATAGTCGATGTCAATGAGGTTTTGTTTTCAGGTTCTATCCAGATTGTCTTAATGAGTGTCTGGAGGTGCGGGCACCTCAGGATGATTGTAAGGCTAGCACTAAGTCCCCCATATCAACCTTTATTTTTCCTCGATAGAAGCCTTTCAAATAAGTCGAGGTTTTACTGTGTTCAACATTGTTGTTCTGCTACCCATCATGATAATGAGGAGAATTTGACTTCTGCAAGATACAGGCATATCCACATTTATGGAAGCTGCGACGCTGCTTTCCTCCGAAGTTGGACGAGTTGGAAAAGGTAAAGCTTGAAAAAACGCGCACTTTGATAGCCCAAAGTTTGTACGTGGCCGCCGTCACG
This sequence comes from Opisthorchis felineus, assembly GCA_004794785.1. Lineage (NCBI taxonomy): Eukaryota > Metazoa > Platyhelminthes > Trematoda > Opisthorchiida > Opisthorchiidae > Opisthorchis > Opisthorchis felineus. The sequence goes on along the minus strand of SJOL01000761.1, from coordinate 68,789 downwards.
TTGTTCAGTATGATCAAAATGCATTTAAAACCTACAAAGAAGCCGATGTGGCTCCAGACGCATCTGTTTTGCCAGTCAGCATCAGGAGCGAGCCATGTATGCCATATTCGTTGTGCTCTCGGGTTGGGCCTGCTTCCCGTAGCCAGGCAGGTTAATAAATCATAGACTACAGGGAGTGTCCCATAATTATAGGTCGGACTTTAAAGTGGACTCAGGGTGGGGAACCTTAACAAAACCCTGTTCTTCGACTTAGACATTCAGAAGGCATCATTTGCCCCTCCAGCTCTTTGTTCGCTGGCTCTTATTTGGATACCCTCCACCGATCAAGTGATACACTGGCCACTCCGGATGTTGATCCCATTGCAATTGTTCAGTGCTTCAACTGTCGACGGGAAGAATAAACAACAATAATCCCCTGCTAAACTCAGAGAGTCCTAACTACGTTTCAACGTACCGCTTTCTGTTAAGTTCAGCAACAGGCAACTCTCGTTGAAACCTTGACTTCGGTTTCTGTCGATGCATATTGTGTCTCCAAGCGCTCATACGAGACCCCACTTTGGACTTGACCCTCAACCCCTATGTGTTCACTCGTCGTTCTTTGGGGAATCTGGTGGTCCTGACGCAATGACTCGTAGCATTTGAGCCGCTTAGATCAGTTCCGGGGCTGAAAGCACTTCTCTGGACTGGATTCCAGTAGACGGCCCTCTTCACGCTGTTCGGTTGTCTGGCTCAATTTAGGTGAAAACAAATCGATCTGGAGTTTGTTTCGTCAGCACGGGTCCTGCCGTGCCGAAGTTATGAAGCTGAAAAAGATGGGTTTCATCGAGATACGTCACGACCGAATTGGTCAGTGAGGATAAAGGGTGTTATTAACCTGGCAGGTGATATGAATGCTTGACTTGGATTTGCCCGGAGGAAGCACAGTTACGCGATAGATCAGGTGTTGATGCTCGGTGTACGGATAATCGGGAGTGACTTTTGAACATTGTTTAATCCTGGCTAGTACGAAATTCTAGCCCATGCACTCACAGTAAGTTACCTGGAGACCGCCAACCACAAGCCACTCAGAGACTCAGCTGGATAATGTGGCCACTGATTACCAATGCAGAGCCTCAAATAAAGATTGCCGGTTATCTTAAGGTTCTTTAAAGTTCCTTTGCCGGCTTTTTCACCCAACTTGACTTCAACCTTGCCATTGTACCATAGTTTTCCCCATTAATGCGCCTGCTGAAGCAGGGCGACTTCGTTCTCAAGCGGGACGAGGTTCACCAGTGTTGGCTCAATTAGGCTAGAAGTGACTGGGAACGCAGCCATTCTAATGACGAAAGTGGTGCGAAGATGAGTGAGAGTGAAAGGAGTTCTGTTCTCAGCCCTTAGAGGTCTGTCCAGACTGCCCGATTCGGCCAGATGAACGCCTTATATTGTCGAGGTAAGCAGATATTATTACTGCCAGAAAGGTCACACAAGCAACTGGCAACCATGATGGCGTATGCAGACGGATAATCAAGGGATTGGAAAAGACAGAACGCTGGCGGACTGAGAAGGCCCAGGAGATGGAGAAAGCTTTCGCCGCAGGCAATAGCCGCGCCCCATTTCAGCCGATTTGATCGAACGATCAGAGAAAGACAAGTGTCAGCGAAACGATATTCAACAACGACAAAACGGCGATTCAGCTACAAAATTGTCGTCTCGAACAATGGGATCAACGCTTCAAAGAACAGTTCAGCTGGTTTCCTTAAACGCAAATTCTGGAAGAGGCCAGCGGACCTTAATAGAACATCTAAACCAGCCCATCGTCAACAACAGACATCCAGTGTGGGATATGGAAATAGCCCGGATGGTCTGAACCCTCCCAATTAGCAAGGAAGGTGGTGAAAGCCCTTGTGAGCAGTCTAACGAACCTCTTAGGGAAGATTTGGAAGGGAGACAGAATACCAATGGGGTGGACCGGATCGACCGTTAGGTCATTCTTCAAAGATGGCGCGTGAGTGCCATGCAAAGGCTATCATGGTATCAGTTTCTTAGCCAGGGTATCAAAGATGCACTCTGGAACTATTTTGCGCAGGGTGTTTGCGTTCTGAAGAGGATGTATTCGTGAGTTTTAGTGTGGGTCTTGCGCCGATAGAGCAGACATCAACGATAGCTTTACCCTTCGACAGGTTCTTGAACAGCGCTACCGTTTCAAACTACGATTGTCCTTTTGATCCGAAAGCTGCTGTCTATTCCGTTGGTTGTCAGAAACTTTGGCGCTTGAAGATCCAGGGTTCCCCTTCTAAATTTATATCACTCATGGTGACACCGTGCTTAGTTCTCTGGGCGCTCAAGGATGGACAACGGGCTTTTGTTTGAGGTATCCTCCTCCAGTGGTGCAAAGCGAGCCAGCTATCTCCCCATTCTTCCTCAAACTTGTTAGTTATCATCATCGTCTTAAGCTTCAGAAAACGCGAACACGTACGATGGTCGTAATGGCCACAGTTTGGTGCTCCGGTGCTCAATGGAGATAGGAGTGGATAGCTAATCATTGGAGGCAGGGGCTGATGTGATTGAGTAGCGAAGACATGGGTGTCACCGGACTTCTCATAAGGAGGAGCGAGACAGGGCGATGCACTAAAGGCAGCAGCGTGCGCGCAATTGTGCCGTAGGGCGCCCAACTGTTGCATGTCTGTCAGCGTTTCAAACCACTGATTTGCCCGCACTCGAATTTCTGATCCAGAGAAATGACAGTGACGGATGTAGCTGAGTATGCTGGTAAACATCGTGTCTCGCTGGCGAGTCATTGTTTGACTTCACGGATTCGCGGATTGATACACAGATCGAGGCTTTCGCCCAAGCTTCCCGGTTCGGGTTTGTCCTTGTCGTTCAGCGGCTTCCGTTCACTCGAAAGGCGCAAGGGATAAAAGGATGAAGCACTGCTTTTCAAGTGCTCGGCGCGGAAAGTAAGCTAGCCAGCATGAGGACTCACATAAAAAGGCGTCTAAACGTGCTTTGACCCGGGCACTAGATGCAGCGCCAATAACCTTTTGAGAAAGGACGTTCCACGCGCTAACTACCGAAAAGGGGAAAAATTGTTACCCACTAAAATGTGCTCTCTGAGCGTGGAAATCTTACCGTGTCCCTGCCGTACTCGCAGCGACCTACCCTACCTCCCCAAATCATCGATGGACGAAACTGTGACAGCTACAATAACTGTACGACAAGTACGCGGTTCCTACAGCTGATAATAATAATGATGATGAGGATGGTGACGGTGAAAAACCTGTTGGACAAACTTTGATCAAACAAGGCATAATTAATCATTAGGTTTCCTCGGAGGTGACGATACTCCGGGGGCACTATGTGAAGCACCGCGAGAAGCGTTTCGCAATCAACGGATTTAAGGCCGGCAAACATTTTCTTAGCACCTCGTTGGACACGCTAGGTGAGGGCCACGTCCTTCTTGCTTCCCAAGTAGACAACTTGGTTGGCATATTCAAGAAGCGGTTTGACGTAGTCGCCGTAAAGTATCTGTAAGTCCATGCGTTTAATACGGGAAAAGGTGCACCGAATCATCTGCAGAACGGCGCGTTCCTTTTGAGACGATTATTCATGGTTCAGCGGGGAGGACATGCTTGAGAGAGTCAGATAACTAAATAGTTTTTGGTATCTATCCTCGTAATGTCTTCTGGTCCATTTCCACCATACATGACAAATGCATGGCTGGGTCTCCTCCGAATGATACATGGACGCAATTTTCGTCACTCAGAGGAAGGTTCCAGTCCAGCGACTACTGCTTTGTGGCCTTAACGGTGAAATTACGGAAAAGCCCCAGATCAGGTTCCGGTTTTTCTCGGACTTTATTGGGACATTGGGATCAGTTGTGCGGATACTGTTGCTTGGAGTAGCAGGTGATTGACTGATCATGGCCATGTCCTGCTTCAGGGCAGTGAGGCGTTCACATTTGTTGGTGAGTCTCTGTAACGTCACCTCGGACTCTTTTTCAGTTCTGTGAAGCAGCCGGGTTCTGATGGCTGCATTTTGTGACGACCAGAAACCGTTTACAAAATGAGCACTTGAACTGTTTCTCCTACGTTGAGCTGAGCTTGAAACGCTCGCATTGCATATTGACAACGCTGGCAAACGTGGTGACGTCGTCATCTTCCTCGAACAGTTTGAGGCATTGGTAACGGATAGTGAACAGCGATGTTTGATCACTGAATATCTTCGACAGTTTTCTGCCCGGTTAATCAATGTTGAGGCTGAGGGGCAGCCTAGGGAGTATGCTCATGTCCCAGTGTGCCGGGGCAGTCTGAATCCGTAATTCAATGAGATTCCTCAAACGGCTTACATTACTGTTGCGAGAAATCTTGGTGCTGAGTAAATTCGATGGACATCGTGGGTTTCCTTTCTCCATTTGTAATAAGGGCAGTGCTTCGCTTTGGTCCTGGGTCTGAAATTTCAAGGCCAGCGTTCTCTGCAAGGAACCACCAAAGGTGCAGGTGCAGTCCAAAACCAGGCCAAAAACGTATGTACAGCGCACCGTATTTAAAGTGCATGAGGTGACACCATCTTCACATGCGTAGCGGAGACATCATGCGTAGCCATTAAACTATGAATTACGGGCCAATAGTGGACCTCAAGTGCGTTTAAACAACTTTCAACAAAACTGCTGCAGCAAGAGGAGGTTTTGAGGGTTCGAATAAGTACCATCAAATGCCGAAACTTTATGTTAAAGATTCCTTCGTTCAGAGAAATTTGGGGTGTTCGTCTAAGGATAGGTGGATTTCGAGAATCCCAACGCCTTCCGGACGCGACATTGCTAACCAGAGTTCGGCGGATACTGAATCGCGATTGGCTGTTGGGCACTTTTACCAATCAGAGCTGGAATTGATGCTGGACTGGCAAGTGGACCATTGTCCAGAAAGTTCACGAGGCTGACGCGATGTTCGTCCCCAGAAAACCAGCACGCAACCGGATGAGCCGCAAGCTACCGAAAAGAATTCGGCGTCTTCTGGAAAAGAGATCTCAACTGTTTTCCAAAAAGTTGACTACAGGAGAAATAGAAGACGAACTGACATTTCGTAAAATGCGGAACCGCCGTAAACCAGAAATCCGCCAATGGAACATACGAAAACAAGCCACCATTCTGGACCTCGCCCAGAAAAACAGAAATGTGCTGTTTAA
>SJOL01000761.1:10986-62299 GCA_004794785.1 Opisthorchis felineus | reverse complement strand
GGCGCTTGACCTCTTTCCCCTCGAGTATCACCGCCCCCGAGGGGACCTAATTCCTACTTATGCCCTGTTTGAACAAGGTTTGGCCAACAGGTTTTTCACCGTTGAGCCAGCAAACACACGGCGGGGACATGGTAAGAAGATTTTCAAGCTCAGAGCGCACACTTTTACTAGGCAAATTTTTTCTCATTTTGTGTAGTAGCTGCGTGCAATAACCTTCCTCCGACAGTTGTAAACGCTCCTTCTAGAACCCATTTCAAAGCATTACTAGACACTTTTCTACGCGAGTCCTCGTGCTGGCAAAATTACTGCCCTGCGCTGAGAACTTAAAGAGCAGTGCTACACCCATTTTTCGCTTGTGCCTTTCAGGTGAACGACAACCGCAGAACGACAAGAACACAACCGATCCGGGAAACTTGGGCAAAAGCCTCAATCGTGTGTATCAATCCGTGAATCCGTGAATCCGTGGCCCGGTGTTTCGGCCAATCGCATGCGGGTTCGTATTCTAGGCCTTTTCGTCGTCTAATTGCGCGCGGTGATACGGTTTTCGTCCAAGGTCCCGCCTAACATATCTCCCCTGAACTTTGGTAATGTGGCACAGAAATCGGAGGTTCCCATGAAGTGGCCTCACTGGCTGGATTCCGCCTGCTCAGCGTCGAGTCCGTAGTTCATGCTCGGGCTAGGCATCAGAAAAAGCCACTGGTGGATTGTATGCAGTAGTTCCGAGGTCAGAAGTGACGAGAAGCATCTTTAGACTCAGCCTACTCGGTCCAGGTGACAGGATCCGCTCACTTGTCTGCCGGATTTGGTTTGTGAGTCGGATCCGCCTGGTTGGGCCAAATTGAATGTCGTACAGCACTTTGCCGCGCAGGCGAAGGATGTCCTTGAATCCACTCAGGGCGTCTGCCGCTGCAGTCGCAAACCAACACTCTATGGGCATTTCTGAGGCAGCGCGCGGTCGCGCTATGATGCCGGTTGAATTGTTTCTTCATCCGTGAGTTGCGGTGGTTCAGTTGCCTTCTGTGACCGGATAGTACTATCCGGTCATGACACGTGTCATGAGATGTTGGAAGCTTCCGTCTGAGCAGTGCCTCTGCTCGTTTCGCTCCATCAGGCTAAAGTGGCTTCAGTGTCGTCCGGTGTGCCAGTAGGAAACTTCTCAGAATCTTCGCCGTCCGCCCCTCGCTTTTGGACTTCTGAAGTGCACACTTCAGGGTGTCAACCAAGCGTCCCGCCAAGCCGTTCAACTGTGGATCCAACGGTGGCGGACAGACATGAGTTACACCATACTCCCGACAACTTTCTGTGAACGCCGATGATGTGAACTCACTGCGGCTGTCGGACACAATAGTCGTTGGAGTAAGTCTGAGAAAGGGCCTTCATCCTGTTTGTTCCTTGATGCCCCTTGTGGGACTGATCCAGTACGGCTAGCTGTAGCTCCTTTGGAATGGCAACGCGTTCTGAAAATAAAAGGCATCCGTCGAGTAGTGATAATGGGTCACGACGTTTTAAATGAAAATGATTCAACCATAGCACTCTTCCGGTGCTTAAAATAATCATTCAACTGTAGCACCCTTTCGGTGCCTACTTCCCATGCTACCTGAAGGTAGCACGATAGCTGAGATACTACCAGGTTGCCCCAGCCTAGACAGGAGCAGTCGAGATGCAGAGTTCAGGTTCGAACCGTGGACCTTCTGGTCAGTCAATTCGCGCTATAACCACAGCCATCTCGAGCCCTCACGCCGGCTGAAATAAGGTCACAATTCGTCTTACGGGCAGGTATGCGGCCATTGACTGCAGTGGTGCTTGATGACCAGCAACAGCACAATGTCTTGTTCGGTTACCAACGGACCGTGTCGGCAGTCACCAGGACGGTGCAGCCTGCTTCCTACGCTTACCGGTTCATCTTCGGCTCCAAGGCGACTACAGTGTCCTCCAGTTCTGGCTGCTTGGATCGGTAACATGAAGGAGTGCGTTTCATTTTCTGAGGCTGATGTTGGACTGGTACGAGATCTTGAAGTCGTATCCCATCACTGGAGACGGCCAGTGGTGTGCATCGAAATCCCTTTCTGCGAGCCAAACACGGTAAGGAACGGCTCGTGATCTGCCCGTAAGGCAAGCCGACAGTCGTAGAGTAATTTGTGGAACATTGTGGCGGTAACCGCGATCGCCAAACCTTCCTTTTCCATCCGGCTGTAGTTGCGCTCGGCTAGTGTCATGGATCTGGCCGCATATGTGATGGCTTTCTGGCTGCTGCCGCAGAATACGTGCGAAGCCACTGCGCAGCAGCCAAAGCCACAACGATTTCCAGTGACGGATCGTAGTGGGTGAGAGACAACTTGGAAGTGAGCCTGGATTTGACAGATTCACAGTCGCGTTGGTATTCATCTGGTCATGCCCACCAGCGGTCCTTGTTGGGTTTCTGGTTCAGTGGGCCTCGCTGGCGATGCACAGCAGGCAGAGACGATCCGTTTCAGCGTCTACTTGGGAGTGGAGTGGGTTTTGTCTCACACCCGGGTCGTTTCTATCCTGTGCGCGGTTGTGCGAAAACGACTCTCCGACTGATATACGCTGCATGTGACGAAGCCAGGGCGACTTACGTTGTGTGATCAGTTCATCTATCGTGGGTAAGTTATTTCCCCTGAAGGGCCACTCCAGTATTACCGCTCTGATGTTCCTACCAGACGCGGGCAACACCCGGAGGACATCCATGCTCAAATCCGAAAGCGTTTTAACCTCCTCAGTTCGCATCAGCTAGGTTTTCGACCCATCTAACAATAGGGGACTCACCACAGCATTGTAAACCCGACCCTTGTCAGGTAAGCCGATGTCGAATCTGCGCCACTGGTGGTATAGGCATACGAAAGCCGCTATAGCCTTCTTAATCCGGCTTTGGACAGACTACCGGGACTAATACAGTTACCCGGTTGGATGGACTTGTGTACTACCTCAATCTGCTCATCCATAAGCATGACGTACGAATTTGGTCCTACCAAGTCTCGCATTAGAACTCCACATGTTTGAAGTGCAGGCTGATGTTATTACAACAACCTCATAAAGAATTTATCGTTTCGTCTTATACAAACTGTGCTCGCACAATAAATACCTCATTTACGACTGTATAATTATACGTCGTCGCTGGATGGCACTGATGTGTATCGACAACACTCGTATCGCGTGCAAGTAGAAACCGCGTAAGCCACCGGAGATTACATTGATAAAAAACGTTATGCCTTAGGCAGGTAGGGAGTGCAACTAGAAGAAACACTTAGGAACACTATTGCAGTGCACATAAACCAACATGAGGTTACATTTTTATTAAAATCCTACGGAGCCTTTCATGAACTCCACTTAGATCACAAAAGTGAAAAATCGGAAGATTGTGGTAATAGTTTCTGAAGTGCACACCGAAACGTGAGACAGAATTATGTAGACCACTCAATACCGCCTGCACTACAATTGCGTCAGATCCAAGAAGTGCGAATGTCGTGAGTGCATTTCAACTCCAAATGCACTAGAGGCTGGAAGTGAGGCTTCCATGATCATATCATTTGTGAAGTTGAAGAGGAAAGGTGAAAGGACAGCCCTGTCTGATACCACTTGGTACAGTGAGCTCAGGTGAGAGCTTCCCATATACCTTCACTCGCCCGCGTACAGCGCCTGAAGGAGAGTCAAGAATTTATGGGGTACACCTTTGCTCCATAGACACTACAATGGTGCCTGAAGGTCCACGGATTTAAGAACAGCTTTCAAGTCAAGGAGGACAACCACTGTTGGCCGCTGGAAGCAGTGTCATTGTTCCAGAATATGTCTTAGGGTGAATGTGTGATCGGTGCGTCCTCTTGCAGAATGGAACCCAACCCGGTTTCCACGGATCAGCTTATCTTTGGGTTCAGTCAACCTTTGAGTGATGAGACCATAAGGCAAGTCGACGTCACAGATACCGGACTAACTCCAGGATTGTTTTCACACAGTGTTTGCGTACTATTTTTGAAGCCGTTGCGAAGAGACTCGATCTTACTGTGATGCGACGATTTGCGCACCTCAGTAACCCATTGAGTTGTACTGGAGGATGCTCGTGCACCATCCACCTGCCGGGATGGTCAATAAATGGAAGTCTGACAAACACACTCTAATGACTCTCCAGTTTGGGGGTTTGAACAGGTGTGGCATTTCGTCCCCTAAAATTTTGGCTACTGGAGTAGTCTCAAACTAACTACGCTACTTTGCGGTCAGGCTTCTGAGCCAGAGGCTTTGTTTGAGGACCCTAATCGTCCTGCTGTCTAGTTTCTGGCACCCTGGCAGTATCTCAGCACACATGCAACTGTTAACTTTACGGATAAAGGTACATACTTGTCACATCGGCGGTCAAGTGGTGACATCAGTCTTGTCGCATTACTCGCTGCATACAGCAGGTCGGATAAGCGAAAACATGCGACTGCTGACCCCTCCCATCTTTCTTCATTGTTATCTCTTAAATTCTATCCTGTTCCACTTGACAGTCAGTTATGTAGGCACAAGCCGTAGGCATTTCAGACAGGCGCTTATGGAGTTGACACATTGAATGCCACCGCTCATATCTACTGCTCCGCGTCCGCTGTTCAGACCTCTTTCTCTCGTTTTCATTGCAACATTTTAAGCTGATCTACCAAAGAGCTGCTCCTGTGCGCACTCTAGATGCTCCGCATAAAGTACTTTAACCAAAATATCGGGGATGATTCCATGTTTTGGCATGAAATTTGCGCCCTCAAGGAGCAAAGTCTTATTCCAAGATTCTCCATTTCCTTGTGCTTCTCTGAAACTTTAGAATGAAGAGCTCGAGTTTGTTGACTGGTTCACATATCTTGACATCTGAATAGGCCCTGATTATACTGTAACAGATGAAGTTAGTGCGCGGCTAATCAAGGCGCGAGCCGCGTTCGCGAATTGTTTATGGCGTCAGAACCACATTTAGCTGAAGCTAAAGGGCCATGTATACAAGGCAGTAGTAAGAATAATCTTACTCTGTGGTTGTAGGACCTGGCCCCTCCGATCTGAGGACCTTAGGCGTCTTCATGTCTTTGTTCCCCGGTGTCTTCGTAGCATAGCATGCGTAAGCTGGCTGCAGCGAGTCCGTGGTGCGTGAGCGGGTACTTGGTAGTGAGTCCTGTTCTTTAAAGCAGCAGACTCGACTTACCATGTTGAGGGCGCGTTCTGCTTATGTCCAACCACTGTCTACTGAGGAAAGAGTTGTTTTGTGTCCCGAATGATTCTTGGCAAAAGGTTCGCCGGGGACAGCCATCACATGGCAACGTAAAATGAAGGTGGAGTGCTGTGGGATCTTCGCATCTTCATGACTGGAGCCCACATGGTCCTGTTTGTAGGTGGTTGGAAACCCTGGAGGACGTCGCACGCCTGCTGTCATTTCCCACCCGGACTTTTTAGGTGAAGTTTACCTGTCGTTGCGCGCTGGACTAATGTCAGGTGAGGTTCACAGATGGTTCGCTGGGTAAATTCCGCAGATGGCGCCTTCGATATGATGCTCGGATGTGTTTATTTTAATGCTGTTCAAGGGTGTAGACACGTTATCCTTGGTTGCTTTCCTTAAGGATATAGGGCTTATTCTCACTGATTTCCTACCCTTCCCTTTTCTTTCCACTCTTCACTAATGCTTTCTTCCCCCATAGTTTTGTCCCTACCGAAAGTTGTGACATGAGACCTGGCTTCATTGCTGCAATGATTCTGCGAGTCATACTGACTGGAATTCAGTTACCCAATGTTAAACCATGCCAAGAAGGCCAACGACCGAAGAATAGTTCGACGAAGAAGAGCGTTTTGTGAGAGGTCGTAGTATGAGACGGTCTGGAGGTAAAGTCGTACTCCTTTGCTATAGGACTGAAGGCAGTAAGGCTTTTCTCTCAGGCGACCAGTATGTTCATATTTGTGGTAGCAGCGGTGCTACTTTCCTCCGAGGAAGGACGGGTTGGAAAGGGTAGGCCCTGAAAACCACACACCCAACGGTTAACCATGATGTTATCCAATACAATCGGAATACTTTTAAAAACATAGTTTGGTGCAGCTACAAAGGCACCTGCTGCACTGTTACGGGTGGAGTATCGATCCTGATTGAGCGCGATAACAAGACTGAATAGCTCTTTACTTGTCTAAGAATGGACGTACGTAAGCTGAAAGTGAGGGCGAAAGCACGGTTAATACGAAACGACAATCTGAACACAAAGGAAAGTCATGACATTCACCCGGGCTGTTGGAGTGTGTGTAGAGAGGGGTAACTCGGACACAGGGACTGAATGAATGATTGTAGAAATCTACTAAGGGGTAATGATAAATGTGGTCAGGCTTCTCGGTTTCTTAAAATGTAGGGTCGCGCACGTTTCTGGAGCCTGGCTAAATCATAGATGCCAGGGTCATATGTATTTGGAGATGCAGGTGCACCGCCCGGGCACGAGTGTGAGACTGAAGTATGATCGGTATTATCTTCAACGTTATTGAGCGGAGGCGCGCGCAAGTCAAATAGAGGGGGTGTAGGAACGCCATTGCCTTTACTGGATGAGGGACGCGTGAACTCGTTGACATGTGTGCGGTCACCACAAGGAGAAGATGGCCGGCAGATACAGTGCCTTCTTTTCCGCCGAGAGAACGAACATGGGCGTAATTTGGATTGCAGTTTATAAGTTCGACTTCCTTAACGACTGGTTCACACTTTGAGGTACGATCAAATCTTTTCAGTAAAACAGGTCCTGGAGTAGTTAGCCAAGTTGGTACAGACAAACCACAGGATGACCGACGTTCAAACCGAAACATTCGTTCATGTGGAGTGGCATTCGTGGAGACGCAGAGAAGGGACCGTATAGATTGGAGGAAATCTGATAGAGCTGACTCCCAGTGACAGATTTGAAGGCCCTTTGTCTTGAGTCTGAGCTGGATTGCGTTCCAGAGTGTCCCGTTGAGGCGTTCGACTTGTCCGTGCCCCTGGGGATTATAAGCAGTTGTTCGGCTGGTGCAAACTCCTCTGTCATGTAGGAATGTGGACAGTTCGTCAGATATGAATGAGTAGCCACGATCCGAATGTACATATGCAGGTATACCAAACAAAGGGAATAATACAGACATTTAATAACGGTAGATGCACATGTATCTGCGCAGGGAAAGGCAGATGGAAAACGGGAAAACTCGTCGACGATAGGAAGGAGATATCAGTTTCGAGTAACAGAAGGCAGAGGTCCTTTAAAATCGACGCTAATTCGTTCGAATGGTCGAGTCGCTTTGATGAGCGTAGCGGGGGGTGGTTTGTAAAATCGCGGTTTGATGGCGGCACAAACCGTACATTTTGTGGTGATGTCTTTGACATCTCGGAAGGGAAACGGCAAGTTTTTGGAAAGAACAAGGTGATGCATGCGAGTAATTCCGGGATGGCACGAGGAACCATGAATTTCTTTTAATTTATCGTTGCCGATCACATTGGCGCATAGGTTACGCGATAAGGTGTCAGTCACCAGATTGTCTTTTCCAGGTCTGTAGCTGACATCGTAGCTAAAAGCGGAGAGTTCCATTTTCCATCGCTGGATTTTGCCGTTTTTTTTAACTTACTTTTCTGCGATACACCGTACATAAAGGAAACCGACCGCTGGTCAGTGATAAGCTTGAAGTGCTTACCGAAGAGATAATGCTTCCATTTACAGATAGATTCAACGATGACGTATGCCTCTTCCTCAATAGCAGAGTGATTCTTTTCGCTCGGTGTCAGTGTTCTAGAAAAGAAGGCCGCCGGTCGTCCGTTCTGAGTCAGAGATGCAGCAATGGCTATGTCTGAGGCGTCTGTCTCGACAACCAAGGGTGCGTTGTAGTCGACTGTCACAACCATAGCGTTCTCTAACTCCTTCAAAATTTCCAAAGGATCTCGGAGAAATATCCCCGCCAATCCCGAACACAATCGTTAGGCCAGCACTAAGTCACGTCTCCATCTATCTTTATTTTTTCACAATAGGGCTTTCAAATAAATTATGGCTGTATGGCAGTGAAGCATCAGTGTTCGAACACTGATGTTATGCTGTTAATGATGATGAGCACCCAATCCCCGAACAGCATACGAAGGCGGATAGTTTTGGTCGAGCTGGTTCCAACTCCTAAACTAGAGGACCTCGAGTCATTAACCAACCTGGTAAGAGAGTGTGCGAGTGTCGCACTTACACACTCAAGCATGTCTCAATGGATTACAGAGGAACACAAACCGTCACACCACGGTAAGGTCCAGTCTCTTAGTGACGGGCAGTCCAGATCCTTTGTTAGGTTTTTCGTACTCCGTTTCCAGGTCATGTGTTGTCTACCTTGTGGTTCCCTCCATTGGTGGCCAGCACAAATCCTTAGAAAAATGACGAACTTGAGCTTAGAGGCTTAACTAGAAGCTAGCAGCATTATTCGCTCAGAGACATGGAGTACGCAGACAATATCGTTTTCCTTGGTTCTCTCCCATTGGAGGTGCAAGTCATTTTAAATGACTTATGTAATCCCATGAAATTACTATGAAACAATAAGCAACTCAGAGGAAGGATAACTTCACCGGATTGCGAAACTTCCTTTTGAGGAGTCGTCACTCGAGGAACCAGTCAATACGTGACCACGTGATGTGGTTTTCCGTTATTGAAGGATGAGGGGTGCTATGTTCTGTCTTATTGAGAGCTAATCACACTGTTGATCAGCCACTCTTGGCCAAACGGCTAAGTTTTCAACCACTGGCCGGACGGTTGTGAGTTGAAAACTCTCTGAGTTTCGTGAGATGCGCACTGCTGTTGATTCCCAACAAGGATGAAGCAGTTGTACAGTGCTTCTCGGCTTTTCAGCATAGATTGGCTTCACTGACAGGATGAAATCTCCACCGATTAAATAATCCTGCCGCATGATCTGGTATGCGTTGCACATCTGTAAAGTGCAAAGTGCTCCTGCAACACTGGGTGGCATCAAACCCAAATCTCAAGTTCACAAAAGAACTAATCAGCGCAGTAGATAAATCTGTTTACCCAGATAGCTGTATAAGTTCCAGTTGGCTGGCTGGAGACGGGGTTACTTCTCGAATTGAGAAGGCCAGGGAAGGTTTTTTCAACCTCCGACACCTTTGGCGTCGGCGTGACGTCAGTTTATCTGACAAGGATAGAGTATACACCGGGGCCTCTTAGCACAGAGAATGTAGGGCAACTTTCGCTGTTTGTCCGTCGGTATCCTAGAGGCATTGACCGAGTCTGGTGAGAACACCAGACTGAACGAACTCTCCCGCGATGGATGAGCTGCTCGCGCATTGTAGGTTACACGGGTTACATACACTTCGCATACTAGAGGACCGTCTACCTCACAGAGCTCTTTTCTCCCAGTCCTGTGCTGAGTGGAAGTGACTGAGTAGTGGATAGCCCATGACCTAGCAACGAAGTATGGAAGTATTAACGAGCAAACTCAGTCGAGTTGGCAACCTCCGTTTACTTGGATTGGAACAGCACGCTTGCGTTAAACCCCAGCACTTCACCTAAAAACTGTAGTTTATTTAAGGCATACATAACTGTAGAAACAACGAAAATGATGGAGAAGTGGACTTACTACAACACTTTTAGTTGTTTTCTCTCTCTACTAAGTTAACGCTAGATAGGATACGAAAGGACGACGTCCGTGTGTAACATTGATGTTGGCTGTATCAACAACACACGATTTTTAGACTCATTTTTGCGGTTCATGTTCCTGACCTGGTGACTCGATGAGGTCCCTCGTGTTCAACACAATGTTGATTTCCCTCAGTTCAAAGTTCAGCACGTGAGCCGATTCAAACACTCCTTCTCGGCTTTCGTATAAGTATTGTTAAATGAGTGCACAAAACCCGAGGGCAGCTCACCATCCGTTTCGTCTTGTTTGGGACTCCTCAGATGGATGTTCCATTCCAGACCGAATAACTGTGCAAGTTGGGAATCTGTTGTCTCAGACTCCGGAGCCTGACGATGAACGGAACCAGCAGTGGGTTGTTTTCGGATTTGGAGCAGTCGCCCGTACTAATTATATGAAGGTTTCGGTCACGTCCTTCAAATGCCTGCGAACTGACCTCATTGAGCAGCACATTGATTACTTGATGTGTTCTTTCTGGTCAGGACATGTCAATGTTGTATTTCTTCTTCTAGTTCCGGCTCTTCGTTAAACTTGCGATAAATTTCATCCCCAGGGCATAGATACATTTTCCGTTGGATTTTTTTATCAACTGCACAATATGAAGGAGGCATTAGTACACACTTTGAAGGATATTGAGCTTGCCGACTTTTCAGTGTACGACTCTTGTATGCAGAGAAAAATTGTCCATCACCATTTTCCTTCAGGTGAGTTCACCTTTCCTTACATCGAATTAATTACCAGGCACTGTTCGTCTGTTCGTACTAAATGAAAAACTAGGTGAGATTAGTGTTCTTACGCGAACCAAAGATTCCTCGGAATTCACTCGGACTGTTCACTTACTTACCCCGATGCCCACCCTTCGAGTATGTGCCATGCTTCTGTCTCCAACAGGATCTCTGCTAATGCTCAACACACATACAACAGTGTACGTCCTAGATGTGGCGTCGAATTCGAAAAAAACTACAGAGGTAACTGTTCCATCCAGAGTTGGAGTCCATAGCCCTTTACACTGCTTGAGTTTTGTCTCCACGAGTCACTCTTCTCTTACTTCACTGCGTGATTAATCTGTCTATTCCGTGGTCAACTTGGATACGACCAGCTGACAGTGTTCTGTTTCCCAGTTGCCCTAGAACAGTTCAGTGTATTCTTAACTTTGGATGTCAACGCATTAGTCAAATTGTATGTCATCCTTTACTTGTTAGAGGTGACTTTGAAAACTCAGATTCCGAAACTCTCATAGTTTTAGCCAAATTAAGTGAAGACGAAATAGTAAAACTCTTCTCAGGTCTTTCCTATGAACACCACCCTTTACGTGCACAGATGCTTGATCATTGAAATGGATGGGGAACCCTCGTATAAAGATCACTTTAAGACAAGCGGTTGAATAAGTTCAGAGAGACAGGGACCAATAGCAGAATCGCTTATTCCTCAGTAGTGTTATTTTCTGTGGTGAGGACTCACCAATGGTAGTTTAAGACGATCGTGTTAATATCAGACTAACTCAGTGAGTAATATTTACCAGCTACACTGGCCTCTTCCTGGTTGTTCCCCTGGTGAATTTTTGTCATGTTTTCAATCCACGTTTACACAAGAATGCTTTGTCTAGATACCTGTAACTGAAAATCCTCTGCTTATGGTTTGTGCTCCAACTTTTTCGGAAATGGTTTTAACTAGAAAGGACAATATTTTCCGAGGAAATTTTGAGAACTTCCGGGAACCGAATTGTAGAATTTACTTCTTGAGTTGCTTTGATCGATAGGACACTCTGAGGACTGACTTTGATGTCATGATATTCTCGCGGAGATTGATGACTTCAGTCTGACTACAACACAGTGTATGTGCGGGTGGTAGAAACCAGAATTACCGATACATCCGTTAATATTAACAGTTTATCAACTAGTCGGACTTACGTATTTGGTTAAGGATTTTCACTGAATCTTCACTATATATATATGAGAGAGTAATGTTATACTTAGGGTTGCTTCTTAGCCTCATGTTTTGTTGGTGCCACTTTTTACAGGTCGCCTATCATTGACTCACTCATCTGCTTATTGCTTTCCGTCGCACAGCGTTCGGTGACGAAACGGGTGTATACCGCTTTCGACACCACTGACTTTCCGGAGCTAGAGAGAACACATTCACAGGTTCTTCGCGTCCGTTGGCATCCTCGTTGCAAGGATATATTGGTTCTACTCACAAGCAACTCAAGCATATTCTATGTGCAATGCTGCAGACTGGATGGTTCTCGAGAGATTCGGTGCACTACACTTTTTCAGACGGGAAATCTGGGGATTCTGCATAATCGCTCTGTAGATGTGACCTATAATGGTTCGAGTCAGTCAAGTGATGAGTTTAGTGAGGGTGATGAGGCGTCCTGTACGAGTTACGGTCGTAGCCGTTTGGATTTGGATGGTGCCCTTGGTGACACTTGTATAGATTTCGATTTCGGTGCTGTGTTGTCAAAATGCACCGCAAAGTCCCGGCAATCAGGAGCGGAAGAGAACGATTGCTGTTTGTACATTTTGTGTGAAACTGGTGAGTGTCTTTCCGGTAGAACATTTTACTGTTTCAAGTATGTCAACCTCAAACCAAGGACTTAAATTACAGACTACTACTACAGACTAGTATTTCGCGCGGTTGTGCCTCCCCGGAAAGCAACGCTAAACACCTGTTAGAACATCATCCCCTAGTGCACAATAGGTAATCGTTAAAGGAGTTCGCGTAACTTTGTTTTTAATGCCTTCATTAGACTAATCACAAATGTTTCGAATGGATTCAACACCCCATACCCTTCAAGACGAACACCCGTATACTTCTTCAGGACTTCTTTGAGGAGGAGGATGGCCTTGCCATTGTACCCCAGGAAAATTAGTGAGATCAGGGTCCTCGGAACAAGACCATATCATTCGCGCAATGTAGTATGGAAAGCCCAATGAAGATCCTTCTAAACTACAACGCAGCTGTCCTTTCCACCCTGTCATTAGGCTTAAATCAAAGTCCCCTCAGTCCTTGGACCTCAGGGTTTATATGGTCAACTTCTCCTTATAACAGTCAACAGGGCACTCTGTTGGTGGATGACGCTTTGTTCCACACTCCAGTGACCGTATAAGTATATATATATATATATANCCTGTTGACTGTTATAAGGAGAAGTTGACCACATAAACCCTGAGGTCCAAGGACATATATATATATGTATATATATCTGATGGATAGTTACGCAAGACGTCCGCAAGTTATAAAAGTGACCCATGTCCGCTGGCCGAGAAAATCCTTACCTGTCAATACATCCCTTGTGATAATACTAACGTGGACATGGGGTTATTTTCCACTGACGTGCTGTGGCTGTTTGGGGGATGAACCTGGGGCTTGACTACAAATCCTCGACAGGACTCATCAGCAAACGTAGGGAGCTAGACGGGGTGATTACAGGTCCTGTGCGGTAGGTGCGAGGGAGTTACACACTTCTCATTCTGATAAGTATTACCGTGTTGAAATATTGTCCATGCGGTGTCCCTGTGGGACTCCGTTGCCTTAGGATATTCTCAGATCTGGCTCACTTTTCTACCTCAGGTAACAGAAGCAAATTGAAGGGTGATTCTTGGTGTCCTGCTACTCCCCTTTGCATTTTTTAGTTTACTGTTCTGTGTTGTATTCCATCTTTCAGGTGACATCATTCTGGTGTCCGGGTGTCTTAGTACACTTCAGCGATCCCGCTTGGATTGTCAACTTCTCCGGATCCTCCCTCCCTCATCGGACAACTATGGGGAAGAATTTTGCTCCTTGTTATGTCTATCTAGTTGGACAAAGTCCATTTCGATTTCCATTGCCAATTCGATGGAAGTTCCTCCTGATGTTTTGGTATTGGCCAACCGGGACGGTCGTTTATTTCATGGTACTGTTCTGCATTCAGCTGGACAATTATCTAAGCGTTCAGGTAGATTTGGCTGTTTTTGCCCTCCCGTCATAATCACTGCAACTTTTAGTTAGCACATCACTTTTAATATTGTTATACTTGCACTTATGACACTTCACACCGTACCACTGCCCTATTTGCTCTCAATAGAGTCATTTTGTGTATTTTTAGAGCCCTCTGAAGGTCCTGCCTTGTGTTTGGTGGACGTTGTGGATCTACATTTACACGAAGCAGCCACTTCCGAGGTGAAACGTGTAGGTGACGCGGTCTTGGACGAATCGTTGTCTCCAGACGGCGATCTTTCAGCACAACTGCCAGCCCTAGTCTTGGAACCGGCACAGTCTATCGGGCTTCCTATGAACCTTGATGGATGTTCAGATTCTCTAACACCCGATTTGTCTTATCCGTATGGTGCGTATTATGTTATACACGATTCTGGGATTCACCTGGTCCGATTACCTTGGTTACGGAGCTTGTGTGGTTGGTGTCAGGAGCTACTGGAGGACCCACTCGCAACGAAGAAAGAGAATTCCACCAACGGAAGTAAGTCAGTTACAAGACTTTTTCGACCATCCATCATAGCTTGTGTCTGAAGTGAACTATGACAAAATGAAAAGTGACATTCATGGAGAATTCATTTTTTTAAAGGCCTGCACTTGTTCAATAATATGTTACTTCAACAAAACGTCGCGAAAGCTTTGTTGAGTCTAAATAAAAAATAAGCAAAAATAAATCGTTCAGCTGTAGCACCCTTTCGGTGCCTAGCTGTCATGCCAACGGAAGGAGGCACGAGGGCTGGGATACTGTCAGGTTGCCCAAACCTAGACAGGAGCGGTCGAGATGCTGAGGTTTGCTTCGAACCACGTGCCTTCCGGTCCGTAAGCTGGCGCCTCAACCACTGAGCTATCTCGAGCTCTGTTGAGTCCGGAGGAATGCTGTTTGGCATGTGTTGGGTATACCGCACTTCTTATGTCCAATTTTTCCCACAACGCTTCTTCCTCAATACGACTGTGCCAGTGTTCTCCTTTGTAAGTCGAAAAGCTCATTTCCTCCACCTTACCAGTATTTATTGGTTTGTAAGTCTGATCAAATGAAGAGACTGAACCTTACCGCGGCGTGACGTTTTCAGCACCTCCACACCCCATTGAACTATACTGGGGAGTGTGTGTGTGTGACACTCACAGAGCCTCGCATTCTAGGTTGGTCAATGGATAAAGGTCTGACTAACACGGCCTCCTGGTCTTCCAGGATGGGGGTTGGAACATGTGTGGCGACTTGCTGCTTAAAAATGCAGGCTGTTCTGACGGTCTTACGCCAACCACCTCAGGCTTTTGAGCCAAAGTTCACCTGCAACACCCTTTCGGCGCATTGCTGCCATGCTAGCCGAAGGAAGCACGAGGGCTGCCAGGTTACCCAAGCCTACACAGGTGCAGTCGAGATTCAGAGGTTGGGTTCCAACCACGGACGTTCCGGTCGGTAAGTTCGCTCCACTGAGCTATCTCGAGCTAGTCTCCTATCTTGGTTCTCGTTGATGATGATTGGTTCGGGCGCCCTGGCAGTACCCCAGTCCGTTTACAAATAATCTGCTACTACATGGGCCTTTATTCAAGTAAGTTGACATGGTTGGAAAGCAGTGAAGCACCAGTGTTCTTCGCTTTGTTCTTGTCAGTGATGGTGATGAACGTTTTAATCCTTTTGAACACGAATCAACTGCACAAGCAGCTGTTGCATTGTTCCCATAACACTTGTATTTAATATCTCAGGGAACTGCCAGACACTACAGACGTCTGTAGTCTTCGTAATAGTTTACACAAACTATCATCTTGTAGGGGACAAATACGGTTAGGTACTCAGACGTGATCATTAGTTGCAACAGTTATGCGTACTTTTTAGTGGGGAAACACAACTATCCTTCTGCTTCACACGAAGAGGGCTACTAAAGGTCGCTCTAATGTTTGATATCATCCAGATCTGCGACAGACCTTGACCTAAGCCATGTTCATCGACTACAATCAAAACATTTTAATTCCAATAATTATAAGCAGTCTCAAGCATGGTCTTTTTAGCTCGAGTAACCACACTCTAGAGAAAAGCATGCACTCATCAGACTCGTTTTAGCTCTCCGGGTAAATCAGACAGCGAAACCCGTGACGTTGATGTGACTTTCCGCGGTCGGTATTTTTCTCTGGCCAGTTCTTGAAAACGAAAACCCATTTCTGAGAGACTAAAGAGTGGACAGCCCGAGGTCATCCTGTGGCCAGGCGTTCTCGGACACCGTGTTATCGGGAGTGCGAACTCTAACGGCGACCACCGGCTTAGATTCTATCCTCCCCACTCACTGGCCATCATCACCACGATATTCTGTTCCAAAAGAGAACACCTCGTCACATGGACAGCGACACTCCTACCTACTCCATTGCGTAATCGGTCGTCAACAAGACGTTCAATTCGTGTGCTACGTATGAGTAAAGCTATGAACAGAACTTCTGCTCATCGGAGCAAAGCTAAACGTCCAGCTTTATCCAGCTTTACGAACCCTAACACGCCTTTCTAACGGGCGCGTAAATTCTGACGTCAGATGTCTGAAGGATCCAAAGATCAGTTTTGCGTACCAACATCAGGTGGCTTCTTTATTAACAAACTTCAGACCATCTAGCTTGCCGGAAGAAATATGACAACTCGAAGAACCATTTGTTGATGACAGCAGCCGAACAGATCGGTCAGCTGCGTCCATACACCCTGACTTGTCTGGTGACAACAAGCGGCAGAAAAAAAACAACTGGTTGTGGGCAAAAACGAAGCCAGCGCAGCTTCTGCTGCCCATCCGATGATCTAAGCAAAAGAACAAAGTGAAAAACTCATCGAAATGGCCTCATTCACCAAGTGGACCCTATTAGGGACGAGTGATGGAGGACGTAAGTGCACAGATCAAAGTATTTACTGTTGTATGGTAACATAAAAGGTTGCGGTTCTTTGAAAGCCGTTTATGGCCCGTGCATCAAGCCGTCTAAAACGTTCAGGGATATCGATACGGGTTAGAGCAGACGCCAGCTGCAGAAATTGTGACAACAATAATAACAGTGACAAGTCCTATAATCATAACAAACGATTACGTGGCATCCGCTTGCTGAATTGTGCGAGATAACCGCTAGCGCGAGTTCCGCCCAGTCGCTTGACGGCTGGAATTGTTGGAGTCAACATCCTAGGGGACATTGTGTCTTCCCTGCTATTCGGGACACTGAATCTGAGATCGGCTTCACGACATCTCCAGGCAATATCCTGCATGCTGTCTTCGCAGACTTCACCAGGGGTTCCGACAGGTATAAACAGTTCTTGTCAGGTATGGCTGTTTATGAATGTTTGTAAACTTTATTCGAAACCCATCTGATGGTGCGGGATCAAGGACCCAGACCTGTCGATAATCTTCAGATGGTTTTGAAGTCGTAATGGGCGTGTCGTTGCGGCTTTTGTGAAGCATGATACTAATGTGCAACTCGAATGTCGGTGTGATGGACGTCTATTCAACAAATTCAAATGTTTCAGCGCGGATTGTGGCCCATCACCTCACTGTTCGGATTCTAGTGTTTGCGGATAACTGAATTGTTCATGCATGCGTTTAATGAACTGCAACACCCATCTTGGGAATTTGTGACTGCTACTGCACAGTTTATCCATTGCTATCGTCAGTATTCCCTTGCGCATCAAGACTCAAGCAGATTTTGTCGAATGCTATACAGACAACACACTGTGACTGTGAGGTGAGCTAGCGTTCTCTGTGCTAATAGGGCCTTTTTCAAACTCGTGAGACGAGTACGGGAAAATCGAAGCTTGTGACTCGATACCAGACTGGACATTTAGAAGGCAGTCGTTTTACCTGTCCTTCTGTATAGCATTGTAAGACTAACCGTGCAAGGGCATGATATCCAGTACTCGAATAGCTCTCACACGTAATACTTGAGGTGGATGTTATTTATCAATTGGACTGAAAAGTTATCAGACAGAGAGGTCCTATTGCGGGCGCTGGATCGGAATGGGGGCGATAGACCTGTGCAACCGCTTACGATGGTTGGGACATTTTTGTCAAGTAGCGGAAAATAGGGCCTCGAAACAGCTGCTCCATGAGCAAGTGAATAAGTGGAAATTGAATCATGGAGGACAAAAGCAATGATATCCGCTCACCGTCGCCGAACGTTTGGGAGTTACTGACAGCGATCTCGTGAATTTATAAGCCAACGCTCAGAAAAGACGCCATAAGGGAAAGTGGTAAGGGGTGGTCTCCGTCAATTCAGCGATCGACACCAGCTAGTTGATAGCAGCTAGTCAGGTATGTGTGAAAAAGGTGCGTCTTGTGAGTAGTAGGTCGCTGTTAACGAGCACTGTAGGTTTCAAGGGTTGAGCTTCCCAAGTATGTTTTTGTAGTTGTTAGTCATAAGTTAGCATGATGATGGATGTAAAGCTATTGCTTCTGTTCACTCTTCGGTGTCATTCCTTTAGATAAAGGTTACACTCGCTACTCATTGCAGTTGGCGTGTGACAAGCTGATCCGGAAGCGGATATCAGCCTGCTATGTGTCTGAAGCAGCGTTCTATGGGCAATTGACAAAGACAAACTTACACCTGGATCGCAACTTTCCACTGTGGGATATTGTCACTGAACAGTTGGTCGGTTGGGAGATTTTCTTGGTAGCTGTAGCTTGGCCAAATGGAACTGGATTATCTCAGTACTGTACTGTGCTCCACTTTTCCTGGTAGCGCCAGCAATAGCGGCCTTCATGAAGTGCCTCTCACCAAATGCAAATACGTCATTATAGCTCCACGATGAAAGAACAAGGCAGCTCACGGACTCACCGAGTCCTAGTCCTTGCGGGTGCACTTTGATTTACCAACAGTTTGTTCTAGGCGTCACCGGTTGTGGCGTAGTCCAAGTTGGATCCAATGTTGGCTGTGACCTCCATTAATCCTCAGCCGCAGCTCCCGTGCTCCAATTCACCAACTGTGTTTAGCAACGGTAGCCTGTGGTACTATATTTCAGTAGTCCAGAATCTGATTATATGGAGAGGACTGATTAAGTCCCTCAATAGGAACCATAATAAACGTACCCAAGGACGCGAAGATAATGCTTGTGGACTGTGCGGAACATGTCGGTCATAAGACCAGGCGTTCTGGCTTGCGGAGTCCTACTTCCCAAACGGTTGGGAATAACCCTTAGTACTGACCAGCTTCTATGCCTGACGGTTACTTCTGATCTGCGCAAGCTATCAACAAGGTACTCTCGACTTTCTATCGACCCCCTACTAGATTCTGTAACAGGCTCTTGATACCCCTTGCAATGTCTAAATTAGATCACTAATGAGACGTCCTCTTTAGAGTGTTGAGTTTTCTATAGAGGAAAATGTTGGTAGCTCAGGTAGCGTGGATGGTCGTTGGTTTGTTCGATGAGCTGGTCAATTTGATTGCAAACGTTTCATCACCAATCGAGGTGACATCATCAGTGCGTTGTTACGGTGCGTAGTGGTGCGTAGCGATGGGTTGGTGGTTGTGCGTTCATCCCAACGTTCACCACCAACCCATCGCTACGCACCACTACGCACCCTAACAACGCACTGATGATGTCACCTCGATTGGTGATGAAACGTTTGCAATCAAATTGACCAGCTCATCGAACAAACCAACGACCATCCACGCTACCTGAGCTACCAACATTTTCCTCTATAGAAAACTCAACACTCTAAAAAGGACGTCTTATTAGTGATCTAATGAGATGATGATGATGATGATGCCCAGCCCAGCGAACAAACCAACGACCAGTGTTGCGTTTTTCTGAAGTAACTATTCATGACTGCATGGCAATGAACTATCGATGTTCGGCTTTGGTGCTCGTGGTTACGGTGTGTAGAATTATAACAGTATCTGTCAGCAGGTTTTGTCCTGCCAGACCGATTCACGAGAATGGATTTTTCCTGTATGAGCTAAAGCAAACTGTAACATGATCTTTCATTTAGGATTCGAAAGCAGCACATGTGATTGTGCCATTCATCAGGTCTAGCCTCGCGTGCGGATGTATCCGTTTGTTCCGTTTCTATTGAAATCATTGACTATTGTCCTAAATTTTACGCTACCCCTCTCAGGAGCCGGTGATTGGCACTCTGAGGTGACCCACCTTCTGTGTGCGCAGCTCCCGATTTCGTCACGTGGTCGAACCTTCCTCCAAGAGTCTGACGGGAGATTCCGGCTGTTAGCGCTGATTGAATTACCTTTAGCCAACCGATTTGGTTTGCCCCTGACGAGCGCTACCGGATCCCACAATTCCCCTACATTGTTGATCGTACGAGCCCCTCAACCCACAATGGAGTCATATCAGTCCGATCCCAGTATTCTGATTGATTTGATACGTTTAGACTCTACTGAACCCACGTTGAAAGTAAAGTGGAAGCGACAATCTCTTGCTGAGGACAACGTGTCTGTCGAACACGAACGGTGAGTGCATTGGCAACTTTTTTGCTAGTCAGAATACTGTTGCTGCACACTCGGTCCGGATGGCTTTGTTCTCTGAATGTGTAGAAGCGTTAGACTTTAGTTTATTTTAGTTTTCTTTCTAGTGTTGTTTAGCGGGAAAACAGACCCCAAACAACACCTCTTTCGCATTTTAAAGCTGTGGCTGCACTTGTCCTTATCGTGTGTTCATGGAGCTCTTCACCATTCTACATCCTATAAGATTCGATTCACCACCAATTACCCGTGATTTGCAACTGCTTTGTTCAGCTGACATTCGATTCTTACGGAACTAATTTCGAACAGCTACGATTTCTGTTTGATTACCCAAGCTGTGCCATAGTGCCACCTCGTCACTGCTGTAAAGGAACATCCACGCTTTCTTTCGTTACACATGAAGTCAACAATCTCTAGATATTTTCTCTAGCCATTTCTCTTCCTGTTTAGACACAGGATACTTCGTGATATCTCCCTTTTTTGGCTTCGGCTTACATTTCAAGGCCATCTGTTTGGCTGAACACTGTTCAGTCCAGTCTTTCACTTGACTATTTCACTCGTCCCAATTACTTAACCAGTCGTATTTCGAATGACATCAGCACCGTATCTACGCCCACTTAGTGACAAGACTCTTCTGGCTGTCAGTACATCTCTCTTTACAACCCTTTTGCACATTCTTCATAACTTTGACACATTTATCTTCGTTTCCGGTGCACAGAACGAACCTTCCCGGCCCAGCTTCTCGTTCTGAATTTGCACTTCAACTCCGACGAATTCTTCGACAAGAGGATCTACATTTACCCCTGATTTCTGCGCTTTCTTTGCAATCCAATCTAACACAAGTTCAGGTGATCCAGTTTCTTGTTAAGGTGGGTTGTTTCGTCCTTGTTGATTGCTAGAATTTTCCCTCTCATATAAATCGTTTTGTGGCCCAGAAGTAAATAAGCGTACCCATAAAAGTGAAGTTATTCAAACAGTTTTTGACATGATATGAAGGCACGCAACATGTCAGACGTTATACCTGATTGGGTATAATTAGGATCACATTTGGGAATCACCCGACGTTCCCGTTAGTTTTACAGCGCGTTTTCAATTATATCAGGGAAGCGGGCTTGCCTGTGCTTGTATGAGCTGTTTAAGATTCTGTTGTAGCGGGTGGATACCCATAGTATATCCTCTATCCCATTATACACTGCTGACTAAAACCCTCACATGCATTACTCATTAGTTTATAACTTTGCTATTTATGTGTCTATCCGTAATCCGTCAGTCGGATCGGATCGGCGCCGGAGACGTCTCATAAGGTGCGGTTCCCTGGAGCCGAAAATATCCAAGGAGACAGCGTCCGTTGGTCTAAAGACACTCTAAGCAGTGGACCCCAACCCGTCTGTCACTTACGTGGGGCTGTTGTAAGTTATTGTCTATTGTTGCGTGTGAGGCAACCGTATAGATTGGCTTTGTTACAAAGGGACTAAGGTGTGTATATCTAGTTTACTTTTACGGCATGGTGTTTGCATATTAATATGCAAATCATCACAACTTCTGGCCGCGAAGAATCAGTTGATTGTGGCCAATCGTTATAACGTTCTAGCTCAGCACAAGCAGAACGAATTTTAATTTAGCTATATGAAATCTCATGCTGTATTAAGACAGTACTGCTCCCCCGTGACTCACAGCGTTCAGCCTAACGCACTGCTCCAGGAATTCTTTACGTATCCTACTATCAACTTTTCTGTCTGAACACTCCTTGTTTTCAAGCCAACACAATGGAGGGGCGTCTTGATATGCCTGTGGTTTCGTATCAAACTCTAGATTTGATCTTTTGGATATCGTATGCACCGTTCAAAGCCTATGTTTCAAGTCATGTCATAGGTGGCTTGACATCCGCCCTTCATGGTCAATCTTCACCAGGCAAATTGTAATGTGCAAAGAGATCCGGTTTAGTAAACGAAGGAATTAATCTGAAGGTAGCTCAACTACAAGGAGGGACTTTGACTGCCGCTTTAAGATGGGATTCACTGGATATCCGACAATGTGACTGATTTGCAATAGTGATGGTTTTTGCCACTGAACATTCAAACTGGGAACGAGTACAAAACGTTGGCGCGAAGTTGCAGCAGGTGCCGAAAATCTTGCTTCCTATATGCTGTGGAACTCCACTAAATCTGGAGTCGTCCTTCGAAGGTATCACTATATGGGTGATCTTTCTGAGAGTCAGTGAAATGAAATAGACAAACAGTAGGTTTGGTGGGGAGAACTAATCTGGAGACCGGCTCTTTACAACGCCCACATCTTTTGCGTCCGTCTCATGGAAGTCTTCGTAGATTAACATTTCACCGTTTTCTGTCTGTGACAGCGAATGATTCAGTTACTCACTGGCTCCGTGGCAGTGTTTTTCCACACGTCCGGATCTTGTGATTCGATTAAACAGTATCATCGATACTAATTCCATAATACTTTCCCTGTTAGACGACAAATACTCTCCGTTCCGGCTCACTTGACCGCCTAATACGGGCCCGAAATTTTGTGGAACAATACACTGCCCGCCTACAGGACTGTTTGTCCACACAGTACACAGAAGCTTGTCAGTTGGCAGCCGAGCGACAGGTCCTACAGGATAACGCCAAGAAGTTGACCAATCGTCACGCGATCATTTTAGAGCGACAAGAGATGCTTGAAAAACGGTTGGGTGCTTTGGCCTGTCGGTTAACGGGTAAGTCGGTTTATCAGTTTTTGGTCAGCGTTCAGACAGTTTCTAGTGTGATACCCCTGGGAGTTTCTTCTGTAGCTGGCGGCATACATGTTTGTTATCTGGCAACATCTAAACCACTTCTTCGGAGTTGACGAAGTTAGTGACAGCAGTCCTGTTGCTTGGGCCCCTACTGTCTATATATATAGGATTCTTCGCTCTACTCCTACCCACTGATATCGTGCTACTCATTTTAGTGGACGCTATACTTGAGCCAAAATTTTACTTTTAATTTTAAGACTACCAATCACAACCAGCTGATCTTGCTCTGGGGCTTTCAACGGTCTATTTAATGGCCTCGCTGTTGGTGATACGACTGTCGTTTTTGTGAAACTACCTACTCTTCGGGGAAATACACTCGTTTGCAAATTACACTGGCGTTAGCAGGAGATTCAACTGAATCTCTCGTTTATGGTGTTCTTTAACTGAATATGCTCCACGAGGACGGCCTCATGTTCCAAATGTTTCAGATGCTGCACCATATTTTCTCAATATAATATCCTCCTCATAAATTTACTGAGAACCGTTCGACAGCCTACCACCTTTTTGGTTAGGTAGGCGTAGTCCCTGAGTTTCCGTCAACCTTGAACACCAATTTGTACGTAGTTGGCGAAATATACTCATTCGCAAATTACAGTGTTGTTTACCGTACGGGTGACTCTTTCTATTACCTCATGAGCAACCGCTATGACTCCTCAACATACTTCACGTCAATTTTTGCTGTTGAAGGTTCTTCTAAGTAAGACTTTCCCATATATACGAGGAACTCTATCCATCTATCGTTGTGCTATTCAAATCAGACTGCCAACAGTCAAATGTTTTTACATCGGTTCAGGCCAACAGACGAACTTCGCAATCGCCATCATCATCAGCTGTAAGAAGGGGAAGGATGATTCTACTGCCTTTTTTGATTGTCATTTTTTTTTACGTTATCATAATCCGGCAGTTTAGAACCGAAGTTCTACGTGCGCTTACTGTGCTTCCTTTTGTTTACTTACCAACAGTTTGCCCTTATGTCAACTTCAGTGAATTTCGGTTCGTTTAATTCTTGAACTCATTATCTTTATGAGGGACCGGTGATTGGGCTAAATAGGTTGCTTTTCCAAATCTGCAGCTGAACTCACAGCCCAGGAGGTTGACTATCCAGCGCTCGCCCATATCAACATCGGGGGGACTTATTTTTGGACTTCCATGAGACGCTTACCTTTAAGCCTTTTATAATCGGTAAAGCAGTTGCTGCGTGCTTTTGGGAGAGTCCTGCTTGACCGTACATTCTAGGCAACGCTTGTTGAAAGTTAGACAGCTTCCCACGCTACTCGCGATATGTCAATACTTTTTCCAAATTTCCAAATTTTCGGTTTTATGCATCCGGTGTCTCGTGCAAAGAAGCTTATTGCATTCAGCTTGCATCCGATCTTGATTTCCACCTTTTTTTACAGGACTTATCGATGAGCCCTCCAAAGCTGAGGTAGCCATGCGTGATGAGGTGATTCAACTTCGAAATCGTTTGCAAAGAGGTTTGAAGACTTGGTTTGCCAGTCTTCACTCAAAGCGTAGCGACGTCACCGATAAACTGACCAGACTCGATCGGATCCGGGCGTTGGAGGTATCGGGACAGGATCCTAGTATGGAACATGAATTGGACAAAGCTCAGATGAAGTCTATCTCGGAATTGTTAAAAAAGCAGACACATGAAATTCGAGCCCTCGTTGATACACTCAAAATGATCAGTCGCAAGACATCAATCGCCTTCTAACTACGATTCGTTTTCGTGCATTTCACTAATACCTTTTGGACCTGAACAGCCATATTTCCCTATTAGTTGGAAAGCACCATTCACCTTCTGAAAAGGCACAACAGTTTGTTTTCACTAGAGCAATTTTATGTACATAGAATGACAAAAGAGCAGTTTTTGACTTACAAATCTGCCTTCAATTCTGTCAGGCTCATTTTATTGTCTGTGACTACACGCGTTGTGGTGGTTTTTTGCCCCGGTTCCGACCATTTTGGGGCTAATTGACTGGTGACATCACTGGTGCTTGTGTCAGGTCATTTGAATGACATGGGGTACTATTTTGTGAACGCTTGAGGGCCCCTGGACTTCCGACTGTACTATTGCTCGCTGAGTGAATGGGGTGGTCCTTTGGAATGATCATTTCCATGCTTTGTCCTATTTATCGCCCTGTGGGATTCGGCTAATTGATCGGTCTGGCGTCCGAAGTCATTGCAAGAATTCGACTTTGGCTATTACCAACCGGTGATAGATACCTTGTACTATCAACCGTTTTCATATTCGATCTCCGATAATTGTGGTTCATTTTGCTTCCCTGTGAGCGCGTTCGCTCACAGGTATCGAGCAGATATCGGGAGCACTTCGACCCCACAGGCATTAGAGGCTGATAGTGAGTCTTTCATGATCGTATCAATGACGAAGTTGAAGAGGAAAGGTGAGAGAGGACAGCCCTAACTGACACCACTCGATGTGGTGGACTCAGGCGAGAGCTTCCCGTAGACCTCCGCACGTCCGCGGGAGTTGGCGTGCAGCGCCTTAAGGAGGGTCAAGAATTTATGGGGGACATTTTTGTTCCATAGACACTACCATAGTGCCTGACGGCCCACAGAGTAAAAGGCAGCTTTAAAGTCAAGGAACACAACCATTGTTGGTCGCTGGAAGCAGTGTCGCTGTTCCAGAATCTGTCCTAGGATGAATCCAACTTAGTTTTCACGGATCTGTCTCTCCCTGTGTTCAGTCAACTTTCGAAGGATAAGACCAGAGAACACCTTCGATGCCACAGCTACCAGGCTGATGCCACGGTGGTTTTCACACAGCGTCCGCGTACCCTTTTTGAAGATAGGAATAACCGTCAATATGCCCCATTCTGCAGGCACTTTCTCTTCGTTCCTTATAGCACTAATGGGCTTTGTCAGATAGGTCACCAAGGATTCTCCGCCTTCTTTGAAGAGGGCTCGATACAAACCGTCCGGTCCTGGTGTCTTGTCACGTTTCAGTGCCGATACTTCGCACTTTATTTCTTCTTCCGACGGGCGAATCAGGTTTGCATTCCATTCGCTCGTATGGACTATCTCCAGAGGCTTTGTTGTAGGAGGCCAGCTAAACTGTTCCTCGAAGTGTTCGGCCCATCATTCCAGTCAGCGTTTTTGCGAGTGAGTTAATGAGCCGTCTTTTTTATTTGTCGTTTCACTGACCGCTGCTTTCGTGGAGACAGTCGATCGTATCAGTTGATATAGGGCACGGCTGTTTCCCGTACCAAAAAGTTTCATCTCCCGAGCTTTCGATGTCCACAAGAGCTCTCGGTCCTTCCCTAGGCTCTTAACTGTTTAAGGGGCTTGCGTGCGCCATCGTACTGGTTGCCTGCTGGTATAGATTTCCGGCCTCAATCCTGGATAGCGATCTCGACGACATCCAGTGGTCTTGTGGTGAAATCGGAGAAGTCGGACTGACAGCGCTGAACGCCGTTTGCATGGCTCCTTTCACATTGTGCCACACTCCATCCATATGCTCACTATCATTTCAGTATTGGTTTACTGTGGAGAGTTTTTGGGCTAGCTCAGATCGATACTGCTGAGCTATGGTATTTCTTCGAAGATGGTGGGTTGGCATGCTTCTTGCTGACTTGTGAGGGCCTGAAGTAAACGAACTGTCATGCGTGCATACACCATGGCGTGATCGGAATCTAGTTGTGTGCCCCAGAAGGAACGGCAGTCTGGAATTGTGGCTCTCCACCGGACGAGATGGCTCAGTGGTTAGAGCGCAAATTTACTGACCGGAAGGTCCGTGGTTCGAACCCGACCTCTACCTATCGACTTCCCCTGTCTAGGCTTGGGCAACCTGGCAGTATCCCAGCCCCCGTGCTTCCTTCGGATGGCATGGCAGTTAGGCACCGAAACGGTGCTACAGCTGAACGATTTTTATTTTTTCTCCACTGGACGCTGATGGCCACGTGATCCAACCGGGTCCACGGTTGATTTACAGTTAGTGACCTCCAGGTTACGCGATGCGAACGTTTATGCTGAAAGTTTGTACTGGCCAGAAACAGTCGATGATCAGCGCACAGCTTGAGGATTCGCTCTCCGTTGTCTGTGCGACGAGCATCGACTCCGAATCAACCGCCCAAATGTGATCCCAAGGAGCTCAGACGACCGAATTGAACATTCATATCGCCCAAAAGGGTCACAATTTAAGTGCTTCTTGCTTGAAGAATAAGCCCGGATGACTCTCGATAGAAAGTATCCTTCTCAGCATCAGAACTGCAGTCCGTTGGAGCATAAGCTGAAACTACAAACCGGCATCGTTTTTTATGTCGAGAGGCATTGAGCTTGATTGAGCTGGATAACCGGACCGTGCAAAGACGACTGGGAGGGAGATGTGGTGAAAGTTAGGAATCATATGTTCGCTAAAGATAAAACTGATAAAGGCGGTGAACTGAAGGACTTTCACAAAAAACTTTTGCCTAAACAACATTCCTCGTTCATTGCTTTCATCTTGAAAAGTGGTATTGTTTACGAGTGGAGATATCTGAAAAGTCGCACCACTTAATTATTTTCAAGCATCAGCTTAATGACCCACCTAGGGATTACATTAAGGTAGCGACGCGTTACATCATACCCGGCAAGAATCTTACGTTCAGCAGGAGCCTCTCGGACGTAGGTTGCCTCGATAGAAGCGGAGCACTATTGTTCTAATGAGGCAGAATTTTCCAGGTCTGACAACAAAAATCTAGTAATTCCTGCCCATTACCTTGTTTGTAAAGTAGTCAGAATCTTCATCTGTCCACTTCTATTCCACTCAGACACCTGTGAATTCTTTATGGACATCATCCTTCGGTATTTTATCAGCTACCGGTTCGATCTATTTCCCTCAACATGTTCCCCGAGTCTAATAATTTCGGTGCAAACAGTTTGGTTTAGTGTTACTGGGGGTCAGTATGAATCGTTTATTGCTCCTTTGTGATTCATCAAGGGGGGAAAGAGAGAAATGCTTTTGCTTAAGCTGCCGTGGAGACGAGCTGTGGCGTGGTTGTTTGGGGTTACGGTATTGCAGCTTTTCAGTTTCCTGTCTTATTCAGTGTTGATATAGCAAGACAAGCGTTAAGCAGATTCCAAATGAGCACCCTTACTTTAACAAGTTATGAAAACCTAACAGCATTTCCTTTCGTGGCTTGCTTTACTTCACTTTTTATTGTCTCATTGAGCAACCATATGCAAAAATCTTCTTCCGGCTGTCCGATCGTCGGTATGGTAGTCAGCGGGCTGCTGGATGACGTTACACAGTCTGCTTTTGTTCCAGCCTCGTAAGGTTTCGCTCCCATGTAGTTGCCACTAAATGTTAGGGTTGAAAATAAGTAATAGTCTGGTGAATGTTAACCTCAAATTACAAGGGCACCCTGGACTAAACTTTGAACCATTACTTCGTCTTACCAATAGCCAAGTGCATATGTAAATTTTAGAGTACTGTTGCCTCACCTGGTGCATGTTGCATTCTAGGTCTCCGACGCCTATATGTTCACTGTTACATGTGGAAAGCATCTAGGGCTCTCAAGCCAAGTGGGGCGCAAAAGCCCTATAACCGACGTCATTGAAATGGTGGTTAAATTGTGGCTTTTCGAATTTCCAAAGGGTGAAGCTTCCCATTAAATGGAATTGACAAGTGTTCGAATGCCTACAGAAGAAAATTGAAGTGAACATCTGGAAAGTAAACGGTGTTATGGATACACTTGGGCGCACATCTTTGTCTTGGTGGTCGCTCAGATAAAATATATATAAGAATGTATTCAAATGAAGACGAAATACGATGGATGACGCTAGAATGACAGAACAGTGAGTCTAATAAATATCACCCCCCACAAAGTATTATACTTCTCCCCGCTTCTCTTACTCCTTTTGGACGATACCAGTTTTCCCATGAACACTCAGAAAATGCATAAAATTGTGTTGAATTCTGTTTTAGGACCTTACGTTGACCGACGTTAAAAACTCCTACTAACTGAAATAGTAGATTAATCTAGTGGATATATATAAATAACCACATAGTATAGTTTACCAAAGTAACGATGATAAGAATTATTGAAGTTTCACCTAGCGAATAACGAAAAAATGGCCATAAAATGACTTTGCTGAAAAGCTGTTGATGCTGGGAAGTGTATTCAACTGCTTGCCCTCCTAAACGAGGGAATTTATTAGTCTGACGATAACTTCAGGAAGGCTTTCAGAATGCTACCTTCTCGAACTGGAATGACAATGCAAAAACTTCCGTGTCACCAAACATTCATCTACTTGGTGAGCACTGACAGGATAAGTGAATTTCATACAAAGCCACGTGAATGGACATTTCAGAACGTTTTGAAATCTGTTAATTTAGGTGTCTCGAACCTCACTTGAAGAATCAACGGTGAAAATTCTCTACTTCAAATATGGTATCCTAAATATAATTCTAAAATATTGCCTGGAGATGTTTAAAACAATGAACAGGTACCAAAATTTCCTTTGACCAATGGTGTCTAATTAGAAGATGAATTTGAAGGCTTCTTGTTTGTAAAATTAAACAAAATACCGGCATGTAGTGTGAACATGCCTTTCTCTGGGGTGCAGGTGTTAGCTTCGAGATTGTAATCCACATTTTCTTGTATCTACAGATCAGCGGCCCTGCATATCAATACATTATGGAAATAAGACAATAGCATTGAAATTTACATAGACACTCCTAAATAGCAGTCGTTCAAGCAAAGTTTTTATAAGTTCCTAAAAGTAAGAAATAAAGTTCTATTCTTCAAGCGCCACCAATCTATGCTAAGTCGATCGGTTGTTTCACTGTTGTTGAGAATCACCAGCGGTGCACAACTCTGAAAACCATCGGAAGATTCAGACCTTTTGTCAGTCAGGCGACTGCTGTGTCATACGGTCAGGCGGGTTTAACCGCTTGGGCCGGACATACTGGACGTACTAATCTTGGGGTCACCTGATTCAGCATCCACTGGGGAATCTTTGGTGACCCACTTGTGGCCACGGGTGATAATGGTGCGTAATGGTGTGTTAGCGGGTTCTCCCCTATCTGCGACCCGCTGGTTATTCCAAACAGGAAAAAAACACCTGAACACTAATGAGCATTTAACTACCTAGCATGAGATCAACTGAATGGTAGGTGTCTCGAAATAAATCGGCAAGTGCAACCACTGTGTAAAGTCTTTCTATAAATGAGTGATTGGAGCTACTCACGAAAGCCATGAGAAGAATGAAGTCAGAGAACGAAGTTTGTTTTCTGTTATTGGCCTTTTGGCTAACGCATTACAAATTTGTATCATATCAGAAATCACATCCAAGAGTTATGTGAAAATCATGGGTACATAATATTTAATTTGAGAACAAGAAGATAAGCTGAATTGGGGTTGAATGGGAAGTACACGGATCAATGGGTCACGGAATCACGTGAGTGAGGTTACTGTCAGACAAGCTTGTGAGATCGGACTTTCCTCAGGCCAAATCAAGTTCAGAGGTCGCATAAGTTTCTTTTGGACGCAGTCGGATTTCAACGTAATCGGCAACCGATAAAGACTGGATTGTACCAGCCGTGATTTGGCCAAAATCAGTCATATCATGGACAAAGAGCACCTGTTTGACGTCATTCATCGAATACCTCTAAACCGATCACGGCTAGTACAGAGCAAGAAAATTAAAACAGGACCGAAATTTCCAGACCTGTCTGACTATAGTGAGAGCTGGATAAGATTAAAGGTTTCTAGTGAGCAATCCTCGTCCTAATTCGAGAAAATGAGAAAATCTCGAACTTTTATTCACCTCTAAGCTGTTGGCCGACCAACAGCGGTGAATAGTAAAGTAAGTGGATTTATTTTTTCTGTTTGTATTCTAAATGACTAAGCTTCACCATCACTAGGTAATCAGTTCATTGAAAATGTGATTTTCCAATATTATGATGGCCGATTTCGGTGAAGTTCAGATGGATAATTGTGCACTGCGAATGTGTCATTCATATGCTTCATAACGAAGGTTATCCATAAACCCACTGTTCTACAGTGCTTGCAACAGCAGCGTTTTGTCCTACACCTGTCAGTTCTCCGCGGCCGAATACACAGTTGTCCAACCACCCGTGCGCCTGAGCTTCCACAGCTTCGCTCCAGGTTTAAGTTGGGGAGAATATAAACGTAATAACATGTTATAAAAATGTTTCGTCTCAATTAGAACAACAAGGGAGTAGAAACTTTTTGTTTCGATATAATATTCACACTCGAACGACTTTTGTTGTCACCTGTCGGCCTGAAGGTCAGGTTTTAATCTTCCTGAGGATTCGTGGCATACGCACTGACGATTTGAAACAAGAATGAAACAGGTATATAGTTCTCGGTTTCTCAGCACAGACTGATTACACTTGCAAGAAGAAATGTCAAATAGAAATGCAAAATCTCCCAATTCTGCTGTCAGTCTTACTCGAGTCGGTTTTCCCAAACCCTGAGTGGTGGATTGGATGCTGCTGCACTGAGTATTTGATAGCTGTGCATTCACCTTGTCAGAATCCGCGAGTGCTTATTTAACTGACGCCAATGCTGACGTAACAGGTAGAACTTGTAACGTCTTGAGCCCCTGATTGCGTTCGATAATTCAGTAGTCAGATTAAGAATTTTTCAGCTAAAAACACCGAACCTCCAGAGACATCTTCGGATGTAGATTAGACAATTTCGCCATCTCAGAATTTAGAAGATCTAATATTCAAAGTCGCCTTAGGTTGCGAATCACATGCCATTGACAGTCCGCAAGCTTCGGACCACATACCAATTGCACTAT
Source organism: Opisthorchis felineus (assembly GCA_004794785.1). NCBI lineage: Eukaryota > Metazoa > Platyhelminthes > Trematoda > Opisthorchiida > Opisthorchiidae > Opisthorchis > Opisthorchis felineus. Next base: position 30,696 of record SJOL01000761.1, on the reverse strand, counting down.
TCAAAGTTCACGAAAACTTGGTAGAGTTTACTCAAAAGGAACATAAATATTTCGCCGCACAATTTACAGGCGAAAGCTGCGTATGTGAAATCATTATAATACTGTTGACAACATAAGTAGCTAAATGAATGTCTGACTTAATTCACTAGGATTCTTCCGACTTTACCGACTTCGTTTATTTTTCTCGGTTTGACGTGGGGTTCTCCGAAATCACTCACATTGTCACTCATATATTTATATCATCATGTCGTTTTCCGAAGCGTATTCAAGTTTCTGGCAATGAACACATGCAGTTGCTTTGTATCTGGGTCACATTGTCCTGACTCTGAAAAGCATTTTATAGCAAGCAAGTTTTGATGAGCTTCAAACACCTCTGACTCTATGATAAAGCACCCGATTGTCAACTCGGTTCGCTCGTCAAGTAGACTGGAGTCACTGTGAGTTCTACCGTACAAATCTGTCAGCAGAAAGATATTTGTACTTGTTTTTGGGCGTTTTGTTGTTGGTCATTGTGATATATGAAGTGCCTTGTTGTCAAATCTCACCAGGTTTACTACGTAATAGTTCGTAATCGGTTATGTTGTGGTCTATTCATAAAGCGATTTTCATGCTTTGAACCTACGAACAATAGCAGGTGTTGAGTTAGAAATTGCGGTGCTGTTTTGAATTTCTCCAGCAATAATTTTAGTTTTGTGGACGACAATTGACAATTAATCTAGTTTGGCACCTCGTGAGCCGACAAGCCAGACCAGCTATCGCCCTTCAAACCAAAATGGTTTTCGCCAAGTGCACTCATTTGCATACCAGTTTGATTCTGACGGGATACTCACTTAAAACTTAGCTGATTATCTCATTTATAATATCATTCAAATGAGCGCGCTGCTCATAGGCCGCCTCATGTTTCAGTTGGTACGGCATTCGGGATATCGCAGTATATTATCAGGAAGGAAACTAGGTTTCAGCATCCCTTTAACAAACTAGCCTTTTTGAAACAGAATATTGAGTGAATGATAACCTTTGTGTTCAAATGCAGAGTTTGTGAATTTGTGATTGGCTGCTTTTGCCAAAATAGTACGATCTCTAGAATTTAACTTGGAAATCACGGTTTCGAAGCACTTCATGAGATTTGTAGGAGATGTGCTGTTGGCAATTATCAACGAAAATTAAAGGGTTACACATTATTCATCGGCCTTGCGATATAGGTTGGCAGACTTCCAGTCTAAAATAGCTGTTGGAAGTACGCGTTCTATTCCCGTCTTGTCATATGACCTCCTGTAACTTGCAATATATTATCAATTAGTATGAATGAATATGTATCAACAAATGCTCAAAAATTTTACAAAGTGGTGATTGTGTCACTCGATTCATCATAAGAACCAATTTCGGAATATTACCGTAAGCAGTAAAAAGTTGATGAGCTTTCTCCTTACTGGACTTCTCGTCACACACTCACAATGAGTTGCAGTTATTATAAACGAGGCTTTTTCTGAAGCAAAGTATCTGGTGAACCTGAAAACTTCCCTACCGAACCAAATGAAATTCAAAGGTAAATCGAAAACTTTTGAAAGCACTCTCGATTCAAGCCTAGCTGGCAAACAAACAGCAGTTAACGGAACCACTGAGGTTTGAATTTAGATGAGTGTTGATTCAGGATTTCCAAGAACGTCAGCCCCAAGAATTATGCCCGTGTTCTGTACAAAGTCCAGAATATCACGTTGACGCAAGTGCCGTCGAAATAATGCCGTCAGATTAACCGCACCTTTAATGGAGTTTTCGCCTTCTGGTGAATATAAACTATGCTAAAAAGCTGAGATGACTGTACAGTTTTTGATCCTTACTGGGAATCATTAGGAGTGTGAATTGCACGAAACCCCTGAGAGTCTCGGACGCGCAACCCCCAACCCCTCATCATATATGCTCTGGGAGGTAGAGTCTGGCGGAGTTTCTCACCTGATGGTATATTACAGCACACAATTTTATCTTAAAAATAAGAATGGAGGAATAATCAAACAACATTTGTCTGAGGGCATGGACTGCCCGGATAACCAGCGCACCCATCAGCTGATAGCCTGAACTCCGTACCTACTGATTTGAGGAAATTTTAGCCGGTCATTGGGTTGATGCGATGACTAGAGAATACTGCATAATATCGTGATTGTCTTGCCGCACCCTCATCTTTTTACAAAAGTGACATTCCATTACAACTTCCGTCATTATTTTCCTTCGTCTTCCTTCATTAACCACTTTAACCGACGCTCACTACCTACTCGCGAACTCATTACTGGGTTTACCTTGGCCAGAAAAACATGGCCACACTGGTCATTTAGACTTTGGTGCTTTGATCTGTAAGACAGTTAACTGGTGAGGTTTGTGAGTTTATGAGTACTTGGCCACCAGTGCCTGTGATTATAGTGCGAAATTCAGGTGGTCGATGGGAAAGTGCGACTTGACGAGAGCATATGGATTTGTCCTCCTACCTATGTATTTTCGAAGGCAATGGGGTATCGTCCTCGTTATCTTGAATCAGCATTAACTACGTTTGAAAATGACCGCCTTGGTGCAGTCACCTGAAGAGGAAATAAAAAAGTCTCATACACTTTACAGTTTCTCTCAAAGAAAATCATTTCCTTTAAGATTGAGATTTTTGTTAATCCTTGAAAAGTGGAGTCTAGTTACAAATGACTTGAGGGGAAGGATTGGCCCGATGGTGGACACGGACCAAAGAACACCGGCTTACCAAATGTAGCCTGTACGAATTAATCCATCGAGGACGCCTGCACTCCGTCAGATTTATTCACTTGGACTCCACAAGTTTTGCACCGAACCTCTGTCCAACCGATAGCGACCGATGTTGCTATTGTGTTTATGGAGGTTATTTGTGAATTCCACAATAGATCAGACGATGAGGTTGTCCAGACGCCAAAAGTACTTTGGTTTAAGTTACTAGAAAGTGAACTGGAACTCAGTATATTTTGCAATGAGAAGTCCACTTTATGTGAATAGCGATCATCAGACTACAGAAATACCTCTGAATTTCCACTGGTTCTGCGGGCACGCTTGGACCACTTTTAGCCATACAGCTTGCGCTAATTGACAGCTCCACCCATCGTCACATCGAGTAGATCAATTACACCTAAACGCATTCCTAAATGACGTCGGTGAGCTCTTCCACTGCCTCCTGAACATGCTGAAACTTGAATGTTTCGAAAAACTGATAAGCATGTTTTTTTTCAATCTGGTGCCTGAAACAGTAGAAGCTCACGGCAAGAGAGATTTCGAAATTAACGCGGATAGGAGTAAACATAATGAAGCAGTGAAAAATTAACTCACGGTGCGTAAGACCTCAAAAATCGATGGAAAACTACTTTTCTGCAGCTGAGTAAATTGGCATCCAATTGGCATCAACTGACACCAATTAGCATTCGTTTTTGTGTGTACTTCTAGTCCTTGCACATCTACGTACGCCCTGCAAGGAAACGAGTTTTTGTGGGTGCCGTTGAGATGGTGAAGTTCATTATTCTGTAGTGGCTCCATTTTGCTTAATTAACTTTTCAATCACTTCGCTTAGTTTGATCAGTAGTAGTCCACTTAACATTTTCCATCAATTTTGTTTACGCTGCTACCACCTGTATTACGTGCCGTGCGTATGACCTTGTCCCACATCAGTTCAAGTTGTGTTTGTGCAACTGTCAAGCGAAAATGGCCGTATGTGATTTTCAAAATACGATAAATACGATACGATACAGTAGAATAAATGCACCTGGAACTCGATGCAGCTTACACACTCGCACGTACACACAGGACAGATGTCAACAGGTTCACGGACCTGACTCGGACCTCACTGTACCAGCACACCACGCACATACTGCAACAATACACACCGCTTTTCCCAAGTTCCGTACACAATACAGATTTGTGTTCAGCAGTCACTGTGCTCTCTCCGCGTCACCTCAGTTCCACTCGACAGTATGATGGGATATCAATAGCCTCAAAAACTTCCGTGTGGAAGGCGTTAGAATATAGATTCAGACCAATAAGAGACAAGTGTGAAGTGTGATTAAAGTCATGAAACCTTTCTCTTAAATCTGTCATTGCAGCCTTAATAGGCTGTGATAGATTGGGATGTCCACTTGCTATTTTAGTTCATAAACACCTATTACGAGATTGAAATGTGAAAAGGCAATGAGTCAAATTCGTTATACCAGCACTTTTGGTCATCGGAACGTTTTTCCGAAAACATGCAGTTTTGTCACCACTTGGTGAAGCTTAATGGAGAGCGGCGCACTGCCTGCAATAATAATGGGAAACTAGTCGCCCAGGTGTGAAGCACGTCTGGTGCATAGTTGCTCCACAATCCAGAAAGCCGTTTCACGGGTTCGAACCTCGGACCTTCTGGTCTCAGTTTTACGCCTTAACCCCGGGAGTTATTTCGAGCTCAGCGACAGCTGGTCCAGGTGTGTAATAGTACGTAACAGAATGAAACACCGGTAGAGTTTTCCGCAATGAGAATCAGGAACGTTTGTGTGCTGCAAGGTTGTAATGGTCCAGAAAGTTTCAAGCGCACAGGATGAACTCCACATTGCATGCATGGATGGGTAATTCAGCCCAATACGGTTATGGGAAGAAGCTGTAGGGCTCGATAAAAAACAACCGTTTTTAATATTCAAAAGGACTGACGCACTTCCAGTACTCGTTGCAATATGAGTAATGCAACACCGAACTGGACGAAATTCAGCCCAATTCTTGCAAATCTGACTCTCCTGATGATGAGTCCACCAGCGTGGGGTAATACCAAAGGCCATCTTGGAAGCCATGGCCACTATAGTGAGTCTCCGGGGGCTTTTGCGCGATGTTTTCGTACAATTCCTGAATATGATGATCATCTTCGAGGTGCTCCATTCAGTCGATATTTCGCCTTTGTTTTAGATACCTCTGTTATCCACGATAGATTTGCCACATTCTTTGAACAGTGCGGGATGCAAACCGTCTGGACCGGGTGCACTGAATCAATGGAATTGCAAGCTGGATTTAAGTTTTCGATGGCGGACTGATGCGTTCCACTCGGGTTTATTTTGACCTTCCAGAGGTTTATTTGATGGGGGCCAGCTTGACTGTTCTTCAACGTTTTCAGCCCAGTGTTTAAGACGACATTCCTATGAAAAAATTGAGGCCCCATCCTTTTCGGAGATAGCTTGGATAACACCCACCCTCCTCGAATCAGTTGATCAGATTAGCTGGAACGGGGTGCGATCATTTCCCCTTGCAAACAATTTTCCCATTTGTCGGGCTTTTTGAACCACCAGTGCACTCCGTTTGTCCTCAGGCTTTCCATTGTCTGGCCTTTCAGCGATCTGCGAGCCCCATCGTAGTCGTTTTTTCTAGTGTAGTTTTTATGGCATCAATGGGAGCTCAAGATCGTGACAAGACCCATTGTTCATTAGGGCGTTTAACCTTGGGAAGACTCCAAATCTGTGAGCATAGCTTCCTTCATTTTTTCCCAGTCGTTGTTCAATTTACCATTATTACCATTGCATTTTTTGAGTCCTGGGGGCTTTTCGGCCAATTCAACTCTATGTAGTTGGGCTGCAAAAACGACTTACAGATGAACTCAATGGCCTTGCATCAACCGGCGTTTTCCAGAGGGATAGAGAACTGATGCATGTGCTCGTACAGCGCAGTGGTTAGAGTCAGGTGCTCTACATTAAAGAGAACGACATTCCTACATAAGAGCTTTCCACGGGCAGCTGATAGCCATATAGTCCAAGTGAGTCGAGGGTTAATTTGAAGCCTGTAGGACCCCAAATAACGTGGCCTAAACTTACGCCCTCAAAGTCTGTGTTGGGTAGAAACGAATGATGTTCGACAGTTTACTGAAGAACTCCATTCCGATTAGCTGAGTGATGAGGGTCAAGCCCATATCTGCCGCCAAGATGGGCTCATCAGAACTTAATCGGCCGAGTTGGGTATTCATAACACCTGCCAGAATAGCGATATCCGTAGTTCTCACTGACGGTGACAAAACAGGACAGAAGCTGTCTTTTTCAATATCCAAGCTGCCGTCTGTCGGGACGTATGGTGACAACAGATTCACACCATTTACAGCATTGAGATGCATTGAACTCAATAGAGCTAATCAGCTGAACGGCATAAAGACTATTATTGAGTGGAATCCAGTCCAGTAATGCGTATTCAGCCCTCGGGATAAGCACAACTCTCAGAACGTCGATACCACGATCCATTGGGTCAGGATCGACAGACACATGAATAGTAAAGTGCAAGAAATCCGGGCTCCTCCACAGTGGCTCCTCCTGCCCAATTTGATGCGGCACACGAAAAGTGAGAAGCAGTGTGAGATAGATATCTTAAACTTAATGTCAGTTTCCCATGACTTATTGTACTGGGTAGAATTGTACACACGGAAAAACGGTTAGGTGGTTGGCAGCCCAACGAACCAGAAAGAATTGGTCGAAATATGTGTGAGGATGGGCCGGTGAATGAATGGCCGTATGGGCGATTGATAACTGCAGTCGCTCTGGTGGAACGAGAATTGCATGGGGTAGCCTACCTTGAGTCCTTAAATTAAAAGTCTGACCCAAAAGGTAGGGGGAGGATGTACGGTCTTACTTGGGCGCCTTATCATAGTCTCTGACTCAAAAGTTTTGACCGCGAGTTAGCGGCTCTTAGGGTTTCTTTGAGGGACCATCACCTAAACCAAGGACTAAATAGTCTGACCCGGTTGGCTGCAGCGGATGACCTGCCCGGAGGATGCAGACGGTGAGGCATAGCGTTACGCATAGCGGATGCGCTTGGAGCCACGTCGGATTCATAGGGAGGCGTATTTGTTTTTCGACGATGGTGAATAATTCGAAATCGGTGACCAGCAGCCTTTAGACAGTCGGGGTGTGCGGCTTTTCGTCTTGCAGGGACAGCAGCATTGTTGCCTCCTTAAAAATAGCCATGCTGATCGCCTGAAGTAAACACCTGGCTGCCTTAGCACTTATCGTAGGGGACAGTATTTATCTCCAGGCTGCCGCGTTTTACCGTTAATCGTAAAAGGCAGATCACTGTTCTTGTTTGGGATCCTCCTGGTTGAACCTTCCGACGTTTTCAAGCCTTAAGTAACTGAGTTCCAGCCAGCGTATTCTGCACCTGTTGGGTTCCCACTTACGTCATGACGTCAAATGGAGAAGTTCACCCAGCCGGCATGATACGAAAGCGCACGAAAACCGGGTTCGGATCGATATATCTATCCGGAAGGAGGACGCAATTTGCTAACTTCAAAACCCCTGCAGTGCAAAGGTCGGATGAAGCATTCTGTTTAATAGTAAATGAAGATAAGTGTCCTAATCCCCTTGCAAACATGCGACACACCCACGTGTATACATCAACGCTGAACCGCCCGCATACATTTTGGCTGTGTGTATAATGTACAAAGCTCTACTAGGGCATGATGTAGTTTTCTATATTGTCTGCTACTGTCCAAATTAAATATTCAAATAACCAACATATTAGTTGAGAAAGCAGTTCGCCAAGTTTATAAGAATTTCGGTTTGATATCCGTCGAAAGTAGTTGAACACTACGTCGCTAATGAAACGGTATTGTGGCCAAACCAAACCGGGTGCCAAAAACAACACGTTTTAGGATAAGCGAATGGCAATATTTCGGATAGTTCTTAGTGAATTATGCAAACGATGGGCTCCCAGATTCCACTACACAACCAAATTTCATCTTTCTACTAATCTCGCGGTATCCAGCAACATACGGTACATATCTGCGGACACTTTCATTAAGCTCAACCCGCTTTAGGGCTGGCTTCTATCAATGTAAATGTCGAATACACTTTGGAAATGAAGCGACGGCGATTGAAATGGTAAATCTTTCATTTCTCCAGGTTGAGTCCTCTATATTAACTCTTCATAAGCAAGGAAAAAGAACGGATCAACAAATGTTCCGAGGTGACAGTCGAACGTGCTTCATTTCTCCGGTGATAGTTTATCTAGCAGAGAATCTAAACCCGAATCCTATAGCTCCCCAGCAAGAATGGAATCTCTTTTATTCTCCAATAATGACCAAACGTAAATCAAGTCATCCGATTCGCCTACGTCGCTTACGTCATCAAAGTACTACTTACATCCGTGAGTCCATGAATTACGATAACCTACTAAGTTGGCACTGTGTTCCGTGAGCATTCAAGTCGTCAAATGGGACTCCCTCAAGTTTATTCGTTTCAAACACGGAAGGCACCAGAGTACCTGAAAAAGCCTGAACCTCGATTGTGAGGAAGGGGACCTTTTTGCACTTTAGCTACTGCCTATCTAGTTGTCTATAGACCTCAAGAACTCAAAACTCTCACCCTATTTTGCTGTCTGCAGTTTGCAAGAACCCCTATTTTTCCAGCACATTACCTGGAAGATTAGCAAGAAAACGTACTACCGAGATAGCAGATCAAGCGAGCTTCGCTTGATTGGGGGCATATCAGTTATGGTTTAGTGGCAATACTCTCTAAATCCATGGATATCGAACATGTCGGGTGCAGCACAGTATATTTTGTCGAGAAGACTTGCAATCAGAGAGCTTCCAGCACACAGCACGATGTCTCATGAGTTCCTTAAATACGAAGTTTGAAAGCGATCACAAATCGAGTGAACAGCTTCCTTCAGTTACTCAATTGAAAATTCGATTGGTCTGAGCTGAAACAAAGTGGAGAAATCAAGGACTAGCATCTGGCCTTTTTGACGTTGTGCACAGTATTAGATGGCAGGTGGGTGAGAATACCCATAGTTGGGAACGTTTCAGTCCATCCTAGCAGAACTCATCAAGGATTATTAATACAATGACATAGAAAATTCTATAATAATAGGAAAATTCAGATAAATCGGCCTCTGCTTGTGGGTTTACGAAGCCAAACTCACCATTTGGTTTTAAGTTCCACGGACTGTAAGTTGTCTGGAAAGCGTGCAGGTTCGTTCCTTATCTCGAAGTTCATTAAGCATATTATTATTACAGGCACGAGAAATTGACTAAATCGGACGTTCGAGCATAAAACTCTATCTACAATTATATTTTGACCAGATCAAATCAAAATACTTAAATGCTTCGTTTGAGGCTCTCTTTCTGAAAACCGAAGATCTTGCTGTCTAGATTAAATCTAAAGTGTGCGTCGACGTGCCATGCATCATTACTGGTAAGGATACGTGACAATCATACTGATGGGGGATTATGGGCATAGTTTATTATGCCTTAATCTGGTCCTTCAGAACTTACTTGCATCTAGCTGGTTAGAGGCATTCGCAAAAAGTCCTGAAAAGTCATGGATTAACCCGGATTATAATTGCTGCTGTACCCAGCCATTGCTCAGCCAACCTAAGGAAGAAGGCTGGGATGAGTTGATGCAGGCCCAGTGTAGGATGTATCTCCGAGGGCAGGAAATACAGAAAAACAGTCCATAGGAATAAGCAGTCAATTGTTTGGGTGTGGTGCATTCTAATTGGAATCGACCAATAAAATGGTACACTGAAGACCCGAAGCTTCCTTGCCCCTTGGAAAATTCGGTGAAACCGCCCTAGTACGGGGCATATGATTTAGAAGGAAGATGATTATAGGTCTCTTGATAGGTGACCTAGAATGTAATAAACCTCGCGTAGGAGGCGATTAAGGACTTGGCAGGGAAGGGACAGTGGAATTTTTGGTCTGAATTGTCTCGAAACAAAGTATAAGTGGGAATAGTAGGACGTGAGATAGTAGTATCAGGTGTATCGAATATGCATTTGGAGGGTAGTTAAGGTGAGTCCCCAATATAAAAAGCACTTCCGGTGCGTTGCACAGCTACTACAGTAATCCATTCATCTTGACCTCCCTTAGCTTTTCTTAAAGAGTGCGAGTGCCACGGGTGACGGATATTGTCGAATTGCCTTTCAATGGGGCAGTTTCTGCTAGAATAACATTGTGTAAGTAAAATTATTTCCCAGGGGCAAAGAGATACGTCTCACTAGGAGCGCCTCTGCCACCTGGATTTGGCCTCTGTCCATTTGGCACCGGGTAGTTGGGTGTCGATCTCTATGACCAAATAAAATTCTGAAGTTTTTCCTGACATTTCTGCTTTCCAAATTCGTAAGCCCTCGGATAAGACCATCAACAAAGCCTCCAGTCTGCCACCGAATTGCCGATGCTAGGAAGATCTGCTCACATTTTGAATTCCTTGAGAAGCGCAAAACTGAGAAAAAATGGTAAGTTACTCAACTATCTCCAATATCTGTTGCAAAAACTTCTAGAACACTACACAAAGATTTCACCATTGACTAATATCTTTTCTGCAGTGGAAAGTTGGTTAACCAACTTGGGAAATTATCAATAGCTATCAGCGGAATCTGGCTGTTGTCGTTTTTATACAGTTCTTCGTAATGCGACCAAGAAAACGATCGCTGTCACTGTACATTGATGCACAGGTTCTTTAAGGCTCGTATCAGTGGAAGGACAGAAGTTATAACTTCGAGTAATGGCTTTCAGTATGATACTTCTAGGATGACCTTTGTGGAATTATTTCAGTTCTTGCTGGTGTTTTTGTGTCATAATAACGCAGTCTCCCAACACCAAACAGTCATCCTCGACTGGTATAACATTTTTGCGAACAAACAACTGTTGTCATTCATTCATCACTTTCAATGGGTATCCATTTCGGAGATATATAATAACCACACAAGCAGGTAATCACGCATAGCTTCTCCAGCATTTACTTGGGCAGAGATAGGGCAATATGAACGGATTGGGAAAAAATGGTCGGTTTTCGCTACTTGATGTGATTATTACGTCTTTTATCCCCTTGATGGTTTTGGTGTTGGGATGTTAGACACGACAATGAATCAGTATGGTAAAAAGGCCCCTATTGTTTGGGTTGCGCTAAAACCTCAAACCATAACTGTAGTGGTTCACCGCTGAAAGTGATGGGTAGTGTGGATCGGGGTACCTTCAGGAGACTCGAGGACAGCCAGCGGTGGTTAATGATTTGTGCGAAGGATGAAATTTCAGCCACGCAACATTCTGCGAAGTTTATTCAATAGAAAAAGCATATATAACGCTTCCTTTCCAAATTTGTTGTGATTCTCCTGTGTAATGATGCTAAACGAGATACACGACAAGCAGCCCTTTTGAATCCCTTTGAGACTGATGTAGGGTTGCACTTGTTTCATATCCTAAAGCATCGACTGCTAAGATGTAATGGGTTGAAATTCTTTGATTGCAGAATCGGACGTAAGTACTTGTTTAATATGAAGGTTTTCTGATGCGTCTGACCAGCTCTTCTCAGCGTCTTTTGACACCAAGTTACCAAAAATATCCCCTTTAAATGGGGGACAAAATCTCTGAGATAAATTACCAAGTCCAAAGAAACACTTCGGAAGAGACTGATTGACGGGGATATGAATGTCTGTTATAGCCCCTCTCTTCTTCGAATTAGGTCGCTCTCTTTTGATGCCAACACTGAATCCCAAAGTAAGGACGCTGTGCATCATAGAAAAACCTTTTTTGGACTCAGTCTGAGTCGAAACTTTTTTATTCGACAGAAAGATTGAATGAGATGCTCTAAATGATTTTATGGTGTGAGGCTCACAAAAATTATCTCGTTTAAGTGTGCCATAGCAAAGGACGAGGCACGCTTACCGCAGAAGTGTATGCGTTTGTGTTTCTGTAAATGGTGGCAAAGGTTTTGGGTCAACAGTTCGTGACCATAGATGTGTATCTCCAAGTATTTACGTTTAAGGAGCTGATTTTTGAAGAAAAATTTGCCCCCGTTGACCCAAGCATAAGGCTCATCAGATGCTTGAAGCGGTTACTGATAAGCTTCTGGAGTATTGTTAAAACACGTTTGAAAAATCTTCACGCAGCCTCAAGGAGCCACCGGTCTTTTTTACACCAACAATAGGGGGGGCAAGCAGAAGAATTCATAGGAGTATATAATGCTTGTTTGAATCTACCAAGAACTGCTTCTAAATGTGGAATGACCGCACAGGGCACGAGTCTTTTTAGACTGGTAACTGATTTTGTCCTAGTCTGTGGATAAAAATGAGCCATGGTATGGGTACACCAACCCAACCCTTCACGAAGCACCTCCTGACTTCATGAATGTAGCCTCGGAAGAACAGTAGATGTGTTATATGGGGTTGGATGACATTCTGAGTCGATATGTTACCACAGCAGGAAACAGTGGTAAACCGCCACCCCATGCGGCATCACAAACAAAGGTAAGTGGCATACTCCACAAAACCTGTTTTCTTAATCCGGTCAGCTCTGAGTAAATTTGCAACACAACAAATACCTTCTGCAGAGGTAGGAAAGAGTAATAACTCACACTTATTCTCGTACAATAATGTTAACCAACGTCCGCTGGCATTCCGGGGTGATTGGATTACACAGAGGTCTACAAGTACCCATATCCGATGCTTCGCCAAGTTATAAAAGTACGTCGGGATCACTGATTTCAACCATTATGTACTTCCATAAATAACTTGAGTTGCGTTAAATGCGACGTTGAGGAGGATAGCTTCTGGAATTTACTTTTCTGACCGGTTCATTTTTGAATGGCAGTTCGACTACTTATGGACAATTACACCAGAAATCTTACAGACATGATTCCCGAACGGAAGAGGTTTCGCCAAATGCAAATCTCCACAAATCCAGAATTACAAAGGTGGTTTTATTGACTTTGCATTTTGTGTACGGCAGATGTTTATTCTGGGATATTTTATTCACAGTAAAAGACGCTGAATCACTCTTGTCCCGCAACCTATGCAATATATTGAGTATTTTCCACCCATCCCAGAGCCTGAAGTATGATATCTGATTGCAGTGTGGTCGCAGAAGGGCTTTTCGTTCTTATCTCAGCGTCCTTGGGGAAGGGAAGATCACAGGCAAAAGACTAGCACCTAAGCTGCTCTGAATCGAGTTCCTCCACATTTGCGTTCACAAATCCCGCCTGCGTTGGAACATTATTCTCGAGACTCTTTTCAAGTGAAACACCGTAGTTTGCGGTGAACAAACAAAAACGACGTCACACTTCCTTTTCAGCCATCTCATTGTGTGTGTCAATGCAAGTCAGGGAATTTTTCATTTTCCCTTATTCACTCGGGCCAAACGTGGGCAGGCGGACATTGTCCTGTTTGGCTCCACCAACTTTGAATAAGTCCTCGTGCCGTTTGTATCGGGTTCCAAAGGTGACATCTTCATCGGGTGTGTCGTTGAGGTCGTTGGCACAGTGCACTAGATTGTCTAACAGAGATACGGGCGAGAAATTACCTGAAGCTGCCTGTTGTGACACTCGTCCTGATAATAAAAAACGTTGACCAGTGAACATGCTGTTGTAATTGGTATGAACCGTAGAAAGGATCGAAATCGGTGATGCTGGTATCGGGCCTGATAAAATTATGAAGGCGTGGTGAACCTCGTACTACCCCCTTTGATAACGTTTCCCACCTGTGCCAGTTGCAACTGCTTTGGAATCTTTTTGCAGTCCGCATTCTTTACTTGTAGAGCCTTTTGCACTAGTATGGTTGCTTCGTTTACATTTATATAGTAATGTTTTCTTGAACTGGGCATTTTTACGAGGCAGCAGAATTAAACCACCGGCTTCTACTTTTTGAGTCGGTCAGGCAGGCCTAACACTCATTCTCTCCCTTCCGCCTTGATGGAAGCGACTCGTCTTCCAGAAGTCAGTGAATAGGACTGCCTCCTCAGAGGTTACACGACAGCTGGTCTTCCAGGAACATTTCCTGAGGTGCACAACAACACTTAGCTCGTTTTCCCCCGACATCCACTCTTAACCACACTTAGGCGTTTCAAGGCATCCTAAAATTTGACGGCTTAATAAAATATTTAATAGCGTGTTTAGAGGACATGGTCGTAATACCTTACATCGCGGAAAACTTCTGCAGATATTTTGGAACCCTTGTCTAAAAGCTAGAAGAAGCTCTGCAAACTTGCAGTACCTCTTTCGTCATGGCTGAAATAACTGAAGTGGTGTGGAAAAAAGACCTAGTTCTACAGCGGCAAATTAGGCACAGAATGGTCGGGATTGAACAAAGCACGAAGGATCTGTTTTGTTGTTTGAAATCACTTATCAGTCAATGTGAACTTGGGGTCTTAACACTGGATGTCAGCAGCGGAAATAGGGAAACATCAGAGAAACTGATGATCCTATCATATAAACTGTCCGAGGTAAAGTAAGGGATGATCAGTGGCCACATCTAGTCTTGACCGCTCTACCCATCCGAAGTTTAGGTTTTTCAAATAATTTCACCCACATTTGATCTTTATTTAGAATGAGCAGGTCAGGTGTTTTAAGGTCTTGGCAGCGCTTGGGTGCCGATTGTTTCACGTAGGAGTGTGTGACATCCATCATGACCTCTTGAACTGAACTATAGCGCCTTGTCCATTCTCGATGTTGTTGTAAACTCTACATGTGCGAGATTATACCGGATCATCCCAGTGAACGCACTGTGTGCCAACAGAATCAGGTTGCTGCTCTTAGTAGGTTATTTAGAAGGCGCCAAAACGTGGCTAGCCCTTTCTACCCATGACGGCATCGTCGATCAAATGCCTTGTAACTCCGTAGAGTCGCCATAACACCTACCCCCGCAGTCATAAAATCACAATAGACTAAAACCGGAGGAACAATCCCTAATTCACTTTTTTCTCCAGTTGCGCCTTAGATTTCGACTTATCAAGATAAAAATTTTTTTCAGGAAAACATGATGGGCTTTACAGTTTATCCCGCCGGGCTTCGGCCAACATGCATAAGGTATGAGTCACTGCTACTGCGCAAAACACCGGCTGATCAACGTACAGCTTGGACAGAATCAGGACGCTGTTTGAGTATTTGTACGTGACATCGCTCCACAGCCCAACAGGCTTGATTCAGCGTTGGAGCTGGAGTGGACTGAAGATGATATCAATCGATATGTTGGCCGTACCCACTACTTGTATCATCTCACGAGTAAAACCTATCCGTCTATATAGGTTGGATTGTATGAATGGATTGATTTATTACACTTAGGTACTCTGTGTCAACAAGTACTCCAACCGCCCCATCAAGCTTAACATGAACAATGTAGGCAGGAGTATAAATGAAAGCGTATAAATGGGCTATAAATCCGTTGCCAAACTACTATATCACACTGGTACCTAAGAAGCCACACAGAAGGTACTACCCTGTAGTCATTCCCAGCACCATACCCAAAAGTCGGATGAGCAAAGAGGTGCCTTACTGGTGTCCACCAGTGAACAAACTATACTAAGTGAACGTATGCAGAAAGAGGACCCCTGACGGTGATGCGGACATGCTGAATTGAGTAACCCAGTGGAAAAAGGACCAGTCGTTTAGTGACTAAGGCACGTGAACCAACCACAAAACTGGACGGTTATCAAGTCGAAAAAGCGTGCGCCTGATCTCGCGGGGCCGCAGCGCACACTGTGTGTGAATTATACACGACTGTGTCATCCGCTGGTTGCTCCACACGGATGCAACTCACAACAGCATCTAGTGCACAACAATGGCCGAGTCCTTGAGGATGAACGAGAACATTGTACGTTGTCCGGCCACCAACACAAACCAAACTTGTAGTCAACCTGGCACACAAATAGCAGGACACCTGAGACAGGCCCGAGCTGCTCCAGGTAACTTCCAACTTGTAAAACCGCTTCAGGAATCCTCGGCCATCGTCCTTCATAACCCAGAGGAAGACCATCAGGTGATCTTGCAAAAAGTTTCCGCCTCAATGGGTATTGAATTCACTCGAGCACAATCTATTCGCTGAGGCTTCGGCAACAAGCATGCAAATTTAGTACATCAGTTACATTTACGAAGAGCGATTTCCATTCATGTGATGGGTATTGACAGTTTGATTAATCCGTCATAACACAGGTAGCAGACACCAATAATGAACTTCGTTTGGGCAACGCTATAGGTATTGCGGAGATCTTGTCATTCAACTGTGTTTGAGATTAGGTCGTAGAAAAAAATCTTGGCTTAAATAAAAAGCGCTACCAGCGCTAAAACTTGAGGGTAAATGGAGTTAACTCTTTCGGTGCTGGAGCGTACTCTGGAAACGCAAGAAGGAACCGACAAATCCTAAGAAACATCCAGGTGGCCAACAAGAAAGAGGACTCGGTGGATATTTTCCGGCATCAATCCTGCGATGTTTCGTTGATGGGAATTTTATTACTTGTTTCCACCTGACCGGATCGGGCCGGCCTCCTAATCAATTTCACTCGTGCGCTAAGTTGTCCAAAAGTTTGTTCTGCTTAGATTGCCGGACAACTTGAGCAATGGATCACATACTTTTTGTACGTTCATCTTTAAGGCCCCGGTCTTTGTTCCAAGCCAAATGTTGGTGTAACGTGTATACCTGCGAAACAAGTGGATGCTACCGCTTGTGTTTGTTTTTGGTTAATACGTTTCACATATTTGTTTACCTAAAGCACCTCAAGAATCCGAATACTCACTTCTTTTGCAGATATCATCCAGAAACATTTTCTGATTCGATTTACCCCTAGGTGGCTTGTTTTAAGATAAGAGGGTGAGAGGTAGCTTCATGCACATACTTTTCCATGCCAGTTGCCATTCTGTAACTACCCACCTTTAGTGTATAATTCTCATTGACCTATGATCACCAACCATGAAATTACATAGTTCTACGTTCATCCTCAGTCTCTGTGGTGAAAGTGACTTGTTCCTTAGGACGAGGTGGAGATAAATGCGAATTCACTCCCCACCCACCGAATTTCAGGACTCGGAAGACCTGCACCATCATACTTGGCGTGCAGAATCCGGAAGAGTATGCGTGAGAAGCGGGAGGAACTGGGACAGCTGACAATTTCAGCCTCTTAAATGTACCAAATAACTTCATCTATGAATGACTACTCAACAGACTAATCAGCTTTCACACAGAGAAAATCTCCCATGATTTATCTATCAGTCACACAATTCGCCGCATGCTGTCTGGTCATGAATTGCTCGTTGGGTGAAAACGTCGCCAGCAGCAGGCTAACAACACTAATAACATTTTTCAAGTTTCTGGATTAAGGCATAGCCACTTTTATTCATTAGTTTACTGAGAACTAAAACCTGTCTACATTTGAAGCCTTTATTTGTTAATGCAGGAGACAGTAAACACTAGGTTAGTGATTTAAACTGCATGTGTGAAGGCTGGTGGTGCTGCATCCCGATACAAGCCAGTCTTGGGGCTAGCCAGACGTCTGTAGATGCATTGTAAACTATACATTTTCTAGCCAATGTGTTACACAAGAAAAAACCACAACAAAAATCGTGAGAAAATTATGGCTTTTTTTGGTGGGTTTTGGAGTCATGTGATGCATATCCACAGGAGTCAATTTATGTCAGCTTAAAAAATTCATTTGCAGATCAGTAAAGTCGCCTCACCACGTGCAAAACTTTTGTCGATGTAAGTGTTTCCTGACATCATTATTTACCGTGCACCCAAGCAAGGTGGATGAAAGCCATCACGATAAATTCTGAGTATCACTACTGATTTGCTTCCAACTCAGCCAAAGATACTGATTTTCATTGACTGTCACCTTGTCTGTTCTGGAATGCATCGGTCAAAACATGGTTCTGTCGATACCTGCTGTTGGGCTGGATTCGTACTGCTTTGCTCACTAAATTTCCAGGTTTGTTCACAGCGTAAAAGCAAAGTCCGGGCAAAATTACCTCATTCCTGTTTACTGACGTTTATCGGATGCCAAGATTACTCCAGTCAGTCATCAAAGATCTGTGTTCGACTACTATGTAAACACCCATGCTTACTTACGAACTACAATAGTCTCCGTGTTGCTGTCCAACAGACTTTTTAATTGTATGCCCTCTCCATGAAAAATCCCGGCGTTTTACCCATAAATACCAAAATGAATGCAAGTTAGATCAACTCATCCCTCGGGAGTGGTCAAACCATGAGCTATTCCTTGAAGTTTACCTAGAATAGCCGGAAGATATCGCCCCAGTAAGCAAAGCCTATGCAAACCAAACCCGAATTCTCTTCACGTCTACTTCAGGGTAACAGTCCCCACTAGACCTTTTCTCAGGAGCTCTAGCTTCAATTTGGACCGTTGTGCGCTTCTATGATAAAAGTGGCCACAGTAACAAAATGGACATTCATATGACGTTACTCTGTTCCAGTGCAAGCTAATATCTAAATAATGAGATTCTAGCTTCTGAAAAACTATCGTTTATCATCCCAAGAACGGTTTCCAGCTGTGAATGCTTCATAACTTGAGAACTAAGTCTATTATCGTGAGCGTCTTCCAGTTAATTTCACTGCAGACTTTCCCCACGGTTTTTGCACTCGTCAGTTGACTCCAGGCGGTAAGTGCTCATAAACGTTCCGTCTTGTCACAGATCTCCGCCAGATTTATGTCTCTTCCTCTATAAATCTCAGGTTTCCTGTTTCAGAAATTTGTAAATAAATTGACCTCTACGTCCTCCAGACAATATTTTTGATGTAATTCTTGTAATCATTCACACCAGTACCTGAAACAGCTCTAGTTCATGAAACAGAGTCTAGTATATCACCTCTGGAAATCGTATAATGAGTGGTCGACATTCCAGGAAGTTCCTAACCCAAATATCGTCAAACAGACTTTTCGAATACTTTTTGTACAAACGAGCTGCTTAGAACTTTGGCCTAATTTCAACTTGAATACACTTAAAATTATCAGTGACTTCGCTCGATAGAATTTCTCATGTTGTCAATTATTAAAAATCTTTCATATCCAAGTACTGTCTGAGCTGTATAGTTTAAGAACTCACAGGGACTCCATCTTTTCGTTAGCAGTGTGCATGGCTGGGTCAATGTATAGTTTTATTCAAATCCCCGTATCCCCCATAAAACTATCCGCTTAGATCTTTCTCATATTATTGCGTGATTCTCAGTGATATGTTCCGCCAGATAATGATTACGAGTTGTCATCTCATCTACAGCCTCAACCAAGTCAAACCAATGCTTCTGGACATAAAAACGAAGTACTCATTTCTGGTTATTCAACTAGTTGACTAAATCCCTCCTACTCACAGTTCTTAAGACTGATCTCATTTAGTCGCTGATTTCCTTGTACCAGCTGTCACTGAGTCCAGTTAAACCGTAACCGTATTTACCCTTCAGTATATAAATTTACGTTTGGAAACAAAAAAATAATTTGTCCCTGGAATGTTCCCTTTAGGTGTGGGTGAGTCTATTTAATCATTATGCAACCATCCAAAATGTCACGTGTGAATGCGCACCTGAAAAGTTGAGATAGTTGGTCTAACCTATTTTCGGGGGTGTGTGGAACAGCTGAGGCCGGTGCTTGTTTTCGCAAACAGTGCTTTCCCTAAACTGCGAATGAACGTCATAACTGAATATAACAACTGCTATATCTGCAAAATGTCCACAATATGCTGCATCGAAAAGCACTGCGGGCCGAAAAATATCAACCGTTCACATTAATTTAGACAAATGATGTGAGATTTATATCCTTTTCATTACTGAGCGACTGTGAAGTGTAATCGAAGATTACTGCAACCACCAAGCTAAAGCACGATGAATTTTCCACCCAGTTTGATTTAAAACAGACCTAAATTGACACGTTTAGCTTTTCAGGCCAGCCTTAGATACAAACTACCCATAAGTCATACAAAAGCTTGGAAACTGGCCACACAGAACGGTAAA
>SJOL01000750.1:37541-79650 GCA_004794785.1 Opisthorchis felineus | reverse complement strand
ACAGGCTAGTTAGGCATATCTGGGAAAGAGGATCATCCACAGAGATGGCCCTCGCGACGCCACTGTACAGTGCATGCTGTTGTCTAACAATGTTGTACTTACTGGAAGCTGGGCTCCATAGGAAAATGAGTTGTGACAAAGCTCGCTGAACAAAATAATCTCATTTGTTAAATCTGAGGAGTGTGAAGCAAACAAACGGGAATGACCGTTTTTCCTGGGTGAAATTTGCATTAGATACTCTGTAGATGTTATTTTATTCTTACTGAACACCGAACAACGCCAAAATATGCTAATGTGCTATTTCGCGCTTTCCTCTCGCGAACCGGTAACAAAATGCGAATCGGTGATGGTCCGTGACCTTGAAATTTCGTTCACTTAAACAAAATGCTATGTGCAACATCACCGAAAGGTGCAAATGGATTAGGCTAACTCCCCGTAAAAGTCACAACTTCGAAAATCCTATAGTTTTGGCACAATTAATTTGGGCGTGCTTCTAGCGAGCGGCGACTAGGATGAATAACAGATGATTTTTGAATTAGAGGTGTCTTAGGACCTTCACACTTGCCTATTCAAACAAATCGCTGCCGACATAGGCACTCGGAATAGACGTGACACTTATAACCATCGCAGCATCGAAAATGTCTTGGTTTTGGAGTAATTACTTTCGGTTTGCTTCCACTGGCCGGCACAACTGGTCGTTACTAACTGGGTGCGGGAAGCCTGAGTTCAAAGGAAGTCGGCCGAAGTGCGGTTTCCCAAATCCGTATCGTCATCGTCCGATATTGTTGTCATTTTGCAGGTATCTGGTCCTACATTAGGTTCTTTATCGCTTGGCAACCATACAAAATAAACTCCATATTATTCCCTAAATGCGCCCCTAACTTCAGGTGCTGGCTGCCCGATAAGAAGGACTGTTCCAGAGCGCCTCCTTCTTTGCTGGTTATGAGGCTTCTACTCTAGTAATTCTTCTCAGTTGGCAGTCTGTGAGTAGCAAACGTTTGTGGTGGAAGATTAAATCAAGAGATCTGAACTTTACAAAGAAGTTCTTAGGCTTCGAAAGCAACATATTCGATACCCCATTGCAACTGGAGCTTGATGCATCTGCGGTTAAAAGTGGAAAAGGCGAATTTGTCACGAGGACATTGCCACGTCGAAGCCAGGGACTATAAAACTTTTGTGCGTCCAAAAGAATAATACTTTTTATAAACGGAACATGTTTATTCTAATGACAAAACGAAACAGCACAAAAGTATGAAAATTATTGTATTCACTGAAACAAATCCAGATCGCGGATTTCACCGGAATCAAGGTCAGCGTTGACAGTTTTAAAGTTTTCACGTTTACTTTTATAGGCATTTTTCATTAAATATTTGAAAATTTAAGTTTTGCGGCGCCGCTCTCAAGTTGGAGACAGGAGTGGGAACAAAACTCAAAATAAACTTCCAAACTGAGGGAACAGCACAGGGCGAATGTAACNGCCTCATACTCAGCGTTGCACATAGACACAGGCCTAGCAATTACGATAAGTAGCCAAGGTAGGCGATATTGGCTACAGTTACGAGTATGACGGGCCGTCGTTGGCCGTTAAATTAGGATATCACACAAAGTTGAGGCCTCATTTTTATCGGCCTGCATAGATGTTGGTCTGGTGTTTACTATAGGTAGCAGACATACGTGACAGCGCGCACAGTTATGGGTATGACGGGCCATCGTTGGCCGTTAGATTGGGACACCATGCATAGTTGAGGCCTCATAATCAGCGTCGCACATAGACACGGGCCTAGCAGTTACAATTAGCATTCAAGATGAGTCGCAACGCGCACAGTTATGAGTATGAAGGGCCGTCGTTGGTCATTGGATTAGGCTGCCGTGCATAGATGAGGCCTCATTATCAGCGTCGCACACAGACACGGACCCAGCAGTTACGATAAGTAGTCAAGGTGAGTGACATCGGCTACCGTTATCATGGTGACCGCTTTATGGCGTATTTCACCTATAGAGCGTCATATTCCTGATAGGAATGATAAAATTGTGTTGATAATTTACCTGCAGCTATCTCGTGACGCTGTATTATCTACAGGCTAGTTAGGCATATCTGGGAAAGGGGATCATCCACAGAGATAGCCCTCGCGACGCCACTGTACAGTGCATGCTGTTGTCTAACAACGTTGTACTTAATGGAAGCTGAGCTCCATAGGAAATTGAGTTGTGACAAAGCTCGCTGAACAAAATAATATCATTTGTTAAATCTGAGGAGTGTGAAGCAAACAAACGGGAATGACCGTTTTTCCTGGGTGAAATTTGCATTAGATACTCTGCAGATGTTATTTTATTCTTACTGAACACCGAACAACGTCCATATATGCTAGAGTGCGATTTCGCGCTTTTCTCTCGCGAACCGGTAACAAAATGCGAATCGGTGATGGTCCGTGACCTTGAAATTTCGTTCACTTAAACAAAATGCTATGAGCACATCACCGAAAGGTGCAAATGGACTAGGCTAACTCCCCGTAAAAGTCACAACTTCGAAAATCCTATAGTTTTGGCAAAATTAATTTGGGCGTGCCTCTAGCGAGCGGCGACTAGGATGAATAACAGATGATTTGTGAATTAGAGGTGTCTTAGGACCTTCACACTTGCCTATTCAAACAAATCGCTGTCGACAAGAAGCAGCCGATATAGGCACTCGGAATAGACGTGACACTTATAACCATCGCAGCATCGAAAATGTCTTGGTTTTGGCGTAATTAATTTCGGTTTGCTTCCACTGGCCGGCACAACTGGTCGTTACTAACTGGGTGCGGGAAGCCTGAGTTCAAAGGAAGTCGGCCGAAGTGCGGTCCCCCAAATCCGTATCGTCAGCGTCCGATATTGTTGTCATTTTGCAGGTATCTGGTCCTACATTAGGTTCTTTGTCGCTTGGCAACCATACGAAATAAACTCCATATTATTCCCTATATGCGCCCCTAACTTCAGGTGCTGGCTGCCCGATAACAACGACTGTTCCAGAGCGCCTCCTTCTTTGCTGGTTATGAGGCTCCTACTCTAGTAATTCTTCTCAGTTGGCAGTCTGTGAGTAGCAAACGTTTGTGGTGGGAGATTAAATCAATAGATCTGAACTTTACAAAGAAGTTCTTAGGCTTCGAAAGCAACATATTCCATACCCCATTGCAACTGGAGCTTGATGCATCTGCGGTTAAAAGTGGAAAAGTCGAATATGTCACGAGGACATTGCCACGTCGAAGCCATGAACTATAAAACTTGTGTGCGTCCTAAAGAATAATACTTTTTACAAACGGAACATGTTTATTCTAATGACAAAACGAAACAGCACAAATGTATGAAAATTATTGTATTCACTGAAACAAATCCAGATCGCCGATTTCACCGGAATCAAGGTCAGCGTTGACAGTTTTAAAATTTTCACGTTTACTTTTATAGGCACTTTTCATAAAATATTTGAAAATTTAAGTATTGCGGCGCTGCTCTCAAATTGGAGACAGGAGTGGGGACAAAACTCAAAATAAACTTCCAAACTGAGGGAAGAGCACAGGGCGAATGTAACTATGGGTATTATCATCTGACTATACACCTTCATTATTCTTGACGCTTCCTTTTCTCGACCATTTTTTTGCCATTATACGAATTCGGTTTCGCCATCTACGTCCTGTCCTCCAGATACTTGAGTAAATGCGAGCTTTCGTTAGTACAGTTACTAATGGTGGTACAAATTAACGTCCAGTGGACATGAAAACAGAACACATCCTTATGAGTGGGCCTAAGACGCATGACCAAGGATATGAATCAACGAGTAATCTCACCACCGTTTATCTGAATAATCATAACTTTGAACTTCCAGGAAAAGCAACAACAGTAACCGGAATTAAATTGAACGAAATCGGACCTTGACAACCAAGACCAGTATTCAACTCAAAAATAACCGCGTCTGAATTCGAGCCGAGAAATGAGTCTTATGTTAGTTCTAAGTTAAAAACACCAACCCGCCAATAACATCAAAGGGCAATAAATTGAACGTCGAATTTAACAAAAAAAACGAAGGAACAGCTTCAAATGTTACTACTCTGGATAGGATAAGTAATACTTATCCTCAATAAAACCAAGACCACAAATAAAGGTGGAAATGGGCTGATATAAACAAGAATTTAGAACCTTGGCGCTGCGATGTATTTTACAGAGCTGAATTAAACTGCTCTTCAGACTTATTCAGGCCCTAAGTTGGACACGAAGTCTGTGGGGTAATTTACACCGCGAGTACCTATCAAAATCAATATTTTGAACTGTAGGATTGATGTGGACAACAGTAGTGTCACAAACACCGGATGCAACAGTGGAAATCACGGGTCCGGTTCTATAAAATGTCAGGTCATACGAAACTAATAAGCGTGAACGGTCAGTGGTAACAAGCTGTGGCAATTTGAAGGACGGTAGAGACCAGTACTAAACGCTGGTCGCAGCAGCTGAATAAGCTAGGTGATACGTCAGTTCATTCACCCTGGTCAATGGAATCAAGCATATACGGTGTAAACAGGGGACAGAGAGGTCCATGAAGGCTATACGACTAACGAGAGGGAATAAATTGCGTAATTATCAACCAAAAAAACTTACCGAATGGGAAGAAAGGAATAAAATTGAAAATATCAACAGGTGAACATCACCCAACTGCTTAGGGTATGAATTATTTCCAGCAATCATTTGGGCCACGTTTAGTCACGTGCGAAACCCCAAAAGTCAAATCGTTCAAATAGAGACAAATCAACATATGCGGCACTATGAATACAGTAATAAAATAATAAAACCGTACAAACCTTAAATCGTGGGACTACGCGGCTTTTATACATCGATTTAAGGACTGCTACTTCCTAGCGGGATCTCAAAGTCTACACCGACTCTAGGTAACGTGGCTAAAGAGGTAGTAAAACCATGTGTTGATTCAAACAACACGTGCGATGACAAGGTCAAAGAGAGGTTTACGTTCAGGTAAAGAGCGCAAAACCGAAACAATAAAAACGAGGAATCACGTTGCACACAATGAGAAAAGACGAAAAGAACCAACATAGGGGACAAGTCTAGACCAAGTGTTTTCTTGTTGATAATTTTTCAAGCGGGAGATTTTTTCAGGTCGCCAAGTAGCTGGGAACAGCAAACCCGCCAAACACACTCAAAAAATGGGGTTTTGGTAGTACAGCCACATGTCTATTATTCGTTTTTCACACTTTGGAAGCACCGGGTCACGGAGCATGTGTAGCAGTTGCCCAATCTACTTAGTGCATCCGCGTACACTGTCTCCCTCGTGCTTTGTTTTGTTCCATATCCCGCAACGTGCATCACTAGACAACATCGTGACACTGAATATGACCTTTGTGAACAACATGTAAACAACAGGTCAAATCCGGTTCCGTGAACTTCTAAAGGACGCCATGTGATTTCACATTATTGTTTTCACGTTCCACTTGTTGCAACGACATACATAAGGACAGAACACGGCCAACCACACACACACACATCACACACACGTCAGAACGCAGGCAGACTCAACACACCAGCACAGCGCGCCTCAAATGCACGCCGCACCGGGCCATGGATCTAGCGTCAGCTAACATCAGGCCACGGGCAACCGGGAAAAAGTGGGGCGATAATATTGCCAAGGGAACACATCCTGCATCCGGCCTCCCTTCGCTCAACCTCACCAAGGACCTTACAAACTGATAAGCCGCCCCAATTTTGCGTGCTTCATTCTTTACATTGTATTTATATTCATAAGGTGTACCTAACATTGTAATCTATTTAAGCGTAATACTCAACCTTATTCGTGTCTCTCGCTTCTGATATTCGAACTCAACGTCTAATTACGAGAGCACTAATAATTGGTGAGACCGACGTGACACTTATACCGTGTCAGATTCTCCAGCACAAGATATTCCCTCACCATCAGTCGCACCAACACCCAACATCAACGCCGACTCTGTTCATCTTCCACCATTCTGGCACCACGACCCATGCATCTGGTTTACTCAAGTTCAAGTTCAGTTTACCCTTCGCGGAATCACCCAAGAGCATACTATGTATTACCATGTGCTTGCAGTACTCCCTCCCGAAATCACAGCCGATTTACGTGACATTTTAATGGACCCTGACGGCACCGAGCCGTATACTCAATTACGTACCGCCATCATTAAACGCTGTAGTTTATCCGGACATAAACGACTGAAACAAAACAAAGCACGAGGGAGACAATGGACGCGGGTGCACTAGTTAGATTGGGCAACAGCTACGTATTTCAAAAAATTCTTGGAGGTACAGAAAAGGAATTATCTTATGGACCGAAGCGTAAGACAATTCACCAACCAGCCATTAGCAGCGACCGTTGTTTGTTACTGCCAGTTTAGGTTTAGTTTGAAATGTTTCTTGTCCAGCGTAATAAGATGTTTCAGGGTCTGAAGCAAACCCCTCGTTGCACGTTGCTGAAAGCAAGTGTTTATAGTGAGAAACTTCTCCAGCTGAAGTGTGAGCTATGCCTACCGAGCCAGGGAGACATCCTTAGGACCCATTATCGTGAGTGAAACCTTCTCCGGTGCCACTTTATATACATACACTCATCCAGGCTTGCCGTGAGATCACCTGACAAAATATCTGCAGGACAAACATCATAGAGTGTGTACTATTTTACCCGTTGCTCAGTGTTTTGCCGGAAGCTGCCACAATAAAAACTAAACGAACGCGTTGCTTTGCGTTTGTGTTAGTACTGCTATAATATGATTTCGACAAAATGACCATTGATGATGGTGTGAGGAGATTTTGTAATTGTTAATTGAAGTTTCGTCCTGTGACCACGTGATGTGGTTTCTGTGATTGAAGGATGAGTGGTACTGTATCCCGTCTAGGTGCGAATTAATCACAGCGCTGAGCAGTCGCTCATGGCGAAAAAGTTAAGCGTTCAACCACCGGCCAGACGGTCGGGGGGTGGAAACTCCCTGCTGGAATTTCATGAGATGCACACTGCTGATGATTTCTGTCAGGAAGGTCAGATTCCTGAAAAAAAAACAGAATGCCCGAAACCTACTGAGACCTCAGAACTTCACCGAAATCTCTACAGGGAAGCTGGCAGACATCCAGGCCAATCAATCAATCAATCAATCAATCAATCAATCAATCAATCAATCAATCAATCAATCAATCAATCAATCAATCAATCAATCAATCAATCAATCAATCAATCAATCAATCAATCAATCAATTCAGCAATAGCCTAGGTCGATGAAAATTGAAATTCCAATGGCGCGAGGTCCCTTGCAATTGTTGCACTTGCTTGTTCGGAATAAAGCTGTCACGTTCCTTGCTGGCGAATTTTTTCGGTACTACAGCACCGGAGAGAGGATGGCGAAAGTCTGTGGGCAGATGATTGGGTTATTTTTTCTTTCACTCAGCTACTTAAACATTGTGAGTAGCTTGTAAATGATTTGCGTGACATTTCGAAACCAATGGAAGGTGAATCGATCCCCGGCCTAGAGACATCTGGCATTCTCGTTTTTCAAGCAGTTTAAGTGCATTTTAGGATAATTTTATCAGTTTATCATAAACACAAAAAATTATTCATTTGGTTAGGGGAAGTCCAGATTCTGGACAGGCACATTCAAACCCTGATGCACCACAAACCTCAAGAGCTACCGATCACACCAAACAAATACCTGTAGTGCTTCACACCATAAATACGCAGACTTCGAAAATTAGGCGCAACAGTGCCAGTTGACTTGTAAAGGATACACACACACATTTACGCGACATCAAATCCACTATTTCTGTAGAAACGGATGGAAATTTCGACAAAAACTCGAAATTCAAATTCACCGTAAAAGAGTGGATAAGGATGTTGCCAATATGACATCACCACAGTACACTCTAGACTCTCCCGGTCATAGGTCGTACCTTAAGAAGTCATAGATCCTTATACGTAGCTGGAGTTTTCTTGGCTGCTATCAACCGGATACTTTTGGGACTAGGCTCTCTTGTGTTTTGTGGTTATCTCTCCACCCACATACTCGACGAGACAGTTAAAACACAGTCATTCACTAGACCACGAAGCCCGTTTTGTCCTACACGCACAAATCACGCCACACAATCGTGGCTCAATTGACCTTTGACTGTCTGTACCGTCTGGTACCATGTGCACACACGCGCGCGCACAGAACAGGAAGTCAACCGAGCTCCACAAGTCTCCACTGACAACTACGGAACACGTGTAGCAGCTGTACCGCAGAGAAAACACGTCCCACGTTCGGAACTTCACTCAGGAACTCTCAACAGTTGTCCTCAAACGATAAGTCACTTTTTGGCTTATTCCACTTTTCGCATTGTATTTGTATTCACAAGGTGCACGTAACCACTGTAATCATCATCATTCTGGTTAAACAGACATTTATTAGTGCTTGTCACGTTCTGATAATCAAATGAATTACGATACAACTAGAGCACTAACAGTTTCAGCCATAAGCGTTGCAGAGTCGAACCTTCTGAACGCTTAGATTCCGCACTGTTTTACAGGGTCGCATAAAATTCTGGAATAAGTTAACCCAGGTAAATAATTTCCGGTAATGGACGTACCTTCAGCAGGATTCAAATAAAAAATAGTCGTTCAGCTGTAACACCCTTTCGGTGCCCAACTGCCATGCTACCCGAAGGAAGCACGAGGGCTGGGATACTACCAGGTTGCCCAAGCCTAGACAGGGGAAGTCGAGAGGAAGAGGTCAGGTTCGAACCACGGATCTTCCGGTTAGTAAATTCACGCTCTAACCACTTGACGCACTCTACTGTCTAGTCTGGGGCTTTGGAGTTAGAGCATGCTATCACAAGGACGCGGTAGGCCCTCTGCTTGAAACAAAATGTATGTGCCATTTTTGCAGCCATCTGGAACCCTCCTATGTATATTACTTGGTTTATAATCCTAAAATACACTTCAACCACCGTTACAGCGAGAGTCCTGGGGTGATACTTACTAAGAACAACGAAATTTGTACGAATATACGGTAACAACAATCGTTTAGCTATAGGACCCTTCCGATGCCGCCCGAAGGAAGTACGAGGGCTGAGATACTGCCAGGTTGCCCAAGTCTAGAGAGGAGCAGTCAAGATGCGGAGGTCGGTTTCGAATCACGCACCTTTCCGTCAGCCATCTCGTGTTCATCGAACACAGCGACCGTGCTTATCCCCATATAAGTATGCTGAATAGAGCAGAAAAAATCAGCGATTTACTATGCGTACGCGGCACAATCCACATTCTCATCAGACAACTACGTTCATAAACAGTTTACAAGTCTGAGGGGACCTTATTGGACAGAACTCAGAGTTAGTTGACCCTCGATTAAGTCTTTAAACTCCTTTCACACAGGGGTCAGTGGTTGACCAGGGTTAAACCAGTTGTGGACTGATGGTTGACAAAGCCCAATTGCAGCCTTGTCTGCTGTTCCGAGTGCATTTTTGCAGACGACTTTCGAACGATTAGGCCGCACTCGATAAATCACGCTGAACGACCGGGTTCGTATCGATCAGGTGGTTTGTAACAGCACTAGTTCGAATACAGCACGGTTGGTATTCAGCTGTTCGCTTAGTCTTGTAACCCACATAGCCTGTAGAACATTCTCAAACGGAGTAATAGCTTCTCAATGAACATTCATGGACTGGCAATCCATCCTCCAGATTTGTGTTGAGCATGTATGTGCCGGTTAGATGGAACCTTTGTTGTACTGTGTCGAATGTCCTTAAGTGGGTAGCACTCTGGGGAAATGGGACGGTTTCTGTAGGATCATATATTTTCAATAGAGAATTCATCAAGTCAGCGAAGCCGAAAAGCAGTGTACATCTGTTTCATCCGAATTGAGAATAATCAGCAATGCGCATCCCACGAAACTCAGAGAGTATCGATCCCACGGACTTCCGGTCGGTGCTTGAACACTTGACCGTTCGGCTGCGAGCGGCTGAACACCAGGCTGATCAGCTCTCACTTGGACGGGACATAGCTTCATTCATCCTTCACTCATGGAAACGTGGTCACTTGTTGACTCGATACTCGAGTGACGGCTTCTCAGAAGAAATTTTCATTCATCTTGTGAAATTATTCTTCCGATGAGCTACTTATAACTTAATGGTAGTTTGAGCAGATTTCGTATGAAATTGATGAAATATCTATTGAAAATTGCCAAATTTTCCCACAACACCACAAACCGACTGTCTCGTTCGTTTCAGCTTGCCTGTGTAAGACCCGAGAATCGAACTGCATTCAACTTTGCAATCTAACGGCGTTTCAAAGACTGAGCGCTCTGTTTGACATCAACAGACGTTATGACCTCCTTGCTGTCTTTATCTTTCAGTTTCTGTCTGTCAAGAGAGACACCTCGCTTATCATAGGAAACTGTGCTGATAACACCTATTTGAGCCCACCAAACGGGGGCAGCACCGGACTTGAACTGCGCTCTCATTAGGACTCATCAGTAGTGCATATCCAACAGCCGTGCCGGGGTTTGAACTCGGGACATCTGACGTGCGAGCCAAGCGTGTTACCACTACTCCAGCTGCGCATGCTGGACGCAGCTGACTTATCACACCTGAACAAGCAGAGGTGTTCATGCTTGGACGTGGATGTGATGAACGGTCGAGCACTTCTTATGAGCCAGGTAGTCGTGACCTTTGAGTTTCGAACAGTGTACACTAACAGAGCGACCTGATTCAGCCTGAACGCTTCAAGCTGTTAGAATTCTCCAACTCACTTGCACTGATCCATCCATCTGTCTCAGCTATGTTTACCGCAGCAAGAACGCCACAGCGGGTAGGATTGGTATAAATTTGTTCCGTCTAACCGTTTCACTTGACAAGCTACTTTTCAGTTATTTAGTAGGTTGATTCGGACATGACCGCACAAGTTGTAGCAGGCTTATCAAAGACGTTTGCGCTGTCAATTTTTTCCAAACTTTTCTAAAGCGGCAGTGGTTGGTTATTCTCTCACCAGTCAGGCATTGAAAAGTGATTAACATAAAATGGAGAAGTCAGTAGAGTGAAGTTTGGGGCGAACCAAGAGGTCATCGTTCCGAAGTACTTGGTCAACAAGGTATGGACTTATTGATGGGTAAAGTCTTTCTTTTGACACAAGAGGTTCTTCAGACTGACTGAGTAAATACCAAGCTTGTCGAGTTTCATGGTAAACAGAGAAGCAATCAGTAAGACCTCTTTCGAAAAACATATTAGATCGGTGTTAAGGGTCTGTTTTTTATGTTTTCATATCCTCAACAATCGGTTTCTGGGCAAGAGGTAAAACATATATGCTGGCGTGCCAGATCCTATTGATGAACATCCCGTTCAAGTAGAACATAACGTTGACGGAAACTTGGAGACTGTGCCTACCTCATGAGCCCAACTAAGGGCGAAAGCGGTCGTGGGCTGTCGAAGGTTTTTCAACAAACTTATGAGTAGTGTGGTACGTCTATATTCTCTCAGATTAAGGATGCTACCTGCCATCAGAAAGAGACTAAAGACCTTTTACTCACTTAATAGAATTAATCTATAGACATAAAGTGTCCGGCTAGCTGTCAAGAAACCGAAAGAAAGCGCGAGGACTAAGATACTTCCAGGTTGCCTAAACCTAGACGGGAGCAGTCAAGATGCCGGGGTTGGTCCCGAACCATGGACCTTCCGGTCAGCAAGTTCACACCTTAGCCGCTGAGGTGACTCGGGCTCATAGTGTCCGCTATTCCTCTGGTACTTCTACGAGTTTCACATCACCTTCGAATCCGATATGTCTTGACCGACTTAATATGATAGGCTTATTCGCGGTACGTAAGAAGAGGTACCTATGATATCCCTCTGAATGAAAACAGGGAATGACACTTGAAAAAACATTCTGGTGGCCTAAAACTCTGTCATCACTCGATCGTTGCTGGTAGCTGCACATCACAATCAAAACAAATTTCCAGGAAAAAATGAGTGTAAAGCATACCTGAAGCTAATCAAGACACATGCCCTGGTAAACTTGAACCGCTTTTGTGATCGCATTGAGGTTGATGGAACACAAGGAGGAGAGCCGCGGTTGAAACATCGACGGAACTCATCCAAGTCAAAGACTATCCAAAGTTTGATGGGCAGTGAACGAGGAGCGGCTTTGTGTGAAAGTATCACAACCACTTGTCTAGACGTAACACACTACTCGAAGGTTGCTGAAGATTGTTCGACCGCCAATGACCGGTTTCACCCTTCTTGGGCCTCATCGGGTAGGCGCAGTCCCCAAGTTTTCGTCAGCCTTATGTTCTACTTGAGTTCAAAATACACTCATTTGCAAACCAATTTGGTTTTTATGGGAGACTCACCCGGAAACCGGCTGAATCTCTCGATTGTGATATTTTTAAACAACTGAATATGCTGCACCAGGCCGTCTCATGTTCCAATTGGTACGACCTTCGAGATATCGCGATACATGTATAGACGTAATACACTACTCATAAGGTTGCTGAAAACTCTTCGACAGCCCACGAGGGGTTACGCCCTTCTTAAGGTTCATCAGGTAAGCGCATTCCCTGCGTTTCCATCAACCTTATGTTCTACTTGAACCTAACTACAGCTGCTGACGTTACACAGCTTTACAAACTATTCATAGTTTACCTGTCGATTATCTGACGTACCCTGTGCATACCAGCATCCCTAGATATGCACAGCTTTCACTCTTAAAAATGCCAACTCAAAAATAATCCGTCAACTAAGAGGTAAACAAATGAAAGAAGGATGGATTTTTTCTTTCACTATCTTTGTGGCGCTGTCTGTGGAAAATACCTAACAATGGTTCTTGTGTTTTCGCTTTCTATTATTAGCACTTTGGGAGTGCAAGCCTACTTGCCCTTTTATCCACCCAGAATAGGTCAGGTGACACATTCCATTGATTGTTGTCAACTAGGAAGCAAGTAGGTCCGTCGTACTGACTGCCACATGCAGGAGAAAAACGAAAACTGGATCAGAGGCATATGGAAAGATATGGAACTTAGGGTTCTTCCCTTAGCCTACCGTTCCACAAGCGACTACACTGTGCCTAAATGTGACAGGATGGCTCTTGGGAGTCCTGAGAGAGCACTCCCTAAAAGCGTATTCGACGTGTTTACCTCCTTGACATACCGCCTACGAAGTATTCTGTTCAAAGTCGACCCGCGTCCGATACGCAGGCTGAGGTTCAATCTCAAGTGCTTCACCTCCGTTTGTTCCCAGATGTCTTGTGAACGGCAATGCAAGACCGATCTCCGGAGCAGCGACAACGCACCTCACTGAGGCCAATCACCAAAGTTTTGTTACAATCATCTATCGAGTCCCTCGGATTGCGGCTCGGTTTAAAGAACCCCAACTGCTATCAACAACCGATGCTAGGGCACTCCAACCAACTCCGAAATGTATGAATAAACAAAGATGTGATACTGCTCAATGATGGCCAATTTCGGTGACACAGCAGTGAATCTGATTTAAAAACTCAGGGAGGTCACTTAATTTGCGGTCACCGGTTATTTATTGACCGTTCTACTGCCGTACTTAACCCCAAAGTTTAAAAGAGCTGAAAGTTTGTTCATTTCTCTGTGTTTTTTTCTGCCCATAAAATTTCCCAAATTGGACTGATTTCGACAGATACACGCATTTGCAAATCAATTTGTTCCTCACGGGAGACTCAACTGAATCTCTTGTTTATGATATTCTTCAACTGAATATGCTGCACAAAGGCCGCCTCATGTTTCAGTTGGTAAGATATTCGAGGTATCGCAGTATATTTTCATAAAGGAAACTACTCACAAGGTTGCTGAAAACTATTCGACAGGCCACGATCGGTTCCGCCCTTCTTGGGGCTCATCAGATAAGCGCACTCCCCTAGTTTCCGTCAACCTTATGTTCTACTTAAACCCAGAGAGATTCAGTTGAGTCACCCGTGAAAACCAAATTGATTTGCAAATGAGTGTATTTGTGGAAATCAGTCCAATTTGGGTTCAAGTAGAACATAAGTTTGACGGAAACTCGAGGACTGCGCCTACTTGATGATCCCCGAGAAGGGCGAAACCGGTCGTGGGCTGTCGAAGAGATTTCCACAACCTTGTGGGTAGTTTCCTCTATCTGTTTACAGTTTGTGTATGCTGTGTAAAAGATGGCCCATAAACAGCTCATTTAACATTGAACGTACCCTTCGAATAGTAAACATATCAGCGGTTTTCCATAACCTATCTGCTTTGTCGTGTTTAGAACTTTGTGAATACTGCTGGCTGCTATGTGGTCGCTGTGTTATAGATCGATATTTTTTAGTTATCGACCCAAGCCTGCCCCGTGGTCACTGGCCAAGTCTGGTCACTTTCTGTAAACGTGACGGCTACCACCAATCACCGAAACAATGATACACGCTATTTGAAAACACTGACACTTGTCCCGAACAAACGATCGACTACGAACAGGAATTCGGACGCTGTCGGAAAAGCAAACGTTGCACATATTGGGTAGATGGTAGCAGTCCGTTCACACAAACTGTGGTGATTCACGAATGACGATCAATAAGTCAGCGGTTATCCTTGGATTATTCTATGGGATTTCCCATGTCACTTTCAAACGTAATGAGAAGACGAATGATGCTACTCCGACGATGAACACTTTAAGCAGCAAAACGAGAAAAAATCAATAAGCAAACAAACTGGGTGTGGATGTAATAAGTCTGCCCAGGCTAACTACCATCCGACAACAGGTAAAAGTGTGGAACGAGGTGAAGGTAATGCATTCCCGGTTGATAGATGAAAACAACCTAGCGATAGTTTCGTTTCTTTGACAGTGAGTTGACCCACACCTGCGGTTGACATGGCTTTCAAAATATGGTTCAGTCCAGACACAACACACTACTCATAAGGTTGATGAATAGGCCGACTGAATGTTAAACAACGAAACAAAATGACAATTGCTACCACATGTACCTAGCTGTCAACGACACTGTTGCACTGAGAGTGGACGGTCGGTGGTAAATTCAGGCCTTGAGGGACTGAGGAAAAACGGTAATTGCGTGGACACATTTGAAAGTCCCTGGAATCAGTGTATGTTTCGGCCACCAATCTCCCCACAATAGAATCTGAAGAATGTCACTACCCGAGACCCTTGCTGGCAGGTTAAAATCAAAAGGCTGATTAGGGTTGTTACGAAGTGAATCGATTGCCAACCAAATGCATAGTGTTGCCGGAGGCAATGAGGATACAAAGGCGGCAGGAGGTGGTTAATTGAACCCTTTCTATTCTACCGAAAACGGAAAGTGGAGACTTGGTTCACCAATGACAGCCCAGAGTAAACAAACTAATAATAGAATGCCTCTGCCTCAAACTTGAACTCAAGATAGCTCAGTTTTTAAGGCGTGAACTTACTGACGGCAAGGTCTGTGGTTTGGACCCAACCTGATCTCAGCTACTCCTTCCTCGGCTTGGACAATGTGACAGTATCTCAGCCTTTGTGCTTCCTTCGGAAAACATGGCAGCTAGGTACCGAAAGCTTGTTACGGCTGGATTATTATGATTTCATTGTTTTATTGTTTTAAACCTATTGCTGCGATTATGGAAGACTCACTATCAGCCTCTAATGCCTGTGGGGTCGAAGTGCTCCCGGGGCGTCCGCTCACAGATATCGAGTAGGCAGGCGACATAGCTCTTCTTGGTTCTGATGCCGTGGTAATGCAAACAATATTAAATAATCTAAATAATTTTGCCTCACGGTTTGGCATGCGCTTGACACTGGCAAAGTGTAAAGTGCTACTGTAAGACTGGATGGGCTCGAACCCTAGCGTCATGCTTGCAGATGAGCCAATCGAGGTAGTAGACAAATTTGTTTACCTGGGCAGCTGTATCAGTCCTGGTGGTCTAGCGGAAGATGATATTTCCGTCCGGATTGGGAAGACCAGAGCAGCTTTTGTGAACCTGCATCACCTGTGGCGTAGGCGTGACATCAGCTTAACCGTCAAGGGTAGAGTTTACAATGCTGCGGGGCGATCCATATTGCTATACGGGTCAGAAACGTGGCCGCTGCTCGCCGAGGACGTCAAAAGACTTTCAGTGTTTGACCATTGATGTCTTCGGAGCATTGCCCGAGTCTGGTGGGAACACCGGATCAGTAATGATGAAGTGTTTCGAATGATTTTATGAATAAATAACTCACCGACGATAGATGAACTGATCATATTGCATAGGTTGCGCTGGCTTGGCCACCTGCTCTGTATGCCAGTGGACCGATTTCCTCGAAGGGTTGTTTTTGAAGAACCACGCGAAGGGTTGAAACGAGCCAGGTCAAGCAATGACTTGGCAGCAAAATGCGAAAGCCATTACCAGCAAACTCAGCTGCTCTGGTCATTACCGTCTCCCTGCATGGGGACCCCGGGACAGACCACATCAATGGTCAGAAACATTGTCAGACATGGCCCAGTCGCGCCATCAATGGCGCTCGTGCATCCAAGCTATTGCCTTTAATACATGGCTCCCTTCCAAATCCTTCCACTGAACAGTCCACTGACAGTCCTGTATTTACGCACCAATTTGCCAGCTCCTGCCTTCAATGCACAGCCACCTACCCCACCTCCCCAAATCATCTATGGACGAAATTGTGGCAGCTAAAACCACTGTACGACAGGTACGCGGTTCTTACAGCTGACGATGATGATGATGATGGCACTTTTGTAATCCTGCTCCAAGTTTTACACCTGTACTTGCCAGAAGAGACACCACTGAAAAGCACGACTTCGCCGACAATGAAGGTCTGTGAACTTCACTCTTACCGGTGCAGGGGAATCAAAATGTATCTTACTAGTATCGGAATAATTCAGATCTGTCTTCCCCAACGTTTTTGCTGACAATCGGATATCGCTTAACTTTTGTTGTAAAGGTGATCACATTTGAAAAGACGCCGATCGATACCAGACATGTGCATCTGAGAGTGCAGAGAATCAGCACAAGTGATTGTCTGCCATTTCCTTGAAAAAAAATGAAAAGAAGACAAATTTAACGATATTGATCTATTTTAATTTTGCTATTAGGTACTTTTTAGAGTGTACTCATCTCATGTCTAAAGAGGACATTTGTGTCAGCGGTTAAGGAACCGATCAATTTTGGTGCTCATCTTCGTTCTTACCCAGCTGAGGATCACACATACTCGAGTGATTGTCTCACACTAGGAGAATAAGATCGCATTGTTTAAAAACATCATAAACGAGAGATTCAGCTGGGTTCCCGATGACTGTCCCGCAAAACTAAATTGGTTTGCAAATGAGTGTATTTCGCCAAGATCGCATAAACCCTAGAACAGATCCCACCTAAACGACGATCATTACAGGACGTCCATGGGACAAATTCAGTTGTTTCACTATCAAAGTCTAATCAGCTCTTGCGACCAAATGTGTTTTTGACACAATCCTCAAGCGATCAATGCGGTAGACCTCGCTTTACAGCTGGAGGTGGATACCACTTGTCATTCAGTCAGCTGTGTGGATGAAGTCACCGGGTAACTCGCTCAGCTTGGTAAATGTTTTCAGGAATCATCAGCATATCCGTATGAATTATCTGCTCAGTCCTCTCGATCTACAATTGGCAGTAGTCAACCCAACAACGAACAATAGGTTATTGTATAATGCACCTCATGTAAGTTCTTATGATCATTCCTTGCTTCGTCTCTGTCCGATTTCCGCCTTCTTTTAGCGTAAAAATTGGACCGAACTACCTGGCAATGTTACGGCATCTTTACCTCACTGTTCTTCAGATCCAAAATGTATATTTATCGACGCACGCGGAGGAAAGAGAACTCCCGGTTCTGACAAACTAATACTATCTGAACGAAATACACTCATCTACACACCAAATCAGTTTTTACGGGAGAGTGAACTGAATCCGGGTTGAATTTCTGGTTTTTGGTATTTTTTCACCTGAACGTGTAGCAAAAACGCCGCTTTATGTTTCGATTGGTACGATATTCGTGACATAGAAGTATATGTTTTATTGAATGAAACTACTTACAAGGTTGCTGAAAACCTTTGGACAGCGCACTACCGGCCTCTCTCCTGTTGAAGCTCTTCTGGTAGGCGCGGTTCCCGAGGTTACCTCAACCGTATGTCCTACCTGAACTCAAGTTGTACAAAATTAGCGAAATACATTCCTCTGCATACCATTCTAAACGAGATACTCAGCTGGAATTCAGGTGAGTCTCCCAAGAAAACCCAACTGATGTACAAATGAGTGTATTTGGCGAATTGCGTGCAATTTGAAATGAGGGTTGGGGGAAACTTGGGGACTGCGCCTACTTGATTAGCCCCGAGAAGGGCGAAACCAGCCGTTGTCTATCGAAAAGATTTCAGCGACCTGGTGAGTAGTTTGATTCAAGAAAATAATACGGCCTTAATTTAGCACTCAAGTCGACATTTTTGTTTAAAATAGGTCAAAAAAGCCTTTTAAAAAACCTCAATAGGCTTTTTCAAATTTTGCGCTGATGCCCTTCAAAATAGGTTTAGTTAGAACGTACGAACGAAATGTACCATCGACGCAGAACTCAGTTATCTGGAGGGCATCTTTCACTAAATCGATATTAATCAGAATGTGCAAGAAAACACATCACGCTTCTCCAGAAGAAGGTGCGTATCGGTTCAATCTCAATGGCTGAAGTCTTACTGAATTTGGAATAGGGCAATAGGGCAACGCTTAAACTCAGCTGTTAAACGAACCTACCACACGGACACACCTGTAGTCACTTACAGCTCTAAGCGAATCTTGACACCATGCAGTCAAAGTTCCACTACCATAGTGGGTCATCTCCAATCTCGTTTGTCGTTACTCGTGTGGGGGCTAGGCAACCTTCCGTGACGGATACAACGTCGGCTGCATCCCAGTTTGAATGTAGGAGAGCACATGATTCAGTCTGACACACCATGCTGAAACATATTCAAATTCATAGGCCAGTGAACGATCGATACACACGAGCTGCTACACACGAAGAGATACAGCGAAATAGAACCGGTGCATCTTGCAACAGCTGGTTTCTCTGCGCTGTGTTTAATGGACATTGTTTTTCGCATATTTCTGTGGTCGGGTTTTTCCACAGTAACTACTTGGTGAGTATAGAAAGAATCAGAGTTGCGTCACGCAAACGAAGTTGGTTGGAAAGCCAAGAAGCATCCTGCAGGTGCTTCTAACTTACTTGGAATCATCATTAGTGTGCATCTCACGAATCTCCGAATTCGCAGCCTACCGGCTAATAGTTGAAAAATGAATCATTTGGCCAAAAGCGACAGGTCAATAGTGTGGTTAATTCGCTCTTGAACAGGACTCATCTTAAACAGCACTCTTCTTTCAATCACGGCATTCACATGACCTAGTAACGTGTCGACTGGCTTGCGGAGTGAGGACTTCTCAGCCCGAAGGCTTATGCAACCTGTGAGATGTCCTCCTTTCTAAAAATACGGTATTAGGAGGTTTCATCTTACAGATAACGTTAAACTATGCTGGGAATAATAAACAACAGACCAATCAGCAGTCAGGAAGACAAACTACAACGCAACACGAACTTGAAGCATTCCACTTTGTTCAGCTTGTGGAAACGCGGAAGAGAAAAGGCATAACGAATTTTATTCGCGCAAAATGGGCAGAGTTATACATGATGATGGTGCAGAACAATAGAAGGCAACACATGTCGTACGAATTCTAAAAACAGAAATTGTCATGAACTAGGTCCGTGGAAAACGGATCGATTGACCAAGAATGTTTTGCGTACACAATGTCGGTCTTTTGGCTTATGAATACTACAGCCGTTGTAATTGCTAAGGTCATTGATGGACTGCGGCCTAGTGACAGTGTTACGAACATTGTCATGGGGTAGTTGAAACTATCGGTTAAAAAAAACAATCGTTTGGCTATCGACAATCGGGTGTCCAAAAATTCCGACTGCCACCTCGTGCATACGGGTTGTTGTTTTTACCTAGCTGAACTAATCAACGTATCCATTGTCTGAGGTAGTGAAGGGAGCTGCACGACGTTCAAAAACCCTGGTGGTGCACGTGTTCCAGCTATGGTATTGTTCCTGTGAGTCATCGAAGCGTCGGCAACTGTTTGCTTGGACAGGTAGAAGTTGCCATTTCGGAATGTCACATGTGCTGTAAAAAACTACAGTTACCACCAGAGTCCTTCAGAGGGCAAGATACACGGTTTTAGGTTAGGTGAAAGACAACTTATTTGTCGTTCGACATGGGGTGTGTGAGAATATACGGCAGATAAAAAAATCAAAGTTTTGCGTGTTCAAGTGTGCAGATTATCAGGACAAGGACTGGCAGTCAATTTTAAGTTACCTATGAGGTGAGGATCGAACCCTGTCCGGAATGGTAGTTCGGGTTTATCTAAGTCCTGTTTGCGTGCGAAACGCTATAACGGTTAGCTTGCCGCTCAAATCGGCTGACGACTCTGAGATCCAACCAGTGTTATTCCAGGGACCTTTGTGTGAACTTTACGATCGTTAGTGACAATCGCAGGTGGAATTAAATGCTGAGTCGCGTTATATCCTGTCTAAATGCTAGCCAGTCACACTACAGATCAGCATCTCTTGGCCAAACGGTTAAATTTTCAAACTACTGGTCGGAAGGTCGCGAGTACGGGATTCCATGGGGTTTTTTGAGATGCGCACTGTTGTTGATCCCGGTGCTTCTCGGCTTTCAGAATAGAGTGGCTCCACTTACACAGCGAAATCTTCGTTAAAATGCCCAAATCTCTTCAGCCTACCAACCAAAACAGTTCATTTGAGTCAGACGACAGCAGATGGTTGCTATCGGAGATGAAGAGAAACTTTGTTCTGGATACTCGAGAAGCGGCAGACTTGTTGCGACTAAACTGGTCGTATAATTTCCTAGCTTAGTGCCCAAATGTGGGAATGTGCTCAAATGCGAAAATTCAAGGATTCTGCGCGAAAGCTTCTTGCAATTGCGATAGGGATATTGTTACGTCCAACAAAGCCTCGAGGTTCACTGGATCTCTCAGTTCACATTTGACAGTCGAACAGGTAATTCGTGGTTCTGTCCAGCTAAACCGTAGAAAAATGCGAAGTGTTTGCTAGCCGAATAAAATGCACATACACCGTAGGGTCGATTGAGCGCAAGATCAAGTTTTATGGAAGCATGAACGGGAGAGTGTAATATTCGATGACGATAATAAATTTCGGTCTTAATGGTCCAGACGATGTGGCCTGTTGGTGGTTGATCAGGCGGCTGTTGATGTGTTTGCTTGCAAACGTTTTGCCAGCAGTCTAGGAGACGTTGATTGATCGATCGACTGACTGACTGACTGATCGAGTGAATGAAGGAGTGAGTGAGTGAGTGAGTGAGTGAGTGAGTGAGTGAGTGAGTGAGTGAGTGAGTGAGTGAGTGAGTGAGTGAGTGAGTGAGTGAGTGAGTGAGTGAGTGAGTGAGTGAGTGAGTGAGTGAGTGAGTGAGTGAAAGTAACCCAATCAACTGCGTACTGGCGATGTCTCCGCGACTGGGGACGAAACGCTTGACTTCTGATTACCAGGCTTGGCGAACAGATCAACGGTCGCCTGATCAAACACCAGTAAATGCACCCGAGCTACAAATATTTATGGCCTATTTTCGCTATAAAATGGGAAGTCTCAGCGTAGGGTCAGTTATAGTTTTTTGGGTACTTTTGAAAAACAAGAATGATCGTAGACTGTGCCAGGCGGAGAAAAAAGAATCGACTCAACAATACGATGTCTAATGATAATCCTCCACTTTGGTCCACAAACACGAAGCTGGACAGTTGACGTATAAGCATGGTGATGTTCCGGTATTTGGTACTACCCCAACGAAATCATGTTTTCTTTGCTAGACTAATCCGTAAGCAGTCCAGGTTTAAATCGTAACGAATATGCTTGTGCCAATGCTCATGTGACGGGAACAGGATCTTTAATATGGCTGGAAAAATGAATAAAATAATCCTGATGTACAGCACACTATGAAGCGGAACTAGTACATCAAAATGACACCTCTTATCGGCCAAAACTAATGGAAGTTGTATCCCATGATATGTGTTTACTTATGCTGTCGTTTGGGGCAGACCTGAGTGGCATTAAGCAACTTCTTGGTATGCAACCTGAGGCTTTCTGACCTTTTGTGTGAAGCCTTGTGTTCCGTATTCAAGAGCTTTAAGGTTCAAATTCGAATGCGAAGTAATAAAAATCGAGAAAAGTGACCTCATCACCGTTTTCCATACTGTGTACCTCTGGAACACGCCGGCCAACCAAATGCTACTTGTAATGGCCTTGATCGACATTCGAGAAGCTGATGTAGTTGTGTGACTATCTGAGTGGTGGATCAAGAATTAACGGGACTAATTTAGAAGTTACAAGACACATAACGCATCTTAACCATGGTGCTTCCGGTTACCGGAGCACTCAAATTCACGTTGCTCGGCTCATCCGGGTAATAACGAACGAGAATTCATTCCCATTGCTTGTGCTCTCCCAGCCTACGTGGACGTGCTGGTTTGAATACACAGCAGTAACCAAAACGGTCTGTTTTTCAGCTTTCTCAGTGTACTGATCTTCGCGCGATTTAGCGATTTCTTGTTTTCTGGTGTGCTAGTCGCCGAGTGAAATCTCCACCCTGAAACTGAGTAGCATTTGAGTAGTATTGTAGATGCAGGCACTGGAATCGTACATCAATCTCTACTTTGTACTTCGGTCTTGCTGGTCTCCCTCCGTTCATGTGAATGTCCCACTTATTTCATGCACCGGAACACAAACATTTACAGCCCATCCTTGTGGTCAGTTTCTTCCTCAATTTTGAGAACCAATCAGCAGACAGTGCATGAGTGCAGCGCGATTAGCTAAGTTGTAATTTCTGAAATTGATGCTATTATTCCTGCAATTGAACTTAAAATGTTAAAGTTAAGTTTTTCCTGTGAATGTGCCAGGAATTGTCGCTTTCTAATGATGGCATTGGTTAGTGGAGTTCTAACTTATCTGTAAATCGTCATAAATATTTTTTTCAATTTCCCCTGTTGAACGTCGCCACACAGGAGGAGCAACCAGCACTTCGTGTTTTTGTCGGCGCTGCTCTGGAATCCGACCTTGCAAAAAATATTCCAGCCATACTATTGGCTGACTGTAAACCAAGGTCATTGATACGACAGTTATGAATGAATCGGCTAAATGCGAAAATGCTGTGGATTCGAAATGTGAATCGGATCGATCGACTAACATCGTGTGCGGTCATATCGACCGGTGCTTCAGCATACATGGAATTCACTGGTCATGATGATTACGGCACGTTAGGAGAATAATGAGTGGGTTAATCCAAGTGCTAATGAGCGTTTGAACGTTTGTTGGACAGAGTTACAAATAAGTGGCGTGTGCAATGAAATTCCCATAACAGGTACACAGAAGAGGCGGAACCGATCGCTACAATTAGCATTGTTCACCACTAGGACTCCCAACTGGGAAAGTGCAACACTTCTGAGACACTCTTAATCAGTCAGAAGAATCCCAACGGCAGTTTTTCCGTCATGTACAAATGCATCTGGTACACTTCGAAAAAATACGTTGCAAAAATACCTTGAAGAGCTGAATCTTCATTAGGAAGCATCAAATTTGACTGGAATGAGTGGTTGTTAGCCCCTTAATTCGCCATGAGGAAGCAAGCTTGGCCTCATGATTTCACCCCGAGGTGGCATCATTCCACGCAGCAACTGTGTTACACTACTGTCTCCCTCTCTGCAATGACCACCTCCCTAGTACAACTATGCGGATGTGTACGGTACTTGTGACCTGTCCGTTCAGATTACAGCCATCACGCCACGTCAACCAGTAGTGAACGTCTGAGGAAAGACAGTTCGCGCAGAGCTGAAAGTAGTACTGCGTGCTTCTGACGCCGAAGGAATGAGATCGGCAGGCTGAGATGCGGTGGTCTGTTGGAAGCCATTAATCGGCCTAAGCATGCTGATATAATAAATAGCACCTGCATCCGTCTTGTTTTTATCATTGGGGGTGTTTTTGTTGTCCTAAGGATGACAATATGCCGGGCAGGTGCTGACTGGAAAACGGAGCAAACTCACATCAATCCAACTGTTTGAGATTAGCAGGTGGGCGCGTATGGGTAATGCAGTGACCCAAAAGACTGGAACTACTAAGACATGTGCGTCCTCGTAGCGGCACTGGGAACGTTGCACTTTCCCGAGTGGTTTGTTCGGGAAGTTTGTGCTGAAGTATTCAGACGTCCTGTGTCCCAAAGCTTTCCACAGCCGCGTAGACAGCTATTCTCTAAGCCTCTCTGTCGCTTACTGGTCACCACAGGATGTCTGCCTACCCATATTAAGGCAAGCAGGTAGTCAGAGATCACGGAGTTCCTCAACCTTTGACTCACTTTACCAGGACCTACACGTTGAAGAGAGACTCACTAATTTATCGACCTGGAGAGAGATGGATTTCTAGCGAGCAGTAAAAAAGCCCTCTCCTATGGTAGCCTCACTTTGAGGTTGGGATACTGTTGGAGATATTGAAGTGAAGATTTGGTGAAAGGATACAGATGATAGCGCGCTTGAATGATTGATTTTCCAGGTGCTATTTGTCCCTACGGTGATCTTCAGGAATATGTGGCTAGCAGAAATAATGGAAGAATTTTTTCCATTGAGCTTTAGTTCTATTGATAATTTGCAATTGGATTAACTTCCGAAAAATGCATGCCCGAGAGTTTGGATTTGGTAATTTAGTGTGACCAAGTCGTCAACTGGTTAACACAAATAATCCTCAACGACACCAGTTGCACACCCGTGACTGGCAAATGTATGATATTGCGGTAGTCA
The DNA here is from genome assembly GCA_004794785.1 of Opisthorchis felineus. Lineage (NCBI taxonomy): Eukaryota > Metazoa > Platyhelminthes > Trematoda > Opisthorchiida > Opisthorchiidae > Opisthorchis > Opisthorchis felineus. The sequence goes on along the minus strand of SJOL01000750.1, from coordinate 54,790 downwards.
AAAGGCCGTGTGACGGACCTCGCAACGGAAGAACCATAAGCTGGACTAAATAAGTGAGAAGTCGGCCACAACCTAGTCATTGCTTCCCTGATTCCACGTGATTGACTGTGCACGGATCACAAGTCGCCTCGTCGAATATGCTACAAAAGACTGAAGAGAACATTGCTAGCTCAGGATGTAGTGACGGCTGTTGAACTGTTCGCTGAGCTGGGCGATTTGGTTGCAAACGCTTCATCAGTAGTCGAAGCGACATCACCAGTGCGTTGTGAGTAGAACTGCGTAGGTGGTGCGCGTACACGGGTTGGTGTCAGTTTGACCGGTGATGAAGCGCTTGTACCCAAGGTGTCTAACCCCAAGAACCAATCAATGGCCACCCAACAAACAATATGACGACAGTACGTACATCTTAAAAATAGATCGTTCTGGAAACAGTTAGATTAGAATGTGCCAAGTGCTTCATTGTACATGGGTCAATGAGTACACAAATAAATGGTTTCAGCAAAAAACGAGCAAAGAAGAATGGGGATTTACCGCCACATCGTAGAAAGTGTCACAGTGAATGGACAGTTTCTATTTCAAACCAGCTTATTCTGCATTCTAACCTAGATAATTATTAATGAGTGAGTTTGGAATCCAATATGGCGTGAAGCTCCTATGGACCAAGTGCACGTTTGACACGTGATGGCTCATCGATCACGGTGGAGTGGAATGCTCCATGTTGAACGACTACGAGGGGCAGCTGATGTGATATGAATTCAAACGCTTCACATAACTGGTCGTTTAGCCAGCAGTCAATGTGCTGTGAACGCATATGGGCCTCAAAATCACTACAGTGTCGATGTGTTTGCGAGTGATTCGGTGCTCTCCACTGAAGTGGACATTATATGTGCAAGTTGCAAACAGAAACGGATTGCAAATACATTTGTATTCGGGACCAAGTATAGGAAGGAAGTTAGTGGTCTTGAAAGAGTGGGATTATTGGCCAGTAATCTTCACTGAAACTCTTTAAAATACATGTTGAGTGTGCATAAACCTGATTAGGTTTGGGCAAGTCTGTGGCTGGGATATATTAGAAATCAGGTACTGTCCAAGAGAACCGTGTAGGACCAGACCAATGCAACTTCAGACTTCCAACTTTTTACAGAATGCACAAAGCTGACTCATTTATCAGCGCCGAATACGCAGTTATTCGGTTCCCGTGAACACTGTTGACATTCCGTCCGACGCCTGTGATTGGTCACCGGAACGTGGCTAGAGTCGATTTCGTTGGCTGACAGCTTGTCCAATAGCTGGAGTTCGAAGCCGGTCGCTTGAATGGCTGGCAAAGTCAGCGAAATAAAGAAAGTACTGCGAGTTTGTGTAACAGACGCCGTGTGTTTTGAATGCACATGCGGAAGTGCCGTGCGGGCTGTGCGAACTAATCGCCGCTTACCTTAAATTCGGTGTTGATATGGAACCCCACAAAGATACCCGTTTGGAGAGATGCTGATCTGGTCGATGGTCGTTGGCTTGTTCGCTGAGCTGGGCAATTTGATTGCAAACGTTTCATCACCAATCGAGGTGACATCATCAGTGCGTTATTGGGGAGCGTAGTGGTGCGTAGCGGTGGGTTGGTGGTTGTGCCATGCTGATCTCCCTAGGATCGCCTCACTGCATTTGACCACAAGATGCTTTTTTTCAAACAACTATCGTAGATATCGTGAGCGGAAGCATGAGAGCTTTAGAAAATTCTGAAAAACAACAAACAAACTTCAGAATCCAAGAATCGCCAGAACGAAATTAACGAGTAATCCATACTCAGCCTGGTAGCTGACAAGGGGTACATCGAAATCAGATGCACCCAACTAATACTCAAAGCGCTTTTGGTCCTGACAAGGCGTCCTTGTCATTGACAACCGGTAAGCTTAAGACGGTTATTCAACCGTTGATAGTGTGAATGGAATTTTCAACTGAGGTTTCGTCATGCAACTGAAGCAAATCTGACCGTTTCATCCATATTAGGAATTTTAGGCAGTTCGCACTTTAGTAAATTTCAGGGAGTTTAGAACTACTAGCCGGGAGGTCGCGGGTTCAAAACTCCCAATTGGAGTTTCTTGAGAAGCGCGCTCCTGACGATTCCCAATAAGGCCGAAGTTGTAACCTGCTTCTCGGTTTTTCAGCACAGAGTGACTCAATTACAGGATAAAACCTCAATAGGAAATCAACAAACCTCCTTACAGTGCCAACAATCTATAAGTAGCTCAATAATTTCACAAGATGACGGAAACTTCCATCTGAGAAATCGCCACTTGAGGAGCCAGTCAACACGTTGACCGCGTGATATGGATCCCGTGACTGAAGGATGAGCGGCGCTATATCCTGTCTAAGTGCGAGTTAATCACACTGCTGATCAGCCGCTCGTAGCCGAACGGTTAAGTATTCAAACTGCTAGCCAGGAGGTCGCGGGTTCGAGACTCTCCGGAGTTTCGTGAGATGCGCACTGCTGATTAGTCCCAATAAGGATGAAACGGTTGTTCTGTGTTTATCGATTGTTCGACCGCCCGAAAATTAACTGACTAATTAACTGTGTCGCGCGGACGACAGGTATCTGGGTGGTGGAAACCAACCGTAGGGTTTGACAATTTCCAAAAAAAGGCAATTTCAGGAAAGAGAGGTTGGTCAATCCTCATCTGGGAACAGTCTCTCTTCACAGGAAAGGCACAATAAACTGTACCTGAAGGATAACACTGTTGTTTGCTCTCCATTGCGTGGCAATCTTTGGACAGATCCTCACAGGACCTGGAATAACTCTTCACTATCCAAAAGTCCAGATGTGAACCTCCGACCAAGAATTGAACAAGGCTAAAACATCGTTTCAGAAAGGCTAGAAGGCTAGAAACAGTGTTCCTGTAGAGTCACTGAGTATCATGGGTAAACATGCAGTCAGCTTCACTTCCCCTGACTCAGTTTTGTGCTCCAAACCTATTGATTGGTTTGCTAAATTCATTAGTTACTTGCTGGAACATTCATTTCGGTATGGTGCTAGTTGATTCAACTGGTGCCTTTAAAACAGAAGATGACATCGCATTTACATGTGAGTAGCCTGTTTGAAGGTGGAGCATCCCGTTCAGCCCCGGTAACAAGGTATGTTGAAAATCAGGGTTCTGATCTCTTTGGATGAAAATTTGAACCAAAAACAGAGTATCACAAGCGACTGTCCCAGCTGGGCTCAACTGGGTCCCTCAATAGCACCGGCTTCATATGCAAACGAGTGTAGTTCTCCAGTTGTGTACAATTTGACGTTCAGATAGAACATTAGATAGTCAAAACCTCGGGGGCTGCGTCCACCTGATGAGTCTTAAGAGGAGCAAAACCGATCGCAGACTTTGAAAACGTTTTCAGCAACCTTATGAGTAGTGTGTTTCGTGGAGAAAATGGACCGAAACACCAATCACAATGTGGTCACTAGTCCGATGTGTGTGGATATCCCGCGCATGAGTTCAAACCGTTGCTTTTCACCTCAATCCTTAATCGGAAGTGTTCGCTGGATGGTAGTAATGCACGAAACCCAAACACACACCGATGGAACGGTTCTCATCCAACTGACAAATCGATAAAGGGTTCCTCACAAAAATAGACGCATGCATATTTGCATAATGATGGTTCACTGGAAAATTCCGTAACTTTCACTTCGTTAACACGAGCCGCATCATTAGCCCAAGCGTGGCATAGAAACCTACCACAGCGTGCATACTAACCGAGGAATGAATTTGCGCGTCGGTTCATTATCAGTGGGCCCACACTAATCGTTTTCAAGAAGAAACCCTAATTGCATACGGTCGATTTAGATATTAACTGTATGGAAACGGAATAATTCATGTGGTGAAATAGTGCACGAAACAACTGTGTAAGCACACAGGGTGTTTCAGAAGGCGGACATGGTCGAAACTGCAGTACCATCGGCTAATGTTTCAATATACTCATCCGGGCTGACATGTGGCCAAACAGTCATTGGATCCCCGATTCCATAGTTAAATCTTTCCGTTAGTGTAAACCAGACAGTTAAGCGTTGCGAAGGCAGAGTCAGTCACGCTGCACCACTGAAAAGAACGACTCCTAAACAGCCAGTAGCTGTGATAAGCGTTAATGCATGCACAAAAAGGAAATTTCCCGGTCCGAACTAAGTTTTACGTTAGTAATAACGAGGTACTTTCATTCAATGACCAACAAATGACGGAAAATCGAACAATGGTCTTCTGGTATAATAAAAATAAAGATAATCGTTCAGCTGTAACACCCATTCGGTGCCTAGTTGCCATGCCACCTAAAGGAAGCACGAGGTTTGGGATACTGCCAGGTTGCCCTAGCCTAGATAGCGGAAGTAGGGAGGCAGAGGTCGGGTTCGAACCACGGACCTTCCGGTTAGTAAATTCGCGCTCTAGCCACTGAGCCATCTCGCCCCCATCTTTCGGTATACAAAACTCCTCGTTGGAGGATCATGGTCTATTGAGGGCTATCACAACCTACTCCATACCAACACAAGTAACATTCGTACAATGACTGCCTGTTAATGCGGTTCCCTCCTTATCCATATCTTTTGGGAAGACTGCGTAACCAAATATAGGAAAATGCACGCAGATATTTAAATCACGCCAAGCATCTAAATGTTCCCAATTGTTTTAATCATTTTAGTTTGCTAGAACAAGTCGTCTTTTCACTCCATTAGTTGTAGCTTCTAAAAGTGATACTCCCCCGGTCTATGGAATGGACCTTCTTCCCCAAAATTTGTTCTGCTAGGACAATCCATCAACTTGTCGGTCACCCCTATCTATCCTGTTTTCGACTCCCACTGTATAAAGTGCAGTACGCCAGGGAATACATTTTAACTAGGTAACGGAACTTGATATCAGACGGACAACATTGATGGTCGTTGGCTTGTTCGCTGAGCTGGGCAACCAACCCACCGCTACGCACCACTACGCTCCCCAATAACGCACTGATGATGTCACCTCGATTGGTGATGAAACGTTTGCAATCAAATTGCCCAGCTCAGCGAACAAGCCAACGACCATCTACGCTACCTGAGCTACCAACATTTTCCTCTATGGACAACATTGAATTCAGAGCATACCGTCTATATGGTAACCGTCTGCAAGCTATCTCAACATTAGATGAAGTACAAATGTTTCATAGGTTATGCTAGTTAGGACATGTACTGAGCAAGCCATAGGACTGTCTGCCTCGCAGAGCTCTTTGTTCCTAGCCCTGTGATGATTGTAAGCGACCAAGAGGTGGACAGTGTATGATCTGACAACGAATTACGAAAACACTAACCAGTAAACTGAGTTACGTCGACGAATGTCACCTCCCTTAGTGAAAACCCCCAGGACTCAATTTACTGAAAGAAATGGCCCAGTCGCGCTGGTGCATGAAAACTATCGCCTTGAATGCGTAGCTACCCAATTCCCGAACTAACTGAACATGATATCGCCTCCAATAGTTGGCTGTATCTCCTACACTCTCCCAACTTTCCGGCGATGGAAACTGTAACAGCTGGAACCAATGTACCCATGCTACATGGTTAATAGCTGACAGCTGTCTGGAATTCTGAGTTGCGGAGTAAATTAAAGGGGAAGGAGGGAATTGAGGTGAAACTGATCTCTATTGGTGAAGCAGGCTTACACCAGCGTACACTTGGAATTTACTCAATCACTTAACGTTCCCAAACATTAATGGACGACCAGCATTACCTGAGTACAGCTGAATAGTACTGAAGCATGATGTGACGCGTTTGGAATGTTCACTAGACGGCTAATCTAGAGAGTATGTACTCGCTGGGTCAAGCGATGGAGAACCAAAAACACAGACCACTGAACTACTGGATCGATATAATGGTCATCTAATCTGCATTCAAAGTGACGTACGTGCATCCAAATCGGTGGAAATCGTGTAATCGTGCCGGGCAAGGTGGAGACACTGGGCACGCATGTTTAGTCTCAGTCGCTTTGTCTGAGTAGTACGAATAAGAATGTGTACTGACTAGCGACATTCTGGGCAGCGGTGACACTGGAGCAAAGGAGTATTCCGTTTTGTCACTGTCAACGCAGACCCGCTAGCCATAAGATCACATCAGCTTCTAGAATGAGCTCCTGAAAATAGAGCGAGATGTCTCAGTGGTTAGAGCGCGAATTCACTGACCAGAAGGTCCGTGGTTCGAGCCCGACCTCTGCCTCTCGACTTCCCCTGTCTAGGCTTGAGCAACCTGGCAGTATCCCAACCCTCATGCTTCCTTCGGGTGGTATGGCAGTTAGGCACCGAAAGGGTGCTACAGCCGAACGACTTTTGGGCAATTGGACGACTTGTATTGCATCCGCATGACTATGGGCTGCCAGACAGCCAACGCATAGAACATTGCAGAGTTGGTGCATATCTTTCGTTACCTTTGATTTTGACGTTATTATCTGGAATCAGGGCGAGTAGATAAATATCCAAATATTGGCATGGTTCTATTTTGAACGGTCTTCTTAACAGCCATACATGTCACAGCAGTAAAGAATAAACAAACACAAAAATCAATACTGAAATGTAAAACTTTAAATGTTGGCAGGAAAGCACATCGTGCACGAACAAGTCACCTGAACTTGGTCTAAATCTCATGATTAACAGAGCTTCAGAATAGGTTAACAAACGGGGTCTCATACTTGGAAGAAACTTAAAGGGTCAAGAAATGTCATTCACCTAAATAAGGTGATTTGAAACAGAAGTGAGAGTGCAGCCAAATGTAGAATGGTTGCTATTGGACCGAATCAAACTGTACTCATGAACGTGTTATTTTACCCGCACCTCAAGTCATCTTTCAATCCCCTTTGTATAGACGTTGTGATTTGTATAGCACTGTAATTCAGACAGCCTAACGAACAAGACTCCGCCTGATGCGGCGATGTTGGCTCCGTGTCCCTGATGAACGATCACTACAGCGCAGCAATCAATACGGCAAAGGAACTGACTACAGGGACGGAGTGAATGCGTACCCGAAACAATCAATAATTTGACAAATATCGCCATACGCGGGTGTACTGGCTACAGGGCACTGCACAACAAATATGTCGAGGCAGGTTAATAATTCCCGACATACCACTAATCCCCCTACTGTCCCCAAACATTTTCTAAATGGTTTTGTAAACAGTCGGTGGTTTTACATCTGGGCAACGTTACGCTTATGACACAAAAGCTTCGTCAGAACCAGTGAGCAGGTTACCAAGTTGGCGGAGCTTTGAGGCAGACGGAGAACCAAACAGTATGTTCACTTCGGAATAGCACACTGGTCCAGTGCTGAATTTCACTTAAAAGGTTTTGTTGGTTAGTTTGGGTGGCAACATCTTACGGTTGATGGGTTGAGGGAGTTTCAAATTATTCTGAATAGGGTTTGAGTCCTTGATCCCCCGGTTCAAGGGGCTTCAATTGATTATCCCTATTGGTTGAAAACAGCAGACCCTGTTTATGGAGATTTACAGTTGATGGCGTTCGATTTGCGAGATTAGAGACAAACCGAGAGAAACATTGCGTATTCAATAAGAGATTCTTGAAACGCAACTTAATCCCAACAAATTTTCTGGTTACACCATCGGATACATTGCTCATTTTTTCCCGTATAAGTCATTGCTCGATCCACTTGACTACTTAGCGTTTACGTGCTATCGGTCACCTCGCTTGTGGACTCAAACAACATCTCCAGACCGCGCCCTCTCCCACAAATGTCCAGTTAGTCAACTCCAAAGCGAAGATAGACTTAAGCTCGAAAAGTTACCTGCCACTAGTTATCCCATAACAAGGCCATTGTAACGTGATAAATGTATCAAATTGACCGCTAAGCGGGGAACAGCGTCGTCTGTTAGAGAATAGTTTGAATGTTGCGGTTACAAGGACGGAAGAAATAATTCCGAGCGTTGAATCTGCGTTCAAAAACCTCTTTCAATGAAAACGGGGAAATAAAGGATACAATTGATCGCATTCTTTAAGTCCCAGCAGCCCGAAGCTTCAGCTGGGCGGAGAGCAATAAATATTCTAAAACAGGTCAACATTGCTGTGATCGCAAAGACGGATAAGGGTAAGGCCAGTGTTGTTGCGAATAAGAGTGATTACCTACAGAAGGTCAAGCAACACCAAGTTGGAGGCTTTTACCAGCAGTTCGATAGTGGAAACATTACGTTTGCGATGAATGAGAGTAAACTTAAGGTTGGTAGGTACTTGTGGTCCATGATAAACGATTGAAGGCAAGGTAATCGTTATCGATTGTACCACAAAAGTACAATCCAACCGCGACCAACCAAAAGTCCACAAAGCAAACGTTCCCAAGTGACCGATAGTACAAGGACTAGGCCGTCCACTCCATAGGCCGGCCAGCTTCTTGGCAGGTATTCTGAAACCTCTCACCAGAAATCAGAAATTCATAGGAATTTCCCAACAACAAAGTAGAGGGCTTCCTTGTAGAGCCAGATGAAATCCATGTGAGTATGCGTCATCACTTGATTCATCTAGCGTGTAATTTCTTATTTTGTCTTGCCTAGGATAACCGCCTGGTAAACACTCCCAACTCATGACTGCCTTCGGAGTACTATATGGTCCCAGTGAGACGATGCGGTTCGATCGGTGTAATTGCGCTACCATTGTAACGGCGGATACTACTGATTAGGCATGCGAGTAGTCTGTAGTCTTCTCGAAGCTCCTCCCCGCGTCTAATGGAAGGTGAATCTTATTACATAACTTGTGGAACTGCTCTGCAGCGTTCGTTTACAGTTGCGTGGTAGTTAATGAATGTCCATGAAAGTTCAAGAGGACGCGTGAGAATGTTCAGTTTTTAAAAACCATGTGCATATGAGACATTTATTTTCCTGTCCAATAGTTTGTAACTACTTAGTTGGCGTTCGGCAATAAACGACTTCACGGAAAAGGGCTTTCCTCCCTACACCATGCCTTGGCTCTCATACGAATGTGTGTATCACATCCGGGAAGGAAACATTTGAAGCTCACCCCAATGGCTTGCTTTACACAATGAGAACCAATCAATGGATTGTGCATAACAGCAGAGCAATCGAATTTACAGCTTTTATTCATGTTTTTTAAGTGATTATAACTTCTTAAGAGGTTATAATTCCCTCAACGGAAGCTGGAATGGCATTGTAGGTGTCCGCGGCGCAAATATTCTGGACACTTTTCACAGTTTGTCTGATGTCCCGTGTGTTCCAAAGAACTCATGAAATTTCCTCATTGTAGCACCCGAATACTAAGTGGGGCAAACTTTCCCCCATTTGGTGGGTTATTTAAGTACTTTAGCGTAGTGAGGTTACCACAAAGAAATTCCGCAGCCCGGCAACAGTGGACATAACAGATATCCACACAAAAGCCGTTGACCTGGACAGAAATAATGTCACGAATAATACCGAATCAATACGGTGGTGCACTTCAAAGCAAGGATTTCGTAATCCCAATATTGGAGACGGAAGTCACCCAGCCGACGGGACCTGTAGGATGTTTATGTGTGGATGGAAGCGGACAGAATGATTGTTAACATTACGCACAACTTTTTTATTCACTCAAAGCAGGTTTGATGGAAACTACGCCCACCTGGTGAGCCCCAAGAAGTGCGAATCCGGTAGCGTAGAGTAATCAGCAGCCTTAGGAGTAGTGTAGTCTGTCATAATGAACATCACTTTGTCCGTACGTGTTTCACTGTAAAAAAAATCTGAGCCGGACGGTATTCAACAACCCTGGGATGCTCTCCCGATCATCACTGCAGAAGATTACATGGAACAGTGTAGCTTACTCCAAGTTAGCGGTGCGTTGTAAGCACAACCATACCGGAAGCAAATGTTACTGTAATTCTGTGCCTAGTTCTAGAAAACGTAAAGTTTGATTAGCACACAGACCTAAGTTTATAGGATAATTCTTTCTGGTAAACCTGGATGCCCAAAAATCGGTCAAGTCGCCTAGAGATCAGCGAAGATCTAGACAACTCCGCAACCGGGATGAGAAAACAGCAATCTCTTGTGGAAACAACAGCCAATCGAGCAAAAACTGTGAATTAAATGTGCTCCATTTTTTCATGTTTTTTGTTCCCGAATGTTTTGTCTTGTCTGATAGGCAACCACAGGAAGCCAAAATGTAATTTCGTTGTTCGTTCTGCACAGTGAAAAACCCAGTTTTATTTCTGATAATTTAGCAAAGTGTTTCACTTGGCGCCAACTCTAGCTGTGTGGGAAAGTGCTACAATCGGTGCCCCTAGAAGAGAGGTTTCAAAAAGCGCGCGATTTCCGTAGGTCTCGAGGCTGCGTTAATATTTGGTGACCCTTAGAACGTATGGAATTCTTCAAATTTTGTGATTTACTCATAATGTTGGAGTATAATAAGTGTCCGATTTGCACCGCACTGCACTGCATCGACTTATTCAGAGGTATCTTGGGGATCACTGGTATTATCATCTTTCTCCAGCAACGTATGAGGTTCAGCGGTCAGAATTTTATCCTTGGGATCGTAAAATTATCCACACACTGTATGATAAGTCTCGAGAGGGGCAGCAACGTCAGCATTGACACTGGTGCTTCACTGCCTTGCAACCACAGAGTTTACTTGACTATACTTAACGCCCTAAAGTGAAAAGAAAAGAGCGGATGAGGGAGGGACCTGGTGTTGGCCTATCGCAGACATTCTGAGGTGTCTACAACTCCAAGCACTCAGTAAGACAGTCTGGAGGTGAGCTGACAGCATGAACACTGCTGACATTGGTTAGTCACTATTTCTTGCAATATCTCCAGGCAAGGGCAGGGAGGGTCACCGCGACCCCATCCTGGAAGACGGACCACACTGACAACACCAAGGCTCTTCGTAACCTCTTTCAAACCTTTCTGCCAACACATTCGTTGTCCACCTCCGAAGGAGGCACGGAGAACACCACTCATATCCGCTGACGGAGTTTCGGAATTAACGAGCCACCGCAGTTGTTGTTGGGTGTTTCCCGCGAGAGCACAACACATGCACCAGTTCAGTAATCTTTTCTGACATGAGCGTGATAGCGATTTTCGTGATGCCCTGAAGACAGAGACATGCAGATTATCTGTTGGTCACGTGATACAGTGCCAGAAAGACCCCAGCGTAGGGCCAAATTTAACTGTCAGGTTCGGAGGACCAATGAGAAATCGAAACCAGCAGTGAGTGAGTGGGCTGACACAATAGTCTGCTGCGGTGGGTAGGTATGTTAACCAAACCGTCTGGAAGACCACACCTGTCGGGTTGCATAAAGCGACTTTGGACTTGATGGAAACGATAAGCGACTGTATTGGCTGCTGATTTCAATTGTTCTTCTCACCTACTGTTTTTTTCCCACCATGATCCTGTACACCCACCAAAATATTGATTCCACTCGTAAGGGCATGGGGCAGCCAGCAAGACACTATGTTGGCAAAAGAGTTGTCTGTGCGTGAATTGTCACTACTGTTTACATGACTCAACAACTTTGATGTAAGGAATGAGTTAGTGACTTGACTAACAATGTATTCTTACGATTTGTGTAGGGCGACTGGTGCCTCGAGGGATTTCTTGCTATAATTAAGAGGGGTTTGTTATGTATCCGAGAGTTTTGCGTCAGTAAATCATTTCCAGTGGGCTTTCTTGTGGAAAAGCACATGTTCTTTTTGGAAGTTTCTCTTTTCTAGCCCTTATTTCTAGACCACCATGTGCGCAAAGTCAGTTTTAAGAAGTCCATGTGGGGATAGAAATGTCTTCCTCGAGGTGGCATAAACACATCGTAGCCTGAAGAAAGTGAAAAAGTTGAGTTAGATAGGACCTGGATAAGACGATCGAAACCTACTGCAAATAACCGATATTTTTTATATGAAAAGAACTTCTGGTTGAATTCATGTGATCTTAAGACGAAACGTAATCGGTTCCGTCCAACTGGGGGGGGGGCGAGATGGCTCAGTGGTTAGAGTGCGAATTTGCTGATCGCAACGTCCGTGGTTCGAACCCGACCTCTGCATCTCGAATTCCCTGTCTAGACTTGGGCTATCTGGCAGTATCCCAGCCCTCGTGCTTCCTTTGGGTGGCATGGCAGCTAGGCACCGAAAGGGTGTTACAGTTGACTGATTATTATTATTTTACCGTCCAAATGGAAGCCAATCTGAGGCGGAAAAGGAGTGTTCATAATATTTGATCGCAATAGCTTTTCGAGTTTTATTCGATTGTCTTTTCAAATACAAAACCCCAACAAACATGGTCTAAAATTATGGGATTCATGCTCGGATGATGTGTGCGCACAGGAGGCATAGACAACTGCAGACGCCACAGAGATACAGACCCAACAAACTGCTCTTGTAACCGACACTCACAACATAGAGATGTCCTCAGGAAAGATCCACCCAAAGTGAGACCAGTCTTCTGCAAAACTCAACGAGACAGGTCTCGTCAACAACGATATAGAATGGGTGATCCTCCTTTGGGAGAGGGTTATTTTGTAACGGCATACTGCTTGTTGTTCCAATCTGGAAGATGCGTTCTAAATAAAGGACTTGAAATGAGGATGTTCCCGGAAGTCATTTATGCACCAGATGTGTGTGTGTGTGTGGGGGAGGGGGTGATATAAGATGCGGGTCACAGACTTTTGCCCCCTGGAAAGCAGTCAAGGTAGAGAGAGTATCGACGATGGAGGGCACTTCGGATCACAACCACAGCGAATTCGCATACCAGTTGCAGGTTTGTGAGCATCTGATAGTCAAGGGTCACCTGGTAATGAATCAAACCCAGGGCTTCTTTGTGATGGCTGAATGGCAACTATTCGTTCAACGAGCCTGGCGACTGCTGCATGGAATGCTGAAATCGGTGAGGGGTGGAGTTCCCCCAGATCAATGATATTCTCAACATGGTCAGATTTCTTTTAACCAAAACAAACTGTGCACAACTCGCTAAAAAATGTAGCCGAATCAAATGCACTCTCAAGCGCAAAACATGCGAAGATTCTGCTCTCATGCTAACTAAGTTAATCATGTAAGAGAAGAAATTACAAAAATTAACTGTGACGATGATACAGTACTCTCGTGTTGTCCGTCCAACTGAGTAGTATTTTGGATTCCTAATCTGCCGAATTTATCAGTACGATACTAAGACCGCGTCGGACATGGTTTCTGTTGCCATGGTCATCGGTTCAGCAGACTACGGTATCACGTAATTTTTTTATCAGCCTGTCAGATAACGCTGACCTCTAAGTCAAAACATCTTTTTCTTACTTGAGAAACCCTGCTTGGGTGCTTGGTTCGGTGATATATACTTTGAGGCCGATATCAGGCGAGCCGAACGCTCACGGTTCGAAACATCTTTCATTTGTCTCAATGCGGGATTGATCAATCTTTCACCTCCACGATGCTTGAAGCGTAGACAAACACTCACCGCCTTGTGACCATCCGGCTTACCTGTCCTTACACCAGGAATGGTACGAGTTCTGTCACAGCGGAAGAGCGAACGATGCTGCGCATCATGCCACGAGGCATGAGTCACTTTTAGCTGTCATATGGGTCGGCTCTGTGCAATCGTTCTGTCGTTCCCACAGCTAAGTTCAAGCAACAATATAACTATACCGCGTAGGGGGGACATCAGCGTAGTCGTTCGCAAGACAAGTCGAAAACATCTGATGATCAGGCCAACAGATCGCTGAAACGTGTTTCGGCCGAGGGATGTTTTCTGTCAGTCAGGCAACTTGTGGCTGGTGATCCAGTGCGCCTGATGTACTTTCGATATAAAAAAACGGCGCATCGTTATACGGGCTGGCAATTCCAAAGTATCGCTCCGGGGAGGATAGCGCAGCAGAAATCTTCCACTTGGGTAGGAAAATCTTGGCGTGTAATGAAGAATGAATCAATTTTGATTACCAATGGATAGGATGGTTGTCTGTTCGTCGGAATTTAGTTCGTTCAGGGAAGGTCGTCCCTCCTGAACAGTATTAATTGGAACAAAAACGGAAGTTCCATTTATACGTTCCATTTATGTACGTAATGCACTACTCACAAGGTTGCTGAAAATTCTTCGACAGGCCACGACCGGTTTCACCCTTCTTGGAGCTCATCAGGTAGGCGCAGTCCCCGAGTTTCCGCCAACCTTATGTTCTAATTGAAACCAAATTGTACGAAATTAGCTAAATACACTCATTTGCAAACAAATTTGGTTTTGCGAGAGACTCACCTGGAACCTCACAAACGAGAGATTGAGCTGAGTTCCAGGTGAGTCTCTCGCGAAACCAAATTTGTTTGCAAATGAGTGTATTCCGCTAACTTGTCCATACTTGTCCGGGGTAAGGAATTCTATGCTCCACTTATTCATATGCTTCAAAGTTTGAATACCCTTAGATCGGCTGTGAGGCAGAAACTACCATCCGATTTGTTTTTTGCAAAGATGGACTGAATGTTTACAAATTGGTACATAGCGATAGACAAGATGGTGGCCATCCAGAAAGGATTGTTTCCGAGTACCAAGTTTGGAGCATTGGCACCATTGGTGGAAAAAATGTGGCTCCTTCGTGCAACAGTATTACCATTGTTTTGATAAGCTAAATTCTTGTATAAAAAGCAAGCAGATCGTGATGAGCAACAGGAAATGATACAGTTGAACGCAGTCAATTGGTTCACAATTGATTACGGATGGCACATTGGAAGATGCATTGAAGGATGGAAACCCTCATCAAATACTCATGAATTTATATTGAGTGGATAAGACAGAACATCGTGAATGCAATCTATCCGAATAGCCAACATTACAAAAAACGTTGTCCTACTTTGTCCGGGGTAATTTATTTCATGGGTAATGACCGAAGGCCGGTTGTCGACTGTTTGTAGTTTATTCGTCAACACACAGCTAACCTTCCACCAATAAAATACATAACGATCCGAAAGTATTAACTAAAATGCCTCATTTGGGTAGCCCACAACAAGCCCAAACAAGTCTCTATGCAGACGAAAGATTTCGGTTACGTTTACTTGTTTTTATTTCGGTTCCTAGGTCGTGAGTGATCATCTGAAAGCAGACACTTTAAGGGAGGGTGGAGATGAGTTTTTTCAATTCGCTATGTGTTTGTGTGCGGCCGAAACACATGGCGTACTACCGAAACTGTGCCCACAATGATTCGCCGCAGTTTAACCACTGTCGGGACAACGTGACTTCAGGCTGAACGGTATCATGGTCGTTGGCTTGTTCGCTGAGCTGGGCAATTTGGTTGAACTTTGGTTGAACGGTATCACTTGACTAAACCTGGTGCTGTTCGTCATCCTTGAGCACACTGAAGTCCTGTGAACAAATGAACTCACAGTTAGACCATCCTATTTTTTCTGAGTAGTGCTAAAAATGCTCTCACCGACCACACCGATCTGCAAACAAGGATTACAGTAGAGAGCAGATGTTGAGCAAAAATGCACGGGGTAACACTGGCTTGGTCGATACATTTTAGCAACCTGTTTTTTCTCATTGCTTGCTACCAGCCAGAAAAAGCATAGGGGGACCTGTCGTAACTTCGTGCCGGTTCGGCCACTTTCCAGCAGTCCTCAATCTGATATGGATTGGAGATTCGACGCGCATGACAGGAAGAACCACGATGGGTTGGTTGGGTCAGTCGATTGCCACTCAATTTTGACTGGTCACCAATTCGGTGTACGGTTCAGGCAGCGCAGTAAACACCAAGATGATTGCCGGAAGTGACTCATGCGTCGTAGTGTTGGTGTGTAATCGATTTTCGTCGACTGCCCCCGACGTTTGATTGGCTGGGCATGCTATAGCCACCACTGATGCGGTAAATTTCTACAAGAAAGCGCTTTGCTTTGACAATATTTGCAAATTACACTGGTGTTAACCGGAGACTGAACTGAACCGTATCGCCAGTTCGCTAAGAATCGGTTTGTCTCCCTAACGTAGACTCTTAAACCTGAAAATCACGGAATTTCAAGCAGACTGGAACATAGAAGAACTTTAAAAAACCGAGAACTCGTCAAACAAACAACTTAGGAAACAAACAGACTGGAAATGGGTGAATGCACCTTTCAGGAGTGAAACACACGGAATATATGCTTTGTTCCTTCTATTTCCAGGTTTGGCTAGAATGTAGATGACTTTTATATCTGCCCTGCGTGATGTGGGATGCCAAGGTAACAACACAGAGGTATTCTCGAACGGAATGAGTGCATGTGATTCGTTAGTAGCTGTCACGTCATATTCGTTGCTTCACAAAGATCAAACGACATCGGCAATGTTTGGAACGCTAAGTTGTTGAACTCACACAGGTAATGGGGGAACCGGACCAAAATACTTAATACCATATTGCTAATATTACTGCTAAGAGCAACAACGTCAGCGAGAGCCAAATGACAGGGTGAAAACACACATCGCAAATAGTTGGAGTACGCCGCGTGATAAACGTGCATTCGGAATGCCTAACTAACTGTATAGGTGAGAATCACTACCCAAAAACTTATTGGAACACGTTACGAAGGTGCCATGTTTAACCGGATATGGATATGTCCAAGAGAATCAGTGTTTTGCGCGAAACCCTGGTTAGACCCTGGTCAAGCTTTCTATCCAATTCAGAGAATGCATTGATCCATCCGAGTACGGACCCCACATTCTAAAAATGCCACTTTTTTCCGGTCCCAAGGACTTTGTAGTAATGCGCAAGATGTTAAACACCCAAAAAAGGCAGGAATTGGTCCTTGCTAACCCCCAAAAAGAGACAAGCTTTTTTCAGGCAATCAGACTGTTCAAAACCCATGTTTAGCTCCGTTCGCTATTCTCGGTGCACACGCCTGACCAGCTTTTCTGAGGCTTGTCGATAATATAGAAAATCATGAGATGTGCCACGGAGTGTGGGCTAACAGTAGTTGGCCTTATTGGTTGTTGATCAGGTGGAAGTTGACCTGTTCGCCGAGCTTCGCAATCAATTTGCAAAAATTTCGTCACCATGCGAGGAGACATCATCAGTGCGGGATCGGGTGGGAAGTTAGCTTCGTTTTTATGGCTTGTGCTATTTACACTGCGGGCTCATTCGGTAGACAAAAGCCCAGTTATGTAGTTCACGCTATAGCTGCATAGCTCAGATCCCAACACGAGTACATCATCAGAAAAGAGATATTCCATCAAAGGGCACTCACAATGTCTTCTCGTGAGTGGTAAGCCAATGACCAAGCTCGGTAAACTGATCAACTGTCGTCTGACCAAAGCCCTAAGACCAGTCGGTCAGTGTCTTTGAA